>JAVLUZ010000152.1:7344065-7778451 GCA_036768485.1 Mermis nigrescens | reverse complement strand
CACCAGACCACCCGGATTTCATTCCTGCCCATGTAAACTGATAACCATTAGGCATGGGAGGTTAGGGGTATGCACCAGTGTTCAATCAGAAACGTCGAAAATTGCCGTTTTTTCCAACATACCATAATTACTATTTTTTGACCCAGAAAAATATTGCAACATGGCGCTGCTCAGCTATGGCGATATCTGCTTTTGCAGAGTGAGTGGTTCAGTTATCTAGCCCAATGTTTTATCTTTGTTCGACAGGATGCTGCTTTCTTCTGCAGGCCGCAGAATATACTTCGATTTTTGCGTTGCTTAGAAAAAGTCTGATTTTTAGCAGATCTTGCAGTTTTAGGCACAGGTAGGTTTTTTCTTTGATTTACTTACTTTCATTTTTTCTTTGTTTAGGAAATTTCTGAGTTTTAGCAAATTTTGTGACATTTGTAGATAGGAGCTTTTTCTAGTCCCCTCCTTTTACGTCCTTGATAATTCTTTGTTCCAAGTATATTCTACCTTTTTTTGTTCCATCGAGCATTTTTTCTTGCTAGTTAAGCAGATATGCTTCGTAAGGTCTGTCGAGTAAAAGTTATCAAATGGCATATCTTTACAATGTTTCCTTTGGTATAGATACATGGATATCCCTAGAAGTATCACACTGCTTTTGTACGCCGAATTTCCTACATCAAAGGATCGAGTTTTCTTCAAAAATAAGATATTACTTCCGTTTTCAAATATGTGCTTAATAGTGTGACAATCATTAGTTTTTAAAATCTTTTATTTGTTTTTATCTATTCTTTTTTAATTTAGCGTTTAATGATTATAAATGTATTGACAATAGAACTTTAAAATGCCTGGGCCTACTTACCCCAACGACTTGCAACTGATAACAACTCACAAGTCTAGCTGAAAACAAGTTACTAGAGTTGCAAAGACTTTTTAACAAGCTAACTTTTTCACTAGTATACTAGTGAAATGGGTTGCAATAAATTCTATACCAGCTCCTTTAATCTACTAGGATAGTTGTGAATCGCGTTGCAATGACGTTTTAACAAGTTGATTTTTCAACTAGTCATAGGTAGCGCGTTAGCCCGTACCTATAATATACTTGGCCCTATTTTTTTCTAATATGTTTATTACAGTGAGGTGCGAATTTATGATAGTCGTGTAAAGTTCAATTAAAAAGTTAATATTTCTCTTGAGTATTGCACACAGCACAAGGTTTAAGAGCCAAATACATAACATACATTAGACGATAGGCTACCACATGAAAAGCCTTAGGCCGATTGGCCGATTGGCTTAATGTTTACTGCTTTCAAATCACCTTACTGTAAAGAAGTCAAGAATTTTGAAACATACTATAGTATTCTATTTTGCTGTCAGTATTTTATCTTGTAAAATGGGCTGCTAGTTTGTATTTGCACTACAAATTTATTTTACTTTTAGAGCGTTGCACAACGTAATTTTTTTCAAAATATGTTTCTGTAAGGTAAGGATTACGGATCTGATTGTATATTTTTGTAACATCCTATAGTTGTGTAAAGTTTACACTGAAAATTAACTTTAGATTTAGAGCGTTGCAAAAGCTCAATTTTTTCAAAATGTTCCGTGTAACGTCAGAATCACGAATCTACTATATATTTGTGAAAGTTTGTTTGTATGTCCTGGATTGGCTCCGGCCCCATAACACTTGGTGGGCTGACGTTTTGGCTCAGAGCTTGACCTACCGGCTGGGGGTGTACTAGCGACATTTAAATTTCACCGACCCCACCCATGCACCCTGTACAGAGGTGAAGCGGGAGGAGTCCCTATGCCTAAGCATGGCCGATTTCGGGACATAGCCGATAACATGTGCCATAACATGCAGTGACATAAGATAGGAGATACCTATTGCTATAACATATGAATGATAAAAGATATCACCTGATATATGACACCCTTTGCTACAACAAACGAAAAATTTTTGAAACATCAAAAATATGGTTTGACCAGAAAAATTTTTCAAAACATCCCAAAACATCAAAAATATAGCTTTGACCGAAAAAATTTCCAGAACATCCCAAAACATCGAAAATATGATTTTGGCTGGAAAAATTTTCAAAAGCCATTCTGTAACGTCAAAAATTTTGGATTTGATCAAAAAATATACCTACACGGGTGAAGCGGGAGGCATCCCTATGCTTAAGCATAGCCGATTTCGAGACAGCCGATTTTTTACCAAATTTCGAAACTCGGAATAAATTCAGCTATACACAATTTTGCGGTTACGGTACTTTTACCGATGTGTGCATTATAACACAGGATCGGACGTAATATAACCTACATAATGCTACAAGATGGGCAATGCTATGCGGTACAATGATGTCATATAAGATACCCTGTCTGTGCCATAACATGCAGTGATATAAGATAGGAGATACCCTATGCTATAACATATGAGTGATATAAGATATCACGTGATATATGACACCCTTTGAGCGAATCAGAAGATACATGTTGTAGCATACCTACAGTAACCCCATCCACTATATTTTGCATACGTTATTTTTGACTCATATTCATCTAATTTATTGAATTTCAGCTTTATTTGACTGTTAGTTTGTGAGATATAGAAAATCCCGAAAGCTACAGCATACCTACAGTAACCCCATCCACTATATTTTGCGTACGTTATTTTTGACTCATAGTCATCTAATTTATTGAATTTCAGCTTTATTTGACTGTTAGTTTGTGAGATATAGAAAATCCCGAAAGCTACAGTATACCTACAGTAAGCCAATGTGTAAAATAAGTGACTCGCGTATATGCTGCTCCTCAAATTTGAGCTCAATCCGACCATTGGTTCTTGAGTTATGCAAAAGTGTGAACTAATGCTGGTATACTGTAGGTTGCGCGCTAAAATTTTGTACATAGCATACCTAACATATACTTAACAGACTCTGAAATTTTTACTCCGATCCAGCCATTGGTTGAAAAAATACGTGTTATAACATAGCTACAGTAACCCTGTACACGATTTTCCATGTTCATTATTTCTGGCATGTAGTCTTTATATTCTGAACATTTCAGCTCAATCCGTCCATTGGTTCAGAAATACGTGTTATAACATAGCTACAGTAAGCCGGTACACGATTTTCCATGTACGTTATTATTGGCATGTAGTCTTTATATTCTGGACATTTCAGCTCGATTCATCTATTGGTTCATGATTTATAGCGGTTTTATGATGTGGTGTAAACTACTTGAGTGTAAAGTGTAAAGTGGTCAAGTGATACGCAAGTTAGAATATTGTACACATTTATTATGGTAAGCGGTGTTTATAGTTATCCCCAGAAAATAAAATTCTGATAGCTTCCCCCTCCCCCTGCATTAAATAGGTACTCTTGCTGTAGTGTAAAGTATACCTGGTTGACTTGATCCGCAAATTTAAAATAGTCTCCAGTATACCCATTGTCGGGGTTAACTATGATGTGACGTCATCGGCCGACATCATCCCCCCTTAGACCGTTCACAAAGTATATAGCCTATGCTTCAACACAGGACTATGCTTCAACATAGCCTATGCTTAAGCACATGCTATACTTTTCACACGCCCTAGGGGGACCCGGTTAACTACTACAAACATTTCGGAAATTATAAGTGGCCCAAAGTGCCAAGAAATTTAGTCATTTGTTACCGCCCTTAACACTTTGTAGCTCGGTGAATACTAATAGTCTGACAGAGCAGAAAATTATCAAATTTGTACAAAACAATTTTGACAGTTCAAGCTTCTAATAAGAAAACTGCAAATTACTAACTTTGTCTGAAGATATTTTGAGCGATTCAGGCTTTTAAGCGCAATGCTGGAGCTTTACAAAAAGAAAGAACAGTAACTGGTGGCGCTATGCGCCTGAAAATTTTGACGTTTTTGCACTTTAAACTCAATTTATATCACTTAAATCATACAAAAAAGACAAATTAATTCCGGCGCGAAACAGCCGAAAATTTTCAGAAATCCCAACTCTTTTACCTGGCTTGTTCTCCTAAAATCTCGTTTCACATGTGCAACGAGATTTTACGGTTGCGGGGGTCTGGGATGGCGCGCTCAAGCGTTCCCAGCGGGCTGGGCTGAGTTCCGAAAAATTTTGTAAAAAAATCATTTTAATGTTAAATAGTAACATTAAAATTTTCGCAAAATCAGCCGAATCTCGGTTCTGAACCAAGCAAGCCCAAAAAACACTTAAAATTGATGAACTTCTACATTGCACAAAACTTCTGAGCTGAAATGCGTTTTTTGACCTCTTCTTATTACATAGCGCAGCAACGGGTCGCTGCCAATAAGATATAGAAAAATGTATCAATGGAGATTTTGTTCTTACCGTTTTCCGCCCATTTGTGGCCTTATTTACAAGATGCAGTTCAGAAAACAGGAAATGCGCAAAACATAAGAAAATTAGGCCATTTCTTTCATTTAAAATAGGATTATGTGTCATTGTAAAGAAAGACAAACAAAGCAAAGAATAGACAAACTAGTACACAATCATTTTCGCACTTTTACTATTATGCTCAACAAGCATCGCAGTTTCATTCAACGAGCAAATAGTGCGTTAAATTACTAAAGTGATGTGAAGTGCTGGATTATTTTAGCTGATTCAAGCTTTTCAATTCATTAGATCTATATAACAATAAATAACAATGACTCGGCGCCGGAAAATTTGGACGTTTTTGCCTTTTTGAACTCAGTTTTCTGGACACACATTATTGCAACAGAAAAATCGACAATATTTCTGAAAAATTTGGGGGGGGGCATGTGCCCCCAATGCCCCCCCCTGGCTACGCCTATGAGTTAAAATGCACAGTTTAATTAAAAACTGTATTAAAAGTATTTCTTATTTATTTATTTTATTTATTCATTTATTTTTTATTTTGTTTGTTTTTATTTATTCTGTTTTCCCTCAAGTCAGCAAGATTTCTTATTTTTTTTAAATAACTAGCAGATTTGCATGGATGTGTACATCAGATATTACAAATGTGGTAGGCGTAGTTGCTAACGCGTCCACGTGCATTGAGTTGAGATGAGAGCTCGTTGGTAGAAAATTTAAGTTTTTAAATTGAGAAAATCCAGATACCTTCGTAAGGGTAAAAAAATCGAAAAAAATGTAAAGTTGTAGATTTCGATAATTTGCATCTGTTACTATGTGTTTATTCCGATCATTTTATTTGGAGGTATCTCGGTGCAAAAAACGAGTGGAAATAGCTCACTAACGTAATGCCATATTTAAGCGACCAATTTCTTATTATCGTTATGGTAATTTAGGATTAGGTTTATTTTATTATCGAAATTCTACATTTCTATCTAGTAGAACACGTTGCGGGCTTTGCCCAATGGTTATCACCATACGTGGGCAGCAAGAAAATTCTGTCGGGGTGCAAGATTTTTTGAAGGTCAAAAAATGGCCTTAAAAATGGTGGTATGGCGCAAAGAACACCATTTTTTCGACGTTTCTCATCGAGCACTATCCATTGGCATAAAAAAATTGCGGAAAAAACGGAAAAAATTTTCAAAAAATTGAATTCTGGGGGGTATTTTGATTTCTGGGGGGGTATTTTGGTTTCTCGGGGGTGCATATCCCCAAAACCCCCCACGCCCAGGTGTGGTTATCACTCAAGTTCTTTGCAATTTTTAAGAACATCTGAACTAATTTTGTTAATTTCACAAATTAACATGCGTATAATTTCGCCGAGTGATGGTAGTACGAAAGTTGCACAAATTAATTCTTGATGACTCAATAAGCATTTTAAAAACACATCCACATTAAAAGAACGATATGCCAATAATAGGCTTTGCTGATTCGTTTTTAGTAGTAAGACATTTTGAATGACTAAGCTGCATTTCAGATTCTTTGTGTAGAAAATAAATATATCGATAACCTGTAGAGACTCCCTGTATTGCCTATGTATAGATAAATAATGTCATGCAACAAATAAATTTAGCCGGTAGTTTTTTAAATTCCTCCTGCAGTTTTGCACATATACATAATATGTACAATTTCATCTCGCGGTCTTTGAGACAATTGTACTTGGTGGGACAGCCGCAAAATGGTGGGTCTAGCGGGACAGACCATTTTGCACATGGTAGGCCTCTTGGAACTTCCGGTGGGTCTGTTGGGGCGAAAAAGTGGGTCTAACATGGTGAGTCTAATGAAATAATTGGTCTAGCGGAAAGTTGATTTTAGCGAGACGGTACCGCACCACCCTAACAGCCTGACAGTACCTGAAATAGCTCAATGCATTCCCACCAATGGGGAAATTCTGGGGGGTCTGATTTGGGGAAATCGTCAAAAATGTTACTAAAAATAGAATTCTAGGGGTCTACAGTAGTCTGCGGGGTTTTCAATTTCTGAGAGTGCAAACCTCCTACGCCAACGTGTGATTTCTACTATTTTTATGGCCTGAAAGTCCCATTTTAAACACATTTTAGTTGCAAAGAAACTTGATAAAACAGGCTTGGAATGAATAAGTTGAGCTGATTCGACTACAATCAACGTTTCAATAGCTTAAAAATCGTGGTGTTTTGGGTAGTCAACGTAGCGTTATTATTTTCTGCCTGACTGAATTAAAAAGTCTTTAACTTTTGGTATGCATTTGCTTGCGCTTTGTTCAAAACATATCAGTCAACTCAATCGAAAAGCTACAACCTTCTTCAAGCAAAAAACTGTTTCCAAAAAAACGGAGAAACCCTCCTGGAGTTCTAAAAGATTTTCGTAAGTTTAGCTCCTTTGGGAAAATAAGTCCCGCAAATTCCGCAAAAGTTCCCGAAAATCAGTAACTATAGCTTCATGCACGAGGGCTATTATAGCATATACGAATTAGCCCAAAAATGTGTGCATCGTGATGGCTTATTGATCTCTAAAGGGTATCCAGCTTCCGAAAATATCTCTCTAATACATGCAGATAAGAGATGTTAATCAAAGCAGAAGGATGTTTGAATAAAACACGACAGTATATAGTTATTTAAAGGACCTTTTGAACAATTTCCCCGCCACCGTTTTTTGAGAGACGAAATAAAGATACAGTAATCAAATTTTAGGTATGAATGTGAAGAAAAATTATTTTTTGAAACTCAATTATTTTGCAGGCATAAAGACAAGAAGTCAAGTCAAAAGCTAGTTGTATGTAAAGTTTCGTTACTGTAGCTATTATGGATCGGCTAAAAAGCGGTGGCGGGAGAATTGTTCAAAAGGTCCTATTTAAAAACCGTTTGCGTTGTATGTCCAGCTTCGGTATCTGCAAAGAAGGTCGAATCGTGCCTCAAATGTCACAATCCAGTTCGCGATAACGACATAGGCGTCAGATGTGATCTCTGCGAAATGTGGGGACATGCCAAGTGCTTTGGAATCGATCGCGGGACGTACGATGCTCTTAGTCGTCAAAAGTCACAGAAGTTTTTCTGTGAAGGCTGCTTCGCTGAAGATTGATCGCCTTCTACAGTTAGAATGACGAATGGAATTGATGGAAGCCCGCTTTAATGAACTTCAGGTAAAAATGGAAACTACTTTTCTAAAACAAATCTCACTCCTGAAAATAACTTTTCTTCTTCGAATCCTGCAACATTGGAATACTGTTGGGGACAGATTGATCGAAACGATAAACGAGTCGATCGAATTGGCGTCCAAAAGTAAAAATGCTGTTCTCTTTGGTTTACCCGATTCCGACGATGACCTCTCAAACGTTCGCAAATTGCTGTCTTACGCGCATGAATATAAGAAAGTTTCGTCGGTAAAGCCATCGGACGTCTTGTATGTTTTCCGTGATGGTCCGGCAAACGAGAACCAACCAAGCGTTTCTTAAAGTTATTTGTGTTTCGAGCCAGGTAAAAACGAATTTTATCAACTTTGTCAATAAGATCGTGAAGCCAGGTTGCACCCACAAGAACTTACGAGCTAGACCTGATCTTACCTACAAGCAGCGGCAAAATGCACGGACTTTGCGCGATGAATCTAGTCAGATTATTCGCAAATCTGATAAATTTGTTTTATTTTCGCTAAATTCCGTTAATTTATAGGTAATTTCGCCCCAGCAAAAAAGAAATTTTTTTTACAATTGTGGCAGATCTTTAAATCATAGGTAGCGCGATAGCGCTACCTATAATATACTTGGCCACCCTTTTTTCTTATATGTTTTTCACAGCGAGTGCGAAATTTGTGTCCCCCCTCACAGCTATAACGGCACACATCTGAGGGGTGCGGTTTTTTTTAAATGGTAGATAATAAAAAAACTTAGTGCCCCCATTTTTTTTCTTGTTTACACTCAACACCGAGCGCGTCGTGAGTGTGTAAAGTTTACACCAAAAATTCAAATAATTTGCGGAGGGCCAATTTTTTTTAAAATGTTTCCCCTAATTAGTAGGTTACGAATCTGGTCTTAAAATTTCTTTACACTCATCGGTTGTTGCACAGGAGTGTAAATTAGACGGTTTTTTTACAGTTTTCATGTGGCCAAGCATATCTAACTCAGTTTTACATTCTATGCAGTCTGATTGGTTTCAAAATGTAGACGGTTAAAAAATCTAGGGGAGACTTTTTTTAATTTTTTTTAAAGTAATATTCTCGAATTTAGAGGCGGTTTATTGTTAGCGCGTACCTATAATATACTTGGGTACCTCTAACACCTGTGCACCCCCTACAGCTATAACGGGACACTTCTGGAAGGTGCGGTTTTTTTAAAAGAAAGAAAATAAAAAAATTCGCTGCCCTTGTTTTTTTGTTTTTCTTGAAACGCAAAACTGACTGTGTAAAGAAGGTGTAAAGTTTTTGTGTAACGTTATAACATGGGACAAATTTTGGGACATTTATAATGCGGCATATGGACAACTGAGTATTGATGACTCGAAGAATTGAACGGCATAGGATAATAGAGGGATGAATTCTACAGATGGCACTTCTTTTGTTTTTAGAAATTCGCATTAGTTATCGAATGGCAGTGTAAAGAGTGCGAAAATCTGGGGGTAAAAAAGCACTTTTTGGTCGAGTTTTCAACCTGCTTATGTCCGATACTAAGTCCGGTTATGAGTTTTTCGAAATGTTTTTTGACAGAAATGTAGAGCGGATCAAGGGCTACATTCTGTATATAAGCAAAGTCTTCTATGCTTAATGGTGAGTTAGATCCTGGGGTTTAAAGTTTACACTCTAGTGGATGGTGTAAAAAAACGGATTTTAACTAAGATTTCTCTGCCAAATTTTCCCGCTTATGAGTAAGGGTGAATTGAATACAGCAGTAATAAAGTGCCTCTCAGGGGCTACACATCGCAGCAAACCGCATTTAAAAAAACGCAATATTGAGTTATTTATGGGGGTGTAAAGTTCGAAATTAGAGGTAAAAAATGGGCGAAAAAACACGTTTTTTCCGAATTTTGATTAATAAATCATACCAAATAATTTTTGCAAGAGAATTTTGGCACACCGGAATGTACTACGATTTAAAAGCTACAAATTGTACCAAACCGAATTTCTTTAAACTCAATGGGGAGTTCGGTACGGAATTTTAAAGTTTACAGTGTTCTAAATGATGGAAAAAACGTTTTTGTTGCGTTTTTTGTTCCACTTTCTCCGTCCAGAAGTCGGGATAAGTCTAATAGAATAAGAATAAAGTGCTTTATATCGGGTGCATGTCAAAGCAAATTGTCTATACATTAATATTCAGCGAGTGTAAAGTCAAAATTTTGGTGTTTAAAATGCGTTTCTGTCTTGTTTTTTCTGCCTGCTTCTCTGGTTATGAGTCAGGGACACGATTATCAAGTCTAGAAATGGACCAGGAACCAAATTTGATATGCCAGTCTGGCGCATATGTTTACACTCTACAGTGTTGTAAAGTGGTTTACACCAATTGTTAGTTTGCACATAGAACATTATGGAGGCTTAATTTTTTTCATAAATATTAATCGTAATATCGGAACAATATCAAAATTACGAATCTGACCAAAATTTTCTTTACAATAGGTGTTTACATGAAGTTTACACTACATATGTATTTATCTTGGTTTTTGAGCATTCCAGAAACCTAATTTTTCCCTGGAGTCTAAAAATTTTCAAAGGATCAAATGTGAGACGTCACGTAGGCGCGTTTGTTTACATCCAACAGTGATGTAAAGTAGTTTACATTCATTGTTTATTTGTCCTCAGACCATTGTAGAGACATAATTTTTTCATGAATGTTGATCATAATATCCGAGTAATTTTTACACTGCATGTTAGCCTTTGTTCTAGAGCATTGCAAAAAGCGAAATTTTTTCCTGAGATCTAAAAATTTACAGGGAATGAAATATATACGTCAGTTGGGCGCTCTTGCTTACACTCAGCAGTATTGCAAAGTGGTTTAAACCTAATGTTTATTTGTCTTCAAAACATTATGGAGACTCATTTTTCCATAAATATTGAAAATAATATCGGAGCAATATCAAAATTACGAATCCGACTAAAATATTCTTTACGCTATGTGTTTGTGTAAAGTTTACATTACGTCTTAACCTTAATTCGATAGACTTGCAGAGACTATGTAACTGAAGTCAAGAAATTTTCAAGGATTCATATGTGAGACATCAATTTAGTGAGTTTGTTAACCCTCAAAAGTAATCTAAAGTGATTTAAAAATTATGTTCAAGTGTCCTTAGATCATTGAAGAGATGTAATTTTGTCTAAAATGGGTTGCATTAAAGTTAAATCCTTCTTAGCCGTGTTTATAATATGTTTCACAAAATCTTGCACATGGAGAGCAATCGTTTAATCGATGTAAATTGCCAGCAAAAGTGGTTTAAAATGAACCAGCAATCACACTAATGTGCACAGAAGTCGACAAAGATATGCAGCTTTATTGTAATCATGTACATTAATAAGCCGTAAATCGGAAATACACCATTTGGAATGGAAAAGACTGCAGTTAATGAATACATATGTTAAACTTATTATAATAGGTAGCGCGATAGCGCTACCTATAATATACTTGGCCATCCTTTTTCTTATATGTTTATCACAGCGAGTGCGAACTTTGTGTCCCCCCCTCACAGCAACAACGGCACACACCTGGGAGGTGCGGTTTTTTTAATCGATGGATGATTAAAAAATCCGATGCCCGTGTTTTTTTCTTTTGTTTACACTCAATACTGAGTTAGCAATGAGCGAGCAAAGTGTAAAGCAAAAATTAAATAATCTGCGGAGGGCCAATGTTTTTTCAAAAATGTTGCCCCCCCCCAGCTGTAGATTACGAATCTGACCTTAAAATTACTTTACACTCAATGGTTGTTGCACAAAAGTGTAAAGTATACGCGTTTTTTACTCTTTGCGTGTCCTTCAGCTTATCTAACTCAATTTTGGTTTCTGTGCAGTCCTATCGGTTCTATAATGTAGAGGGTTGCAAAATCTCAAATCAATTCTTTTTTCTTTCTTATAACGCAATATTTCTTGATCTGTGATCGTTTTAGTGTAAAGGGTTCGAGACGAAAAACGATATCTCTTCAACTACTCCGCTAAGTAGGCGGAACATGCTAATTATGCTTAAAAGGTGCCCTGACCTTAGCGTTACAGATCACAGTTTATTTTCTTTTATACACCCAATATTGCGGTATTAGCACAAGTGTAAAGTTTACACCGAGAAGCATTTTTGCGCCCAGAGCGTCGTGGATGATGAATTTTTTTAAATGTTCTCCGTAAGGTCAGAATAACGAATCTGACCTTTAAACTTTTCTACAGCCAGTGTTTGTTGAGGTAAAAGAGGTGAACTTTGAATTATACCTACATCTATTTTCTAATGCCGATAGATAACTCCGTATTGCATATTTTTGATCAGATTTTTCGTATTTCAGAGGTTTTTGACTCGTCTTAAATAAATAATTATTTTTATCATCATAAATGCACTATTCTTAAACTTCAGTAGAATGATGAATATCTTTCAAAATAGGATAATCAAGCTGAAATCTGCTGATATGTCGAGTTGGCGCAGTGATTGACAACTCCGTTCTCGGATGCGGTATTAAACAAAGAATGATGGGTTCGAATCTTCTGAATGCTGACTTTTTTCATTTTTTCAAATTCTTTTGGCAAAACCATGTACTTCATTTGACTCATATATCTATTTAGGTTCTGCAGATAACACTTTTTCGTTTTTTGAATTTCGCCTCAGTTCTCGAATGGGAGTGTAAAGAGTGCGAAAATCTGGGTGCGAAAAGACACATTTTAACCGAGTTTTCGACATGTTTATGTCTGCCAACAACTCCAGTTATAGTTTTAGGAAATTTTTTCTGACAGAAATGTACTTCGGATCAAGGGCTATCTTGTGCTTACCAGCAAACTTTTCTACAATCAATACGCAGTTAGTACCAGGGCTTTGAACTTTACTCTCTAGTGGATGAGTAAAAAAAACAGATTTTGTCCAAGATTTCTGTGCCAAAAGTTGGGGTTAATTAAATAAAATAGAAATAAAGTAACTTCTAATGGCTACACGTCGAAGCGAGCCGCGTTCTAAAAAACGTTATATTGAGTTGTTTATGGGGTGTAAAGTTCGAAATCTGAGGTGTAAAATGGGCGAAAAAAAACAGGTTTTTTCGTATTTTGATTGATAAATCATATCAAATATTTTGCGGAACATAAGTTTGGCACATACAAACCTACTACAATCAAAGGGCAACAAACTGGCCCGAACCGAAATTATTTACATTCAATGGGCGTTAGGTTCAGATTTTTAAAGTTTACAATGTGGTGGACAGTGGAAAATACGTGTTTGTACATTTTTTTGTTCGCCACTTTCTCTGTTCAGAAGTCGGGCGAGGTCGAATAGGATAAAAATAAAGTAAAATTCTAGTTTTTTTTCCACGTAAAATCAGAATTGAGAATCTGACTATTAGTATTCTCTACACTTAGTAGTTTTGTAAAGTTTGCACAATTCATTTGTTGATCAATCGCGTTTAGTTCGGAATTGGTGGACGGCCCTTATTTTATTACTCGGCTTAAATAATCCAAGTGACTGTCTTTTGATTATTTTCTTTATCGCAAATTCAAACACCCAAATTTCAATTTAAAAATCATAAAAATTATTTCATAATTTTTATGTAAGATGACTGGCTGGTTTAGAGCTCTTTTTTGTTGTTTTCACTGTTCATTGTGCTCTTAGGAACCAGAAAAGAAATAGTTTTTCGCCATAGGTATTCTATGGCGAAAACAACTTAAAAAAGCTTTTTGCGTTAATTATTATTTTGGTCCAAAATAGGTCAACTGACCTAGGGCAAAATTCCGGGGCTACTTAATTACTACTGCGTTAGGTTTTTAGGGCATAGCTGCCAATAGCTCCGTAGGTACGGACGAATTTAGGTCCGAGGAGTTTGAGACCGTAGTTATTGAGGGTCGTGTGGTTGAGTCCGGCGTTTCGCCCTAGCAACTTGACCAGCGCTAAGTGTAGCCAGGTACTTAAGTAAGTCCCGTAGGTACGTTATATGTCGTTTCCAAGTTAATTTAAATGTGGAACGACCTCTATAACTTACAGGACTGTTTAGAATGTAACATATATTTACTATAGCTAATAAAAAATAGTAAACTTTATACTTCCGACAATCAAGAGCATATCTAACTCAGTTTTAAATTCTATGCAGTCTGATTGATTTCAAAAGGTAGACGGTTATAAAATCTAGGGAGTCTCTTTTTTAAAACAACATTTTTTAAATTTAGAGGCAATTAATTTATGTTAAGAACAATATTGTTTTCCGCGTTCTTGGACTGCTGTCATTATTGTGGTATGTTACTGTATGTGTTTGCTGACTGATGCACTGAAATCATGTTAATTAAAAGTGGGGTACTAGCAAAGAAAAATGCTCCGATGGAACAAAAAAGATGAATATACTTGGAATTGTGGATTATTAAGGATGTAAAAGGAGGGGACTAGGAATAATCTACCTAAAGTCGCAAAATCTGCTAAAAATCACACTTTCTCTAAGCAACGCAAAAAATCGAAGTATATTCTGCAGCCTCTAAAAAGTGTCTTTTTTAAATAATGTTCAAAGTTTCAGATAAGAGTGTATAAACGAAATCTGTAATGTTTATTTTTTTAAGTTAATGGCAAGTAGCAACGCTGACTAGCTTCGTATCCTGATCTATAGAAAATTAAGTGGTATTGTATTTAAAGTTGTTTTATTTTGTTCTGAGCATTAAAGCAAGCAAAGCAGCGGCCGATTGATTAGTGCACACAATCCTTAAGGGCATGCTAGTGTACCTACATCTAGTCTGTTTCAAGTCAACTTAAGTGTTTCCTACTGTTTTAAACCATTCATTCAATTGGCTTAGAAAGACAGTTAGTTTACTCAACATCATTTCCCATAGCTATTGCGTAGCTAATGTGCTGCTTTTTCAATCATTTTATGGTTAAATATTTATTTTAATCTGTTGGCCGCAGAATATACTTCGATTTTTTGCGTTGCTTAGAGAAAGTGTGATTTTTAGCAGATTTTGCGACTTTAGGTAGATTATTCCTAGTCCCCTCCTTTTACATCCTTAATAATCCACAATTCCAAGTATATTCATCTTTTTTGTTCCATCGGAGCATTTTTCTTTGCTAGTAATAATATAATCGACCCAAAAAAAGGTTTCAAAGTCTAACTGTGTAAATAAATTGTGTTCTATTTTGTTTAATTCGCGCAGTGTATGTAAACAAAATTGCTGATTTGCATTTGCTTTTGAGTTCTTATACTTATGATTTGATTTTTATCACTGAAACACGGCTGACTGATACTTTCAGTGATTCTTTGTTACAGTGGCGGATCTAGGATTTTCCTGAGGGGGGGGCGGTATCCCAACTTTTCCAAAAAACAGTCGAAAAATAGGTCCGAAAATTTGCCCTTAACGCGCGAAATAGCGTTTTTTCTCGGTGTTTGCCATTGTGCATACTTTTACATAAAATCACTTTTGACGCAATATTTTTTCGAAAAATTTTTAGAATTTTATACAATTTTGTACGGGAAATCATTAAATTTCTTTGACTTTTACAAAAATCTCGGCGCGTAGCGCCGGAAAATTTGTGAAATTAAGGCGGATAGACGTCTAGAAGCATGATTTACTGCTTGATTTCCTGTTTTTATAGCATTTGATGCGAAACATCGAAATTTTCGATTGAAAAAGAAGAAAACTATGCAGAAATAGAACAGAAAATGGCTTCCAGGTCGCCAAGAAAGCTACGAAATGCCATTAATAGATATGATCCGCGCGCAGCGCCGGAAAAAATTCTGAGAAATTATGGTCACTGACGGCCAAAAATCATCGCAAATTGCATATCCATTCTTTATCTCGCCAAATATTTTTTGGCCAATGGGATGGGACGGCCGCCCCCCCGCCCCCACCCCCTTAAATCCGCGCCTGCTTTGTTAGTTGCAAATTTTGGTTATTCAGTTTTTAGAAACGATCGTGAAAAAGAGTAGGTGGAGGGGTCTGTATTATCTCCAAAAAAAATTTGTCTCTGAGATTAGTTAATACTTTCTCAATTGACTGTACTGCTGAAATTATTGCCTGCGATCTTTTTATTGGTTCTATTACATATAGGTTCATTTTGTGCTATAGACCTCCTAATTATTCTCTACACGACAAACAAAATCAAGATTTTTTAAATCGTTTAAATATATTGCTTGATTGTAATAAAACCCTTATTGTTTTAGGTGATTTTAATCTACCGGATATTAAATGGAATAAAACTGATGTATTATCTGAAAAATAGTATGTCTTTCAATTTTTTCGAAACCGTTAATAGTTATGGATTATATCAACATGTACATCACCCTACCTTGGGTCAAAATATTCTAGATTTAATATTTACACCTGATAAATCATTGATTATTGATTGCAAAACAAGACCTCCTTTTGCTACAAGTGATCATGATTCTGTTATTTTCAAAATTTTACTACTGTTTGAAGTCAGGCGACAAGTAGCTTTGAGACGTAATTTTGCAAAAGTTGATTACGAGTCTATGTTTACTTTTCTTGCCAACATCCAGTGGCCATTGATCTTTTCTACTTGTGTGACAGTAGACGATTTTTATAATCGTTTTTTATCGATGATGCAATATCTTATAGATTCTTTTGTTCCATTTTCCAAACCTGGTAGAGTTAATAAATATCCCAAAATATAAGACTGTTGTCAAAGAAATTAAAATTCTGGAGAAAATCTAAATTTGATCTTATTTTCAGTAATACTTTACTCTAAATACAATAGACTTGTAAGGAAAGCTATAAAGGAATATTATTGTGCACAGGAACGTAAACTGTTAAAAAAGGATCCGATCCTAAGCATTTTTATCGTTTCATTAATACTAAGAAAAATCCGTCAAACAATATGCCTGACATAGTTGTTGACAACTCTATTATCAACTCAGACTTGCAAAAAGCGAATGTTTCCAATGAATTCTTTACATCTGTGTTTACAGTTGATAATGATTTCCCTATTAATACCACAAACTTAAGTCACAAAGATATACTTGATGTTAAGGCAGATTTTAGTTTTGAATCTGTACTAAATTCCATTCAAAATCTTAAGCAAACTTTCTCTATTGGACCTGATGGTATTTGTTCATATTTTATCAAAAGGTTTTGTCCATTTCTTGTTGATCCACTTAGTTCTATTTTCGAAGTTTCTTATAGAAGTGGTGAAGTACCTTTTTGTTGGAAAGATGCGATTGTAGTACCTATCTTTAAGAAGGGTGATTATTCTTCAGTTGAAAATTACCGTCCAATATCTCTTTGTTGCGTCACTTGTAAAACTATAGAGTATATTATAAACAGAGGTTTAATTGCTTCTTTAAAGTCGAAAACTAATTTCTTTTCACAGCAGTTTAATTTTCAAAAGGGAAAGTCATGTGAAACTCAGCTTTTGAAGTGTACAAACATGTAGGTTAAATCACTTGACGCATCTATTCCTATTGATGTTGTTTATGTCAATTTTAGTAAAGCCTTCGACTCTGTCGTTTATTCTAAATTGATAGAGAAGTTGAAGCATTATGGGATAAATGGAATGTTATTAAAATGGTTAATTTCTTTTTACAAATCGCACAAAAGGTCAAAATTTTTGACGCTTTTTCTGATCGGAAACCAGTTATTAGTGGCGAACCTCAAGGTAGCGTTTCAGGACCCCTTTGTTTCTGTTGTTTGTAAACGATTTTGTTCAAGCTGTTGAGCATAGTGAAGTCTTTTTCTTTGCTGATGATTTGAAGCTCTTTAATTTTTCTCAAAATTATACTTTGTTTACTTTGTTGCAAAGAGATTAAGATAAGCTGGTTTCCTGGTTCGAAGAAAATCAGTTAAGCATATCTCTCCCTAAATGTCCTGTGTTATATCTAGGTATGCAAATCCTAAAGTTACATATCCCATAAACCATTTTTTGTTATCTGACGCAGGTTCCTCAATTCGAGATTTAGGTGTTTCCTTAACAACAAACTTATCATCTAGTTGTCATCTTTAGGTATCGTGTTAGCGCGTACCTATAATATACTTGGGTACCCCTAACACCTGTGCACCCCCTACAGCTATAACGGGACACTTCTGGAAGGTGCGGTTTTTTAAAAGAAAGATAATAAAAAAATTCGCTGCCTGTGTTTTTTGTTTTTCTTGAAACTCAAAACTGACTGTGTAAAGAAGGTGTAAAGTTTTTGTGTAACGTTATAACATAGGACAAATTTTGGGACCTTTTTGTCACGGCATGTGGACAACTGAGTATTGATGACTCGAACAATTGAACAGCAAAGGATTATAGAGGGATGAATTCTACAGAATAGAATTTTTTTGTTTTTTGAAATTCGCATTAGTTCTCGAATGGCAGTGTAAAGAGTGCGAAAATCTGGGGGTGAAAAAGCACTTTTTGGTCGAGTTTTCAACCTGCTTATGTCTGATACTAACTCCGGTTTTGAGTTTTTTAAAATGTTTTCTGACAGAAATGTAGAGCGGATCAAGGGCTACATTCTGCATATAAGCAAAGTCTTCTACGCTCTATGGTGAGTTAGATCCTGGGGTTTAAAGTTTACACTCTAGTGGATGGTGTAAAAAACGGATTTTAAGTAAGATTTCTCTGCCAAATTTTTCCGCTCATGAGTCAGTGTAAATTGAAGACAGCATTAATAAAGTGCCTCTCAGGGGCTACACATCGCAGCAAACCGCATTTAAAAAAACGCAATATTGAGTTATTTATGGGGGTGTAAAGTTCGAAATCAGAGGTAAAAAATGGGCGAAAAAACACGTTTTTTCCGAAGTTTGATTAATAAATCATACCAAATAATTTTTGCAACAGAATTTTGGCACACAGGAATGTACTACGATTTAAAAGCTACAAATTGTACCAAACCGAATTTCTTTAAACTCAATGGGGAGTTCGGTACGGAATTTTAAAGTTTACAGTGTTCTAAATGATGGAAAATACGTTTTTGTTGCGTTTTTTGTTCGCCACTTTCTCCGTCCAGAAGTCGGGATAAGTCCAATAGAATAAAAATAAAGTGCTTTATATCGGGTGCATGTCAAAGCAAATTGTCTATACATTAATATTTAGCGAGTGTAAAGTCAAAAATTTGGTGTTTAAAATGCGTTTCTGTCTTGTTTTTTCTGCCTGCTTCTCCGGTTACGAGTCAGGGACACGTTTATCAAGTCTAGAAATGGACCAGGAACCAAATTTGATATGCCAGTCTGGCGCATATGTTTACACTCTACAGTGTTGTAAAGTGGTTTACACCTATTGTTAGTTTGCCCATAGAACATTATGGAGACTTAATTTTTTTCATAAATATTAATCGTAATATCGGAACAATATCAAAATTACGAATCTGACCAAAATCTTCTTTACACTAGGTGTTTACATGAAGTTTACACTACATATGTATTTATCTTCGTTTTTGAGCATTCCAGAAACCTAATTTTTCCTGGAGTCTAGAAATTTTCAAAGAATCAAATGTGAGACGTCACGTAGGCGCGTTTGTTTACATCCAACAGTGATGTAAAGTAGTTTACACTCATTGTTTATTTGTCCTCAGACCATTGTAGACATGCAATTTTTTCATAAATGTTGGTAATAATATCCGAGTAATATCAGATTTACAAATCGAAATAAAATCCTCTTTACACTAGGCGGTTGTGTAAAGTTTACACTGCATGTTAGCCTTTGTTCTAGAGCATTGCAAAAACCGAAATTTTTTCCTGAGATCTAAAAATTTACAGGGAATGAAATATAGGACGTCAGCTGGGCGCGTTTGTTTACACTCAACAGTGATGTAAAGTGGTTTACATCTGTGTCTATTTGTCCTTAAACCGTTATGGAGATGTAATTTTTTCATGAATGTTGATCGTAATATCCGAGTAATATCGAATTTACAAATCCGACTAAAATCTTCTTTACACTCGTTGCTAGTTTAAAGTTTACACTATATAATAAGCTCCATTCTAGAGCCTCACGGTAACTTATTTTTTCCCTAAAGTCGTAAAATATATATGGAAACAGATGTGATACGTCTGCTAGGGGCGCATGAAGAGTAGTGTAAATTGATTAACACCTAATGTTAATTTGTTCTTAGAACATTATAGAGGTTTCGTTTCTTAATAAATGCTGATCGTTATATCAGAGCAATATCGAAATTATTAATTCCACTAAAATTCTTTACACTCTTGTGTAAAGTTTAAAATGTAAATTAAGTTTAGCTCTAGAAAGTTTTGGAAGCATTTTTCTTTACAGGATGTTCTACGTAACATAAGAATTACTAATCAGAATGTTTGTTTCTTCTACAACTAGTAGTTTTGTAAAGTTTAAACCATTCAATTATTAGAAGAACCGCACAGTAAATGAAATCTAGTATTGTATTTCCAAATCTTGCTAATTAAAAGTAGGGTACTAGCAAAGAAAAATGCTCCGATGGAACAAAAAAGGGGAATATACTTGGGATTGAGAATTATCGAGGATGTAAAAGGAGGGGACTAGGAAAAATCTCCCTATGTTATATGCCAAAAATCGCAAAATATGTTAAAAACCAGACTTTCTCTAAACAATGCAAAAAATCGAAGTATATTCTGCGGCCTCCCAATAGAAATAAACTATTTACTAAAAAATTGATTGAAAAAAGCAGCGAATTAGCAATGCAGTAGCTAAGCGAATTGAATGAAATAGTACATATCGATGCATTCAAGACAATCGATGATATTGTTGGTTCAAAGCAGTAAGGAAACACGGAAGCTGACGTGCAACAGACCTTATGTAGATACTCTTTTACACATGTCTACAACAATTGTTTACTAAACTTTTACATTTTTCAAAGGCCGCAGAATATACTTAGATTTTTTGCATTGTTTAGAGAAAGTCTGGTTTTTAACATATTTTGCGATTTTTGGCATATAACATAGGGAGATTTTTCCTAGTCCCCTCCTTTTACATCCTCGATAATTCTCAATCCCAAGTATATTCCCCTTTTTTGTTCCATCGGAGCATTTTTCTTTGCTATTTGTACTAATATATCAGCAAAAGCTTTGAAAATGAGTGCTTTGATTTTCAAATGTTTTGAATCACGTGATCTTAAAATATTGGTTGTTGCTTTTAAGAATTATATTCGGCCTTTAGTAGAGTATGCTCCAACTGTATGGAGCCCCTTTTTGCCTTCTGATATCAATAGGGTTGAACGGGTACAGCGAAAATCTACTAAAAGGTTAATTGGACATACTCGTATGGGACTTTCTTATGATGAAAAGTTAAAAGCCTTAAATTAAGAGAGGCTTGAACTCCGTAGAATTTATTTTGATTTAATTGTTACATATAATATTATTCACAATAATCTCTTGCCTTCTGAAGATTTTTATAAGTTTTATGGTCATTCGCGTACTAGAAATGCATTTGCAAATCAGATCTATTTAGAAAATTTTCGACTTGATTGTAAAAAGTATTGTTTTGCTACTAGATCAGCTAGAATTTGGAACGATCTTGCACAATATATTTGAAGTTCTCCAAATGTTGAGACATTTAAGAGAAATTTGAAAAAGATTGATTTCGAGAATTTTTTGATGGGGCACATCTGAGCGCAATTTATTTGCCTGTGTGTCCAGGACATTTCGCATTTTACACTATGCTATTTTATTTTCCTTGCGACTTTGTTTTACCCTTGTGTTCTTTTTTTCCGAATAAAGTATTAGTATTAGTATGATCGTTTTTCACACTACACTATTTCTCAAATAATGAAAATTTGATGAGTTTATAGTTTCTGGCATTACACTCTGGAGTTAAACTACCTGCCCGTGCTTTTGTGTAACGAAGTCGCAGCATCATTTAAGTTTCTTCGTTATTTTTAAGACGGCTGTCATCAATTTCATTGCCTTTCCTAATTACATTTGCATTTGGCAACGGACTCCATTCGCTTAGTTTGAATATCAACCCGTAAAAAGTTGCACTTCTATTAGTTATGCTCTATTGACATAATGTGCAAAAGTGTTAGGACGACGACGGCCTAAGGCCTTGTTACGTACGCACATACATTTTACTACGCAAATACGCATTTGTCGCACAATCTTGAGTATTAATGCTGTCAAGCGACCAAATTTCGACTATATAACGGTTACTGGACAAGGCCGAAAATGCGTAACTTATGCGCTTGACTTGTCAAATATACACAACACAGTGTTTAGAGATGGCCATGCTGAACTTCAGCGTACGGTGCATAATTTAACCGCTCTATTTTCTTGCCGAAAGCTGCTGCTTTTTAAAAATTTGAAAGCGGCGACGGATTTCTGAAATCTTTGGAGTTTCTAAAGTAAATGGTGCCATGTATAGACAGTGATTGTTTAGCTACAGTACCTACATAGTGCAGTCGACAGTTGGTGCCTAGCTACTTTAGAAGCACCATTACGTTTAATGTTTATTCTTATACCCAGTAGTTTATTGATTAATTAATTTAATCAAAAATATTATTAAAATATTGCTAATGAAGCTAATATGTACAACGACAATTTATGTGACCTGATTTATAAAGAGGATTAAATTCCGTCAGTCTAGCCTTTCGTCTCTTTCATTCAAAGTATGTAAGCTGAGTACATATTTTCGATAATTTAAGAAAACTAAAGTTTCTAGCAACTGTTGATGTGTCTCTCGTCAAATGTACATACGATAGGAGCGTTTTGAGCAAACTATGTAAGACAATGCGCGCTTATCCAAGGAAGAAGTGGAACAAATATTTTCTTTTTCTTTTTGCTGGTATTTGTCTAATTTACAGAAACACCTGATATTTTTCAGTCTTTTTCAATCAGCGTTCGTCGATATGGACGTGATCCGATTTTCGCATAAAAATTATCCGTAGAATGCTATCGAACAAAGACGACGAAAAGTCACTCAGCAGGCGTAATCGTCTAAGTGAACCAATTTTTCAACGTGTCAACTTATCCGGGTCGGATTCAGCGGATTTTAACGACGAAAAAAACCGGTGTCAACATTGCCTTAAAACCGCCAGCTTGGATTCCAAATCCGATTATTCCTTGAAAGGCGGTTGCGGAGAAAATCGCAGGCTTTGCGTCAAGAAAATCAAGTGCGTTTTTGTTGGTGATGCGAAAGTTGGCAAAACTAGCCTAATTGTAAGTTACACTACGAACGGATATCCAAAGGAATATGCGCCTACTGCTTTCGACAATTTTTCTGGTGAGTGTGGCGTCCGGAATGTTTCGTCAATTGTACGTACCTATAATATAAGTACGAAATTTGGATAAAAACTGTTGATAAAATTTCATTGTACAAATGTATAAATATTTCAAAACATTTTTCTCATAGATGTAGCAAAAGCTTAACACGAAGCATCGGCGAATTAGACACAAATTTAGGTTCAAGGAAGCTCAAAAATAATTAATACTACAACGAGTACTCACTATATTCTACTTATTCGTGCGTTTGGTGCAAGATTGGCTAATAAACAATTTGTTGCGGACGCCTATAAATTGCTAGAATAATTGAAAAGTATTAAAATCAAAGATGTTGGGTACTTAATCCAACTTCCATCTAATGTTGATTCAATTAGGGTGGACCACCGTTCACTCCCTGTCCACTTAACTCCGTCCTTGGACTAAAAGAGTGAAAATCAGTCGAACGATTACTTATATGTATATATACGTACGTTGAATGAACGAAGAACTTGCGATATCCGTAATTTTGAATTCTGTTCAATTATTCGTGAAATTTCAAGTTTCAGGGAAAGATCAAAGCTAGCAGACGCTATTTCGCTTGTGAATAACTTCTGTTTTGGACTTATTTTTGACTATTTAGAGAAAATTTGAGGTACCGCTCCTTAAGAAAATCATGAATCCGTCCCTAATTGTAGTATCTTCTTTCAGTATTATCAGTGCCCCGGCGAATATTTTAATATCAGAATTTCAGCAATTAGGAAAATAAAAGATACAAAAACGGTTAACCAGAGCATCCCTCTCCTTCTCCTCAGCAATCTAATTCACTAGCTATAAAAGCATACTTTGTGTTTACATTACGTAATGCTTTCACTTTAACCTGTTTCATTTAATCCTATTTATTATCAAACTACCAAAGAAAAATGCTCCGATGGAACAAAAAAGACGAATATACTTGGAATTGTTGATTATTAAGGATGTTAAAGGAGGAGACTAGGAAGAAGCTTCCTATGTATATGCCTAAAGTCGCAAAATCTGCTAAAAATCAGACTTCCTCTAAGCAACGCAAAAAATCGAAGTATTTTCTGCGGCCTGCAGATTGAAATAAATTATTGAACCAAAAAACGATTGAAAAAGCAGCAAGTTAGCTATGCAGTATCTATGGGAAAGTAGATAAAGTAAACTAGGAGCGACTTTGTAAGCCAGTTGAATGAAATAGCAAACATCGATGCATTCAGGACAAAGAAATTGCTGGTTTAAAGCAGTAGGAAACGCGTAAGCTTACGTGAAACACTACATGCAGGTACACTTCTATGCCCGCAACGATTGTGTGCACTAATTAGTTGACGCCAGGTTGGCTTGCTATAGTGCTCATGATGACAAAATAAAACACCTTTAAATACAATTGCAGTTAGTTTTCTATCAATCACGATACGAAGCAAGTCAGCGTTGCAACTTGCAAAGCAATTTACAAAAAAACATTTTAGATTATGTTTATACACTCTTATGTGAAGCATTGAGAATTATTTAAAGAAGGTTACACTTTTTCAGAGGCCGCAGAATATACTTCGATTTTTTTGCGTTGCTTAGAGAAAGTCTGATTTTTAGCAGATTTTGCGACTTTAGGCATATATATAAGTAGATTTTTCCTAGTTCCATCCTTTTACATTTTTAATAATCCACAATCCCAAGTAAATTCGTCTTTTTTGTTCCATCGGATCATTTTTCTTTGGTAATACCCTACTTGTAATAAGCATGATTTGAGTAAATCACTTAGTAAACACATACGGTAACACGCTACAATAATGATAGCAGTCCATGAATGTTCTGAACACCAACATTATCTTTTTTAAACAAGACAACCTTACCTAATTAAAACAGATGAAAGGTTTTCAGCATGAACTTTACGCAAATATTGGGTGTAAAGAACACTTACGCTCAGATTCGTAATCCAGCTGTTACATGGAACATTTTGAAAGAAAATTAAGCTTCTGCTACGCTCTGAAACTAAATTTAATTTTCAGTGTAAACTTTACATAAGCACTGGGTGTAAGGAAAACATACAGTCAGATTCGTAATCCTGACCTTACGCATCATATTTTGAAAAAAATTACGTTTTACAATGCCCTGGAAGTAAAATATATTTGGAGTGTAAACTACACATTAACAATTAATAAAGCAAATTTAAATCAACTACTGGGTGTAGAGAAAACCAACAGTCAGATTCGTAATTCTGACGTTACGTAGGACATTCTGGAAAAAATTTAGCTTCCGCAAGGCTCTAGAACTGAATTTGATTTGCAATGTAAACTTTACAAAACCACAGAGTGTAAAGAAGATTAGTCGGATTCGTAATTCCGATATTACCCTAGTATTACGATTAACATTTTATGAAAAAATAAAGTCGCCACAATGGCCTGAAAACAAATAAATATTAGATATAAACCACTTTACGCCATTGCTTGAGTGTAAACAAATGCGCCCAACTGGCATATCACATTTGATTCCTGATACATTTTTAGACTTGAGATCATGTCCAGACTCATAACTGGGGCAGTTGGCAGAAAAAAACAAGACAGAAAAATGTTTAACACACCCAATTTTTGACCTTACACCTCATAAAAAAGCTAAATATTGCTGTAAAGAAACGCAATTTGCCATGACGTGTACCCCTCAGAAAGTACTCTATTTTTATTCTTATTGACCTATACTGACTCCTAAACGGAGAATGTGAGCGAACAAAAAAACGGACAAAAACGTACGTTCTACCATCCACCACATTGTAAACTTTAAAAATCTGCATCTAACTCCCCATTCAGTGTAAAGAAATTCGGTTTAAACCATTTGTAGCTTTTGAATTGTAGTAGCTTTGTACGTGGAAAACTTCTGTTCCGCAAAATATTCGAGATATTAACGAATCAATATAAGAAAAAAACGTATTTTTTCGCTCATTTTACACTCCTGATTTCGAACTTTACACCCTCATAAATAAATCAATATTGCGTTTTTTGAACGCGGTTTGCTACGACTTATAGCCCTTAAAAGGTACTATATTTCTGTTTTTTAAAATTTATCCCGACTTATGAGCGGAAAAATTGGCAGAGAAATCTTAGACAAAATCTGTTTTTCACACTATCCACTAGAGTGTAAAGTTCAAACCCGTAGATATGAATTCGTATTAAGTGTACAAAAGTTTGCTGGTAAGCCGAAAGTAGCCCTTAAGCTGTAGTGCATTTTTGCTGGAATACATTTCTTGGGACTCATAAATGGAGTTGTTGGCGGACAAAAAACAGGCCAAAATGGGGTTTTTCACCCCCAGATTCTCTACACTCTTTACACTGCCACTCTGGAAATGAGTCACTTTTCAAAAAAATAAAAAAGTGGTTTTGGGCTTATTCAATTGTCTACAGTAAAAAAGCTAGATTAAACAGGTTGCAAAACTTACTTAAGAAAGTCCGGTAACCGACCAAAATTTCAAAAAGTATATGTTATAACATTGCAGTAAAACTTTACAGGCTCTTTACACACCGTGTATAAGTGTAAAAAAATTTAAAAAATGGCTACATCGAATTTTTTAATTATCCATCTTTAAAAAAACTGCACAATACAGAAGTGTCCCAGTATTGCTGTAGGGGAAGGACATATGTGGGGGTATCCACCATACCTGGGCGTGGGGGTTTGGGAGGTATGTACCTCCCAGAAACCAGAATACCCCCAGAATTCAATTTTAGAAATTTTTTTGTTTTTCTCGCAATTTTCTGATGCCAATGGATAGTGCTCGATGAGAAACGTTGAAAAATGGAGTTTTTTCGCCATACCATAATTTTTGAGGCCATTTTTGACCATTGAAAAAATCTTGCACCTCCCCCACCCCCAGAACTTTGATGGCGCTACCTATGATACCCACCCAAGCATGTATATTATAGGTACGCGCTAACGCGCTACTTTATTTATCACTAAATCAACTCGTTCTTTAATATCATATTTCAATTAAAAAGACAATCGTACTTAATTCATAGCAGCCATTTTGGTGATCAGACGGCGTTCATTTTGCTTTAAAGACTATGTATTTTTTACAGTTTTCGTCACGTGAAAAATAATAAATTTTCCGCTATTTCAGTTATATTACTTTTATCTAACAACCACTTTTTTCTGTGTTGGTGAAGGTCGATAAGAGTCCGGTACAACTTCAGCTGTGCGATACAGCCGGACAAGTAATCGTATTTTATGTGTAACCGATTCAACATTCCGTGAAATTACAGCTATTTATATGCTGCGAAAAATAAATACAAAATATACAAAAAAAGCTGGATTATGAAATAGCGTGAAATATAAATGCAGAGATTGATCTCTTTGTTTTCAGGTTAAAGTATCTCAGTTCGCAAGTCGAAATTTAATAGTGAAACAAAAGCTTAACTTTATATTTGACAAGTATAAATGAGCTTAATATTCCGTTTTTTCGACAGTGGAGCCTTTTTCCACGGGTATAAGAATTTGAGTAGTAGTGCTTAAATGATTCCGGGTTTTAGGCATCTTTCAATAAAACAAACAGTGCTCAGAATAAATTGTCCAGGCTAAACAATTTGTTCTGAGCATTGTTTGTTTTATCGAAAACTAACATAAAAAATCTATGAACTGATCCTGACCGTAGGTGCACAGCATGGCCAATCTGGGGTGATCAGCTGGTCTAGGGGAGGGGTCATTAACTGAGCTTTTCTGGGCCAAAATGAGCTCAAAAACTGGTCTAAGCGATAAAATAGCGTTAGAACTACGTTATTACATAGTTTCTGGTCAATTTAGAGCACTTTCGGATAAAATTAACGATTTTCATCCATTTTCGCCTTCATTTTGCCTCGTTTTCTCCACAAAATTTTCCCTTTTTCCATTCCGGGGGGTGTATACCATAGGTGGGCAGCACTGAAATTCTGAGAGGGGGAATTTCTGGGGGGGGTTTGAAAAGATTTTCAAAGGTAAAAAATGGTCTTGAAAGTGGTCGTATGGCGAAAAAACACAATTTTTCGACGTTTCTCATCGAGCACTATCCAATGGCATCAAAAAATCGCTGGGAAAGAAAAAAAATTTTCATAAATTGAATTCTGGGGGTATTTTGATTTGTATTTTGATTTTATTCCAACTTCTGGGGTGTGCATACCTCCCTACGCCCACGTGTGGTGTAAACTCCCCGAACCCCTCCCCCTCTCACGTGTATGTCTCATCCTGACTTGACATTGTGCTTGTCTTGCTATGAAAAACTGATATTTTTATTTATTTATTTATTCAAATGACTACAAAAGATTCGAGTGATATTTTTAGATGAAGCGGTATAAAATTACCGGCATCAACCAATTGCTCAAATTTGTTTACTCAATTCACGGGTGTTAGAACGAAACCTTTCGCACTACTTGTCATACTTTACGCATATGTGTCTTAATAACGATGTTCGTGTCTTGTAGAGCCAGGTTCCTCAATTAAGAATCGACCTAAAAAAAGGAAATTTTAAGTTCATAGAATGCGCTAGGCGGACATTTAACGTTAAAATAAAATAGAAACCAAACCTATCGTTGCTATAGAATAATTTTTCGGTATTATTTGTTTCATGGAATAGCATACTGGTAATTGATGCGCAGCGCATTTGTACTCGTAAGTTGTGTTCGCATTTCTGATCTACATGCATACCTACTTTCCCGTAAATTTGCAGTGGGCCACACCGAGATTTTTAGGACTACCTCTTATATAGTCTCGAAATTGCAGTTTTGTCTGAATCAATCCTTTATCTACAAAGCTGTTTTTACGGCAGTTTTTAGAATTATACGACTATGCTTCTTTTTTTAAAGTGCTCGAGTCGGATATTAACCTATCGTAAATGTTTTTCCAAATATTGAAAAAATGAATCATGAGAATACGAGACAGCTAACTCGCGAAAACGATCAGCACTATATTTCATTCTGACAACTATTTACGTAAATAGAAATGACCGATCTTCTAAGAAAAAAATCAATCTGTGATGTCCTCTTAAGATGGGCCTTCGACTAAACTCCGCAATAAGTGAGTGCAATCCGATTTACTTACAAGCATCCGTGCTCTTGAGGGGTAGGGGTTTGACTCCCAGAATGGCAACTGACACCTGCAAAACGGCTACGACCCCCCAGAACTGTCTATTTTCCGTAAAAATTGTAAAAAGCATGTCTTTCTGAGCGTTTTAGCTCATTTTGGCTCGGAAGTCTCGAATTTCCGGCGCTTTGCGCCATATACACATTTTTGACTACGTTTTGTTCGGATTTACATCGAATTTTTTCGAATTTTTTTTAAAATTTCTCATGTTTTTATGTTCTAGAAAGAGCGAGCATTGTCTGAAACGTCAAAACCAGTGTTTTTGACGTGTACCCATCGTTTTTAGTCCAAAGAGGTACTTTTTAAAATTTTTTGGGCATACCCTCCATAATTCCCATGCTGTACATGTATGCTTACAAGGGTTTGTTTTTGTTTTTTTCGTGCTTTTACATAGTTTTTATGTTCGTCTGTTTGTCTAGGAAGGTTTCGACAACTTACGCCCTCTGTGTTATCCAAACACAGACGTGTTTGCTTTGTGCTTCAACGTAGTCGAACCAGAATCATTCTACAATCTTCACACAAGATGGTTACCCGAAATCAGGCGCCACAGTCCACAAGCTCAATTGTTGTTGGTGGGCACGCAGTCGGACAGGCGCACTAACGTCTCTACGTTGTTAGACCTGAAAAGTTTTGGCGAAACGGTGATTTCAGAGAATGAGGCCAAAGAGTATTGCCGAGAAATTGGCGCATTGAAATACGTGGAATGTTCAGCATTGACACAGTGCAATTTGAAATCAGTTTTCGACGCATGCATCTTAAGTGAGTGTGAAAGTTCACTTTTCTTTGTTCCAGCTAACTATTGCTTCATAAATCGTAAATGAAGATAAAAAAATGTTGCCGTTTTCCTCCTGGCCAGTCTGGCCTTGGGGGAGAGGTTAACCAGAGAGCTTTTTGAGCTAAAGGGCTTGAAAATCGTTATGTTAAAATAGAGTAAAAATACTATCATTGGCAGTTTTGGATCCATTTCGAGCGCCTTTTGACGTTGATTTTGCTTTATTTTGCCAAAAAATGTTTTTTTTGTCCTGGACGGAGACCCCAACCCACAGCTGCGTTCCTAGTATGTACTAGTCTAACATGGTTCTAAATAACTGAGAATATCGGTTGGCCAACAGTTCGAGATGATCAATCGGAAAAATTCTCGGTTGACCAGTATCAGTTGATTGATTCTCGACCATACGTGATCTTGAAGGCTTACCTAACTCGAAATTAACATTAATGCCAGGTTGAATGATAATTTCTAGTGTTTTTTTATTCTGATTCAGCTTTGTACTAATCAGAATTTCCACTTTTCTCTTTTCTGCAAGGCCAACGCTAAGCACGAATGAGGGCTTGACTTTTTTAGAATATTAAACTTAAACACGAAAAGATATATTGACCGAAAATGGCTAAATCAAATTCTTCACATAAGTCATAACTTAAAGCGACTAAAGCTACTTTTGAGACTGAAATTCTTCAAAGTCAGTTGATCCTATACTCGTATATTGGCTGTAATAGTTGGGTAGTAAAGATCACAGATAACACATTTAATCTTAAGATACTTTTAGTCATAAATCACTATGAGCATATTCGTATGAGGAAATATTCTCAGGAATATTTGCCGATCATTTTGGTACGCTGACATTATGCCTGCTTTTTAACTTCCTTGAAAATATCGTTGAACGATGCAGGATCGAAATCACGTATTGAAAAGGCAAAGAATGGCTCATCAGATGATTTTAGCAAGGCCGATGGATCGTGTTCAGGCCGTAAAAGCTTTCGCAAGCTCAAAGATAAAATGAAACGAAGTAACAGCGTCGACTCTTCAAAATACACCAGTGTTCAAATTCGCCGTCAGTTGTCCAGCGGTCGAATAAACCAGTGTGGAGCTAGTAAACAAGCGGTCAGCTCATTTTCCATGCTAGCTACGAGCTGTCAACAAGAGACTGCTTGTAATCTTTACACCGGCCAAACTTCATTCAGAAAGAAAAAGCCTAAAACCGGTGCTAATTGCAAGACGTTGCCAAAAAGGACTGAATATTCATGTATTCTTAACGGTCGAAAGGCTGGATCAGACAATGGTTTTGGTCGATGCGACAATTTTTGTCATACCATGCGACAAAAGCCATGGACCTTTGCCAGATTGAAAAAAAACTGGCGGAAATTATTTTGCGTTGCGTAGCTATTTCAGATGCACTGTTTTTTTGTACAAGGTCCCTTTGTAAATGTACAAATATGATCCCCAAAAGTCTTTGTTGGTTTAATTATAATATGGCGCAATAGCGCTTTCACTGAGGTAAAACTGTTTTTTCAACCTTTGGTAGTGTATTTTAGTCAATTTCTGGATTTGTGACGACAAAAAATACTAAAAATTGTCTCAAAAGATCGCAAAAAATTTAGCAATGTTCCTTTTTAATTGCAAATTCTGCTATTATGAACATATATAACATATAAATACTCAATTAGGCGTGAAGCGCCGAAAATTTTAGGGAAAATGATACCTTTTCACAGTTTTTGTCTTCCCAAAAAACTTTGTACATGTACAAAGACGGTCCCGAAAAATCTTTGTACATACATCAGGAAAAATCTTTTGCCGAATACAAAAAACCGTGTTAGCATGCCTTATTTGCAGTTTTTGACTTAATCGAACAAGCATGACAGAAATGTTCTCATACGTATGTAGGTAGACAAGACATGTACCTATATTATATCGGATATGTAATGTTTATACACTTTGATTAAAAAAACAACGAAATATTCTTGATAGTCTGACGTTCGTACGAATTGGTAGGTATCTATAAGTTCGCTGCATTCATTGAAAAATTTTCAAAGTTAACTAGTCAAACAGCAGAGTTGCACTACGGATCATCCTAAGAAGGATAAAGCGCAAAATTTCATTGGAAAATGAGTCGAAGGCTAAAAACAGACAAGAATCGAAACCCTCTGTGCAACGATGGTTGAAACTGGTAGTTATACGCTAATTCATTATTTATACAAAATTTTAAGACCACTATAGATGATCCTATGTACGTAGACCGGACTGATCCCTGGGAATACATCGTGTAGAAAGTGGCTGCCTATTTCTGGTCGATATCGAGCATTTTCGCAAAAAAATTTTGATTTGTTTGTTCTTTGGCAGTTTCTCTGTTTAAGTTAGGTTCCTAATCACACGTTGGCCTGTGGGTTTTTATTCCCCGCTCAGAAGTTGAAACCTCCGCAAATTACTATAGATCCTAGAATTCTATTTTTAGTAACATTTTTGGCATTTCACCCAACCACACTCCCATAATTTTCTTGCCCTATGTATGCTCCAAGTGCTGAAACTTAAAATTTAATTTCTATTTACTTTCATTGTTCTGTATCAGATACGAAAACGGGGACCTATGTTAGTAGGTACGAGTAAGTACGTAGGTACCTAACTTCCGACCTAGTCCTATTCACATAAATTTCGGCACGCATTTATGAATTTTTAGTGACAGTTCGGCCAATAAAATGCAATTTTCGTGAACTAATGTCGGTGAAAATTAATAAAGGTCTTGCCTGGATTAATCTAAAACAGTCTTCGAAAAATATTATTAAATTAAGCTTATCGAAATAATCATTCCGCTTTTAATGCCTTTTCTACTTCGGCATCTTCAGATTCATCATGATGAATCGCAATAACTTCTGCGTCTACTTTGCTCTCTAAATCCGTTGCTGTTTCATTGTCAACCGTTTTCTTGGCTGATTTCGACTTAGTTGCGCCCATCTTCTTCGTCGATTTTGTCTTTGTCGCTTTAGTCGGCTTCGTCTTACATAACGGTTTGGTTGTTGTTATTTGTTTAGCTGCTTTCGTTACTTTTGTAGCTTTGGTTGCTTTTTTGGTTTTCGTCACTTTCGCATCCTTTCCATTGTTGCATTTACAGGCCCTTTCTTCGCAGCATTTCATCTTCATTCCTTTCTTCAATTCAACGTTGATTTCCTGGTTAACTTTTTGAACAAGCTGCTTGCCATTCTTGGCCACCGAACCTCCTTTCAGCGCGTCGTCGCCTACTTTATCAGCTTTGATGACGCTTGGACGTACGTAAGCGAGCAAGCTTACCAGAATCTATCGAAAATCAAAAAATATTATCAACCCTTTTGGAAATTTTCTCAATTATTCTTTGGCACTGAAAGCAGTAGTTATTCGCTCAATAACTCTAGGACTAAATGACAAAAAAATAAAAAAATAATTTAACACCGAGATTTTACGTGAATAGAAATAATAAAACCTGGGCCTTTTAACACAATCAATAGAAAAAAGGACCTACTAAAAATCTGAATTTCCCAAGGATATTTATTTTCGAAATTCCCCTAGATCTTTAAAATTTTTGAAATTTTAATTCTTTGAAATTTGGGTGCAAGATTAGAATTTTTAACGGGAGATTGTAAGGGAAACGGATTTAAGCGAAATTTATTTTCCTGTCCTTGAAATTATTGCCATAAAAAATTAACGATGGAGAGAACATTCTAAAAAAATTATGACATTAGTGAATCTTGTGAGAAGATCTGACGGATTTTGCTGGCATAAATTTCAAAACCATCTCCGACAGTAAGCTGGCAGATTGCGACTTACGCATTGATTTGATATATAATAATCGCAGTCCTCGGCTTAATCTCGGCGAAAATTCTCAAAACTTATGCACGAAGTTTTGTGAAACAGTCTCTAGATGAGGTGACTATAGAAGTTGCAATTTCTTGAATTATATTTAGCATTGGTTGCTACCGAATTAATTTTTGTTTCAAAAAAGCATTGAATCGATAATGATCTATGTTTTTGACAAATTCACAGCTACAAATTTATGGATCATCACTGCGCTCCTTTGGACGGACATACCCAGTATTAAAAGAGGTATTATTACAATTTTCAATGCAATAGCTGACTAACCTTCTAAAATGTCGTTAACAAAAAGTCTATCAGCTTTTAATCCCGTTTGACCTACATTATGCCACGAAAGTATTGCTCTGGCTAGGCAAATATTATCTATCGAATAAAAACTACAAAAAAACTGCAGAAAAATGGAACAACTAACAAACTTATTAAAAAGGTACATCAATCCTCTATCTATTGCAATAATAGCTATAGAAAAGGGCAAAAAATACCACATATATTGATTACTGTTCAATTTTTCTATCACATAGCTATATAATTAAAATATCCTAATTTTAGTTACATTAGATTAATATTTTCTGAAGCCAGATTAGAAATCCTTCTACAATAGAAACGAATGAAACTAAGTAGGTACTATATTCATAACATTAGCGAGAATCGGACCATAATATTTACGTGTACATACATACCTATGTGTGATTGAAAAATTTTCTAAGCATTAATCAAGAAATCAAGAAAAAACGGTATTATATGCAGGGGACCGTAATTATTCAAGGTCCGGGCTGGGCGTCTGGAAATTCAATAGCAAAAAAACAAAAATTGATGGTAAGGGCGGAAAAGACCATTTTTTGAAAATCATGAGCTCTATCCATAGATATAAGTCGTGAACGAAAACAAAAACACACTTTGAATTCTGAGGGTCTGCGCTTGTTTTTCGGACTTTGCTTGTTTAAACTATCTTTGCTCATATATAGTGGTGTCTACAGATTTTTGGGGTTATGAAGCACTAGATAATTTATAGAAAGTTTTCCATTTTTCACATCATTACTTGGAAACATAGAGAGGATTATGGAGAATTGCATCATAAACTTTTGCACTGGCAATCAAGCCCATCGAGAAAAAAAACCGAAACGCCCTTTCTATTGTCCCAATGCTGCAGCCCTTCAATCTCTAATTAAAGTGAGATAATTTATCGGATAGCGAAACAATTTTAATATCGACTGAAATTTTGATGCTTATTGGAAGGTCCGAACCGAATCCACTCACATGCATATATTTTTTACATCATGAAAGTTGAAAATTTAGACTCAAGATTTCATTCCCTCTTAATTATTCATTTATCATTCATTTATTTAATGTCATCACTCACACGTCGGCGTAGGGGGTTTAAACCCCTCGAGAATCTGGTAGATCACCCAAAAAACGATAGACATAGAATTAAATTTTTTGGGTGTTTTTCTTTCATTTTTGACAGTTTTACACCATCCAGCCTCCAGAATTTGGTCGCTGTCCATGTATGGCTGCATTTCTAGTTTGATGCCGTGAGGAATGAAGCTGTCTTCTTGCTCTTTTATACCATTATGAAAAATATTGATGTGAAAGTAGCTTACAAGAATTAGAACGAAGATGAGCTGCATTTCGTGTGAATTGGATGGACGTGAGCTGTCAACGAGCCGATCAAAGTGTCATATATGTTCAAGTCAATTAATCAGAAGTGAATATTGCTTAAATCACGAAGGATTTTCTTCATAAGTGAAGACTAAATATTTTTAACGCATGTAAAATGCAGGTCATTACGCTGAATAATCTGACATTTTTCGTTCTTGTTATTCAAAACGTTCGTTCATGACGCCTACTTTGCAACTTAAGGACCTCTTAGTCAGCTAAATAATACAGCGCACGTGTCTGACCTTCAAAATATGTCATTTCGTTAGTGCAAGTCAAGCCATTGCTAGCAGTCGGCTATAGAAATTAAAGTAAAAACCTTAACGAATGCTAAACTTTTTTATGACATTTGAACTAATAAATAGAACAATTTGAATCAAACTTTAGTTTATTTTGCTGGTAGCACAATTTTCAAATAAACAACATTCTGGTTTTCTCTAATCAAAATGTTAATTTTCCGTTTTACGATTTTTTGGGACAAGGATCATGTCGCTAACTCATAAAATAAAATGTACTTATTCTTTTGCAGCCAAATTTATGCATTTAGATCATTAGTCGGGAAAAGGACGGTCGGGAAAGCTGCAAGTTCGACGCAGGAAGGTGGTGTAGTTGCCAAGATCAATATAGATATTGTTGTGTCACGGCATGCAAAAAATGTTTGACAAAAAATGTTTTTTTGGGAAAAAACGTATTTAAAATTTGTCAAAAGTGCCTTTTTTGACTTTAGGTGAAGGATATACTCCAGAAACACCATTTTTGATTTGTTTTAACATAAAATAACTTTGAGAAAGGTTTAAAATTGAACAGAATATATAGTGTCAGAAAAGGGCTATCCGGCGCAAAGCGTCAAAAAATCAACACATTTGAGTCAAAAAGTCACTAAAAAGCTTAAAATAGCGTATTTTCTTCAATTTTTTGAAAAAAGTAAAAATTCTTGGGGTCAGCAATTGTTTGCGATGCAGGGTTCAGCGACCATTCTAGCGTCAACACCCTGACCCCCAAGAGCACATAATGCTAAGATTCGATTTCAACATTCTCCGGCTCAAGTCACACTAAAAGCTGTACGGTTATACTCAATTTTGTGTCGTACATTTTAAGATTGACAATGATTTGAAGAAACCCAAACGTATTGAAACCCGCTTGATCCCTCAGGTTATACCCGACCTCGAATCTTTTAATTCTGGGGTCAGGTTGAAGCCTTGCATAACATTTATGCTAGACTGGCGGAAATGTTTGATTTGCTTATTGCCGAAGCTGATTTCAATGGTAAAATTATAATACCGAGGTAATTTGTTCGAATATTTATAGATTTCAACGATAGTTTTCCGTCCTTATAACTCAAGTTTAATCTAAAGTAATTGATTGTACTTTAGTCAAAACATGTGCAATACATATGGAGGTCGGGGACAAAATATCTCACTTGTAAATTCAGGTCATAATTCTGTTACATTCTGCACATATGTAAATGTTAAAAATATTTCTTGCTTTACTGAAAAATATGGGATAATATAAAACATGGTAGATAGCATATTCAAGTCATTTAAAAGTTGCTTCCTACTCTGGGCTCCTCGTTTTGAAAAAATCCTTGGTCCCATTTTCTAGAGTAATTAAGTCAGAATGGAAAGAAGGGGGAATCAGCACCATGCATGGGCGTGGGGGTGTCGGGGGTCTGGACTGGACCCCTAAAATCCTGCGGACCCCTTTAAAATCGATAGAACCTCATAATTGAATTTTTGGTGCCATTTTTGGCAATTTTGCCCCATCGGGCCCCTCCCTTCCTCAGAATTTGCTTGCTGCCCATGTATGCATCCGTACCTGCAATGTAATTCAATAAAATATATGTATTATTTCAAAACTTCTCAATTTAGTATTTCGTAAATTATCTCTGAAATTTGTGTATCAGTTCAGTATCGCCGATTTATTGCTTCTGCAAACGCTGTCTGACGGGTTCAATAATGAACTTATTAATCGCAAATCGTATCAATCTCAACAATATTAGTGTCCAAGTCAATTCGTGATCCTTCTCCTCGCTGGGTTGAGTCGACGATCCAATTTCACCGGCCACTGCCGAAGTTTTTGTCATTTCGACTCGCTTTGTCGTTTTAATTTCAGCCTTAGTCATTTTCCGTTTTATTTTCACAACTCTTCTGCGCTTAATCTGAACTTGTTGATCTACCTTTTGAATAGCATTAGATGGAACTTTTGCTCTGCCTGAAGCCACTTTGCCATCATTGTCAAAAATCGTCCTTTCTCGAACCCTTGGCGCGTAGATGCAAGTCAACATTGCGCAAATTGAAATCTGCAAATTATCTTCAAAATTAGTCGAAAAGTCATATTGTATTTTGTTTCAAACTGACAGCATCTAGGCTTCGTGTAAAGGAGAGGAACCGTACATGTACAGCCTGAAAATTCTAGGGGTTGGCTCGAAAAAATTGAAAAAGTGCACTTTTTGGGCTAAATCGATCGGTTTACGTCAAAAACACTATTTTTGGGCGTTTCGGATAATGCTCATATTTTTAAAAATATAAAAACAAAAAATTAAAAAAAATTCGACCAAATTGAACAAAATATAGTCAAAACATTGGTAAATGACGTGACGCGCCGAAAATTTGACACTTGGAGCTAAAATTGACCAGAAACTGTGGAGTGATATAATTTTCCCGCTATTTTAGAATTTACACCTTTTGCAATTTCGGCTCAAAAAAGCTCTTGGACTGATTCCCTCCAAGACCGAACATGATGTGCATCTGTGGTAGCGATCATACGGAATTAAGTAAAGTAGTCCAATCTGTGTAAATTAGAAATAAAAAATGATAACAAATAAAAAGTCGAGTTAAAAAATTTTACGTCACTCTATAAAGATAGATTTAAAGCTTAATGTGGTATAATCATGCTGCAAAAAGAGTTGACAGTATTTGATGTACGTATAATGCTAACACAGAATATAATAAAATAAAATAAAATATTGAAAATAAGATAAAATATTAAATATTAATAAATAGAATATAACGTAATATAATACATAAAATAAAATATAATGCAAAATAAAATATCATGCAGCATTTAAACGTCACACGATAATTTTCATCTAAAAATATTGAATTCCTCACGCCAAAGCGATACGAAAACAGTCAAATAACGACTTTACTATATATTTTTTAATTGAGCTCAATTTCTTATAAGTCATTTTTCGTCGGAAAGATAATCAAATATCCGCTAAAATAATATTTTTATCTCATAATTTCTATGGGCTCTATCTATTCCTTACAAGAATTGCAAGCAGGACAAAATTCATTGAATGGGACTCTAATCGACGTTATACAACGTTAGTCTGAGTGAATTCCGAAATATTGGAATATCTGCCTGTAGCAGATTTATTTAAAAATTTAATACACGTTGATGATAAATGATTGTCAGTAACAAGCTTTAATAGCTCAATGGAAAAATACGTTGAATCGTTAGAGAAGGACATGAATGCTTGCTTTGATAACGGTTTTTCCAGTCTTCGTAATACCCCGCAGTGCAACTTAGATCGCTGATTAGTCACTTTGCCTAGTATTTCATATCTAATCTGCGATTCAGTATTATGACATTTTCAAAAAAGGAATCGACCTTTCCTGTATTACAGTAATGAAGAACAGGCGTATGCAATTACAGTATTAGACCAAGGCCGCCCTATTAAACTTTAGAAATTATCAACATAAAAAATTAATTACTTCAGCAGAGTGCGTAAGATCAGGAGGCGATAGCAGCAGGCCATCTCGCATCGCAGGATACGCCCAAGCACCCCAAAAACTTTACACTATATTTCACTGAGCTATTTCTGGATAGCTAAAATAAAGTAGTACAAAGTTTCAACGTTCAAAAATCTCTGACAAGGCAAAAGCACTACTCATGGTTATGCTGAGATTATTTAATTTGAAACAGTAACTATTTATCATATAAACTAGTGGAGTTCAAATCTTGCTCGACCTGCAGATAAACAACTATATTTCTTCAAATTCTTTCCTCAGAATCTCGTGGGCATAGAAGGACAGCATGGTCGATCCGAAGGTCACTTAGTGGACCTATTTTTGCCAAAATGACCCTAAAAAGCTGGTATATATGCTAAAATAGCTTAAAACTTATGTATACACAGTTTCGAGTCAATTTCAAGCACCTACAGAAAATTTTGACTTTGAAATTATTTTTATGACTGTACTTTGTTTATTTTCCAGAAAAGTTTTTATTTTATCATTCTGGGGTCATTAACCATGTGAATTTATGGGTGTGACTAACCTAAAATTCGGAGCTCCTTATATTTCCATGCAACACGTCCCCTTCTAAAAAACTTTTCGCTGGATTGGCCGTATGGAAGGCGGTTGCCTTTGCCTCTAAGTATGGTCCTATCTTTAGCAGACATGCACGTATAAAGGGAAGTTGGGTTCTAGACCCCAGAATGAAAAAATGGGAAATTCTTTGGGAGAAGTGAGGCAAAATGAAGGCCAGGAATGGATGAAAATTGAATATGTCATTCAAAAGCGCTTTAAATTGACCAGAAACTGTGTAATAACATAGGCTTATGGCTATTCCAGCGCTTATTCAAGTATTGGAGATTACTTTGGCCCCAAAGTAAACCTCAATTTTGGACACATCAGACCAGCTATCACCCTCTCCCCAGATCAGCCATGCATGTCCGTCTATGGTTCCTAAGTAATATCAAATTTGGCCTATCATTCTTTTTGCTTCATTTGTCGATTATTTTAGTAACAAGTGCGCCTATATCCAGCTCCACATGAGCTTACAGTTTTAACATAAGAACTGCTTTGACTCGATTCAAGATTATCATAAATTGACTATTTACGTACTGCTAAATTCTGTAAGACCGCTTGCGTCAAAATCAATCGGGAAAACAAAAAATGATTTATAACTGGCCTGAGAACAAGATGCGAATGAGGATAAAAATAAATGGGGATTAGAATCTGTAGTCTTTGACTTGACCATATTTCACGGCATCACCGATCGGAGGCCAGCCGAGGAGATGAAATAACCATGAATGGCCTTATCAATCAAATAAGATACACATATGTGCATCTGAAATATCGTAAAAGCGGACTAATTACTTAGCCTCTGGTCGATTTCAAGTAGGTATGCCTTTTCTTTAAAATCAAGTGGCTGTGGTTACATTCTGGCTGTTGATTTTGTCTTATGTTCCCGAGAAAATTTCTCGATTCTATTATTATAATAAGGAGAGAAGATTTTCAGGAGAAAGCAGCAGAATAAGAACCGAGAGCTAATTAAAAAATATATTCGACAAAAGTGTTCGAAATCATCCATTACTCCTTGATATCGATAGTTCGTGCTATTTTAACGTTCTTGTATAAACAGCCTTAAGGCTACTATACTCGTATATTGATGGAGCAAGGCTTAAAGGAACTTTAAAGCCTAGCTATCCACCCGTGCTTCTTGTAAGTCGCTTGCAAATCATGCCTATTTAACTACATTTAAAAACTGAAAAAACGTGATTTTCGAAAAACGAAGTGGTAGCCAAGAATATTATTCTAAGCTTTGCAGACATGCACAGGAAACCGATTTTAATGCATACATTCATGTCCTATTATTTTCTTCATTGATGCGTAGTCTGTTTCGCATAATTTGGGAGAATTCTGAGGGAACAGTGATTTAGTCGCTAGAGTAGTGTAACTTTTGGGGCTTTAGTTACCTTGGAGTTGTCTTAGCGCGCGCAAACGAGTTTGCTGATTAAGTACTTGAAGTATGTACGGATAACTAAACCAACAGCACGCCGTCGGGGAAGATACCCAACACACAACAACTACCAAAGCAACGAACCCCAATAAGTACCTTCAGGGCTTACCTAAGTACCTTTGCTACAACTAGCGCTGGATAGGAAACTGCGGCAATTCACCTGCACTTTTCCAAAAGACCCTAAAAACTTACCACCTAAAATCTCCACGGACGTTATAGGTCCGGTACCTAAGGAGATTATGGGAAGGGAAATCCGACCGCGGTTCCTAACACAGGAGTAATTAGATAACCCGGTATTTGCCCTAGGTCCTTGGACCTTTTTAGACCAAAAGAATAATTTTCGCGAAAAGAATTGAAAAGGCTTTCGCGCCAGATTACCTATGGCGAAACTACTTATAAATTTCGGTTCCAATAGCACTCAGAATTTGTCGAATTTGGACGAGTTTCGTCCTCATTTTGCCTTTCAGATGCATTACTTTCCATATCGAAAGTTCGAACAGGTAAAACGGCTTCGTTTTCCAGCTGATTATCGTTATTAATCGCGCGTAAGTTATGATCATTATTAACGATCGTTACGTCAGAACGATTTTCAGCAAGTATATTGGCAGAATTTCCGCTTCCTGAACGGATACTGCCAGTAGTGGATTCATTATCTGAAGGAATAACAGAGGTATTATTCGCCAAAGGGGGTAATGCATTATTATCATTCACCGCAGAACTGGTTTGATCATTTTGCAATTGGCGAGCAGGACTGGGATTGTGGCGGCACCTTTTTAACTGGAGGAGTACGAAGAATTTTCTTACCACCCATTTTAAAAATGGAACGTTTGAAATATGAACGTTAGGTAAAAGAAAATTTTTTCTCCAAAAAATCGGCAATCTTAAAATCTGAAAAAAATTTTTTCGAATTGGACCCCTCTAGGTATGGGTTTTTCAAAACGTACCTCTGTGTGCCAAAATAGCAACAAGTACAAAAGAGAGGCGAAGGAAAAATTATATGCGTGGCGAAAAATATATTGATTAGTCGATTGGGTATAGAAAAAAATACCAACGACTTTGCCACGAAGTACACAAAATTTTTTCCACAAATGCTTAAATTAGCAACTTTGCTCCGAAGACACAAAATTATTTCCACAGCTGCTTAAATCAGCAACTTTATTTCGAAGCCACAAAATTTTTTTCCAGATGCCCAAATTAAATGCGTACTGCGTCACGCAAATAATATGATAAAACTAATACACATATTTAGAATGGCCAAAAATAAATATTTTTGGGTAGGAAAAATATTATGTATTAATTTAAATGATGACAGACACCGGATCGGTTGTCGCGAGCAACCTGAAGGGGGGACCTCCACTGTAACTTTTGGGGCTTTAGTTACCTTGGAGTTGTCTTAGCGCGCGCAAACGAGTTTGCTGATTAAGTACTTGAAGTATGTACGGATAACTAAACCGACAGCACGCCATCGGGGAAGATACCCAACACACAACAACTACCAAAGCAACGAACCCCAATAAGTACCTTCGGGGCTTACCTAAGTACCTTTGCTACAACTAGCGCTGGATAGGAAACTGCAGCAATTCACCTGCACTTTTCCAAAAGACCCTAAAAACTTACTACCTAAAATCTCCACGGACGTTATAGGTCCGGTACCTATGGAGATTATGGGAAGGGAAATCCGACCGCGGTTCCTAACACAGGAGTAATTAGATAACCCCGGTATTCGCCCTAGGTCCTTGGACCTTTTTAGACCAAAAGAATAATTTTCGCGAAAAGAATTGAAAAGGTTTCGCGCCAGATTACCTATGGCGAAACTACTTATGAATTTTGGTTCCAATAGCACTCTGTACTTAAATCACAACAACAAAGAGCTCTTATCCGGGCTGTCATCCACTATAAAAATTATGTAATAATTTTTATAGGTTTTTGGTTCGAAAAAGGAATTATGAATTTTGAACGAAATGATAAATAAAAGGTTTTACCCAATAGAATCCGGCAATTATTTAAGTCGAGGCCGGCCAATTCCCAATCCTTAACTGCCTGCGGTATAATGCACCTCTAGACAGCTAATTTTCTAGCTTTTACCAAATCAAACCAATATGTACAGTCTTAGGCGCTGATAAGGTCGGAAACGACACGCCAGTAATTATAAAGGCAACTCTGCCACAACAACCGCACTAATAATGATTGGAGGGAGGCCTACAGTAATATAAGAAGAGAAATAGAAAGAAATGTTATTTATAAGAAATTGGCGCTACTTGCGCATGGATTTTTCGGGTCTCTGCACAGGCTCAACGTGAATAGCGGTCATGTCGCCTATGTTTTAATTGTAAAGAAATGATAGGGGACTTGTAGGGGTTCCACAGTAAAAGGTCGCATCTTTGTATCCCTCGCGACACATAGCGACAAGAGTCCAACCAATTGACACTGCGTGGTCGGAATGCCTCCGCATGTCATACTATCGATACTGAAAACTATGGCTGGATCGCCAAAGTGGAAACAAAAGACCGGATGGTCGGAATAGGCGCACTAAGGTGCGTAATGGCCGTAAGTGTAAACGGCACGTGTAGATACACTATCTACAGTAGGTAGGTACTACCTATCTAATTATTGTGTTGCTTTTAAATTCAAATCGACATTAAAATTTACGCTTTTTGAGAAAAAAATCTAGTTGGCTACATGGTCTAGCACTATTACTTGATTTCATGTATGCGAAACCATTGATGGGAGAAACGTTTCTCCCTGGAGAAACGTTTCTCCCACCGGGGAAAATTTTGATGGGAGAAACGTTTCTCCCTGGATAAACGTTTCTCCCAACGGGGTAAATTTCGGTGGGAGGAACGTTTCTCCCACCGGGGGAAAAACACTAGTAGGATTTACGGGTTGGCCCGACAAACTGGTACACAATCATTTTCGCACTTTTTCTATTATGCTCAACAAGCATGTGCAGTTTCATTCAACGAACAAATAGTGCATTAAATAACTAAAGTGATGTGAAGTGCTGAATTATTTTAGCTGATTCAAGCTTTTAAATTTATTGGATCAATATAATAATAAATAATAAAGACTCGGCGCGAAGCGCCAGAAAATTTTGACGTTTTTGCCTTTTTGCACTCAGTTTTCAGGACACACATTATTGCAACAGAACAATCAACAATATTCCTGAAAATTTTCGAGGGGCATGTGCCCCCAATGCCCCCTGGCTACGACTATGGGATAAATTATTTAACCCTCATCCCGAGAAATTTATCGAATTTAACCCTGGGGTTATGTAGCTTAACCTCTTCATTCGGAATCCGGGGCCAGAATGGCTACTGATGCCTGTAAAATGACTGGACAAGAATAATTGTCGATTTGCCGAAAAAATCGCAGAAAAGGTGCCGTTTTAAGCGTTTTTAGCTAAATTTTGGCGAAAATTGTTCATATATTAAATTTTCGGCGCCACACATACATATGTATGTATGTACATGTAATGTTCGACTTACTCGAAGTTTTTTTAAATTTTCCGCTGAAATTTTTTGTTCTTATGCTCTAAAAAGAAAGAGCACCGTCTAAAGCGTCAAAAAGTGTTTTGAGGCACCTATTGTTTTTAACCCGAAAATGAACTTCTGAAAATTTTTCAGGACCGATCCTTCCCCCCAGAATTTCCATGTTGAACATATGTACATATGTACGTAATGCGGATGATGGCATAATACTGCACTTTCTTGATAGGCCGACTGGAAGCAAATAAGCATCTCGGTTTGACTGGGACCATTACGTAGGTATGTACTAGCAAAGAAAAATGCTCCGATGGAACAAAAAAGATGAATATACTTGGAATTGTGGATTATTATGGATGGAAAAGGAGGGGACTAGGAAAAATCTACCTAAAGTCGTAAAATCTGCTAAAAATCACACTTTCTCTAAGCAACGCAAAAAATCGAAGTATATTCTGCGGTCAACACATTAGAATAAATATTTAACTATAAAAATGATTGAAAAAGCAGCACGTTAGCTATGCAGCAGCTATGGGAAATGATATCGAGTAACAGTCTATCTGAGCCAATTGAATGAAATAGCAAACATCGATGCATCCAAAACAATTGCAAGAATTGTTGGTTCAAAACAGTAGGAAACGCGTGAGTTGACTTGAAACAGACTAAATGTAGGTACACTAGCATGCCCGTAACGATTGTGTGCACTAATCAATCGGCCCCTGCTTTGCTTGCAATAATGCTCATAGCAAAATAAAACAACTTTAAATACAATACCACTAAGTTTTCTTTCAATCAGGATACGAAGCTAGTCAGTGTTGCTACTTGCCAGCAATTTAAAAAAGGAAACATTATAGATTTCGTTTATTATCTGAAATTTTGAAAATTGTTTGAAAAAGACACTTTTTAGAGGCCGCAGAATATACTTCGATTTTTTGCGTTGCTTAGAGAAAGTGTGATTTTTAGCAGATTTTACGACTTTAGGTAGATTTTTCCTAGTCCCCTCCTTTTCCATCCATAATAATCCACAATTCCAAGTATATTCATCTTTTTTGTTCCATCGGAGCATTTTTCTTTGCTAGTACACTACTTTTAATTAGCGTGATTTCAGTACATCAGTCAGTAAACACAATCAGTAACATGCCACAATAATGACAACAGTCCAAGAACGCGGAAAACAATATTGTTCTTAACATCAGCATTATCCTTTTTAAACAAGACAACCTTATTGACACCATCCATTTTCAAATTAAAATTGCATTAAGTTATTTCTTCTTAATGTGCAGTTCACTTATAATCAAGCACAAATATTTAACTAACGAATTCACATTGCAAATCCTCACTCAATCAATACACAAGCACAGTGTGTTGTGACTTTTGAAATTGAAAACACCCAATTTTCAATTTTCAAATGAAATTGATCAATTTTCAAATTGAAAATTGGGTGTTTGAATTTGCGATAAAGAAAATAATCAAAAGATAGTCACTTGGTTTATTTGAGCCGAGTAATAAAATAACGACCGTCCACCAATTCCAAACTGAACGCGACTAATCTGATCACTATGAAAAAGTTTTGAAAAATGAGCTTGCTAAGCGAGAGTTGTAAACCAAGAGAAACTTAAAGTTAAAACCTACCATTAAATTATCAAGAGACTTATAAAAGATTTTAAACTTTAAGAAAATGGAAAAGGCGGGATGTTGGTAAATTAGAAGGCAAAGTTTTTCGGCAAAAATTCAAAAACTTCACGCAAATATCAAATGTAAGGAACACTAACGCTTTGATTTGGTAGTAAAATAAATTTGTAGTATAGACTACATATTAACAACAAATGAATAGTGCAAACTTTACACAACTACTAGGTGTAGAGAATACTAACAGTTTACGGCTTATTAATGTACATGATTACAATAAAGCTGCATATCTTTGTCGACTTCTGTGCACAGTAGTGTGGTTGCTGGTTCATTTTAAACCACTTTTGCAGGCAGTTTACATCAATTAAACGATAGCCCTCCATGTACAAGATTTTGTGAAACATGTTATAAACACGGCTAAGAAGGATTTAACTTTAATGCAACCAATTTAAGACAAAATTACATCTCTTCAATGATCTAAGGACACTTGAACATAATTTTTAAATCACTTTAGATTACTTTTGAGGGTAAACAAACTCACTTAATTGATGTCTCACATATGAATCCTTGAAAATTTCTTGACTTCAGTTACAAAGTCTCTGCAAGTCTATCGAATTAAGGTTAACACGTAATGTAAACTTTACACAAACACATAGCGTAAAGAATATTTTAGTCGGATTCGTAATTTTGATATTGCTCCGATATTTCTTTCAACATTTATGGAAAAATGAGTCTCCATAATGTTTTAAAGACAATAAACATTAGGTTTAAACCACTTTGCAATACTGCTGAGTGTAAGCAAGCGCGCCCAACTGACGTATATATTTCATTCCCTGTAAATTTTTATATCTCAGGAAAAAATTTCGGTTTTTGCAATGCTCTAGAACAAAGGCTAACATGCAGTGTAAAAAATTACTCGGATATTATGATCAACATTCATGAAAAAATTATGTCTCTACAATGGTCTGAGGACATATAAACAATGAGTGTAAACTACTTTACATCACTGTTGGATGTAAACAAACGCGCCTACGTGACGTCTCACATTTGATCCTTTGAAAACTTCTAGACTCCAGGAAAAAATTAGGTTTCTGGAATGCTCAAAAACGAAGATAAATACATATGTAGTGTAAACTTCATGTAAACACCTAGTGTAAAGAAGATTTTAGTCAGATTCGTAATTTTGATATTGTTCCGATATTACGATTAATATTTATGAAAAAATTAAGTCTACATAATGTTCTATGGGCAAACTAACAATTGGTGTAAACTACTTTACAACACCGTATAGTGTAAACATATGCGCCAGACTGGCATATCAAATTTGGTTCCTGGTCCATTTCTAGACTTGATAAGCATGTCCCTGACTCGTGACCGGAGAAGCAGGCAGAAAAAACAAGACAGAAACGCATTTTAAACTCCAAATTTTTGACTTTACACTCGCTAAATATTAATGTATAGACAATTTGCTTTGACATGCACCCGATATAAAGCACTTTATTTTTATTATATTGGACTTATCCCGACTTCTGGACGGAGAAAGTAGCGAACAAAAAACGCAACAAAAACGTATTTTCCATCATTTAGAACACTGTAAACTTTAAAATTCCGTACCGAACTCCCCATTGAGTTTAAAGAAATTCGGTTTGGTACAATTTGTAGCTTTTAAATCGTAGTACATTCCTGTGTGCCAAAATTCTGTTGCAAAAATTATTTGGTATGATTTATCAATCAAACTTCGGAAAAAACGTGTTTTTTCGCCCATTTTTTACCTCTGATTTCGAACTTTACACCCCATAAATAACTCAATATTGCGTTTTTTTAAATGCGGTTTGCTGCGATGTTTAGCCCCTGTGAGGCACTTTATTAATGCTGTCTTCGATTTACACTGACTCATAAGCGGAAAAATTTGGCAGAGAAATCTTAGTTAAAATCCGTTTTTTTACACCATCCACTAGAGTGTAAACTTTAAACCCCAGGATCTAACTCACCATAGAGCATAGAAGACTTTGCTTATATGCAGAATGTAGCCCTTGATCCGCTCTACATTTCTGTCAGAAAACATTTTAAAAACCTCATAACCGGAGTTAGTATCGGACATAGGAAGGTTGAAAACTCGACCAAAAAGTGCTTTTTCACCCCCAGATTTTCGCACTCTTTACACTGCCGTTCAATAACTAATGCGAATTTCAAAAAACAAAAAAAGTGTCATCTGTAGAATTCATCCCTCTATTATCCTATCCTGTTCAATCCTTCGAGTCATCAATACTCAGTTGTCCACATGCCGCAGTAAAAAGGTCCCAAAATTTGTGTTATGTTATAACGTTACACAAAAACTTTACACCTTCTTTACATAGTCAATTTTGAGTTTCAAGAAAAACAGAAAAACACGGGCAGCGAATTTTTTTATTATCTTTCTTTTAAAAGAAACCGCACCTTCCAGAAGTGTCCCGTTATAGCTGTAGGGGGGTGCACAGGTGTTGGGGTACCTAAGTATATTATAGGTACGCGCTAACGCGCTACCTAAGATGTAGGTTGGCGAGATAAAAAAAGGTTGCAATGATCTTTTGGCCGAAGGTGATCAGTGATCATAATTTCATATATTTTTCAGGCGCTTTGCGCTGAATAATGCCAATGACGTTTATTCTTATCTTGGCTGCCTGGAAGTCATATTTTTGCTCGAGGAGTACCATTTCAAGTGCAGAAACAATAATTTTAGCATAGCTTTCTTCTATTTTCAGGCGAAAATTTTAAAATTTTAGACGCTCCGCGTTAAATGCTAACAAATACCTACAGGAAATCGAGCACTAATTCAAGCCTCCTGAACATCCTCCAGCCTAGATTTCACAAATTTAGCGGCGCAGCGCTGATTTTTCACTAGTCAAAAAAATTTAAAGTTTTTTTCGCACAAAATTGCCAAATTTTCTGAAATTTTTGTTAAAATGTTGCAACAAAAGCGATTGCTCTGGCTGACAAATTGAATATTGTAGCTCCACTGTCGAATATAATTTTTGAAATTTATGCCCCGAGTTCTATTTTTATTCGGCTGCGTGAATTTGCTTTCGAGTCCTGACCCGAACAATCATTTGTAACCACCCGATTTTTTCGTCTTCGATGATGAACGACCTACCCGTTTCATTTGTGGTTTCCTCTTGAATTTAATCCGCGCAAATCAGGCCGGGCCAAAATACTCTCAAAAACTGATACAGAGGCTAAAATGACGTTAAAACCGCGTTATTCTTTGCTTCGGATGAATTTAAAGCAAATTTTTCAAAATTTATTAATTCCATTTATTTTGGCCTTCATTTTGCCCGTTTTACTCAAATTTTTTTTCATTTTTTCCTATTTTGGGGTCGATTGTGAGACCCTCTAGAACTCCCATGTGCAGTGCGTAAGAGCCAATTTCAGCCTTCGAGCAAGTAGCTACAAAAGTTTTAAACAGCCTAAAGTACATAATACAAATTCGCATAGTAAACTTGCTTTTCAATTGCTATGCAAGGGCAATGTCGTGATTGTCCATTCAATTCAACAGCGTTTGTAGTCGATTTACATTGACTGAAAGATTGTTATCCATGTGCAAGGTTTTGTGAAATAAAGTAATGTAAGTGCATTTTATCATTGATTGACAGACAAATAAATTTGCGACAATAAAGAGATATAGGTGCTTCGATTATGCAGTTTAAAAGTCGTCAGTTTTGATTACTGTGTTCTGATCTGAATGAATGAATGAAATGAATGAATGAATGAAATAACTTATTACTGACACGCGGCAATTACGAAGGATGTAAAATTTAAAAAAGGTATTTTTCACTGCTTAAATAGTGCAGGACGATGTAAAAAGCCCAAACAACAGGTTATTCAAAGGCCCCACCCATTTTTATGGGTTCTTCTAGGTAAAATTTTTTTGGATGTCTCTTCCCCCGGCGAAAATCCTGGGCCCGGTTGCTCGACTTCACCTTAATAAAGGCTAACCGGCATTCGTGTAGCTGCTTCACATATGTATTAACATAGTCATATTATAAGGGCGTATGTGTGCGGTCGATAGCATCTGAGGAAACGAGGGCAGTCGGATTCGAAACGTGGACCCCTTGCTCTAAAGTCCAGAACCATAACCAATCGACTAACGCTGGTTAATTTCGATAAAGATTGCAAGGTATTCGTGATGTTTTGCTGGTTTACCAGCTGATTAGGCTTAGGCTTAGTATCATGGACTGACCAAAATGTTGGTGCCAGCGTTTAAAATAATGAGTTTGATTTGAGTCAAGTCGAAAACAAATAAGGCAGTCATCAGATTTTTCCCGTAGATTCATGTGACTGACCAAAATGTTGGTGCCAGCGTTTAAAATAAGCCTAAGTAATGGGATGTAACTCGCGTCGCTCGCTACGCTCGCTCCGCTCGTTGCATCCCATTACTCAGGCTTATTTTAAGCGCTGGCACCAATTTTGGTCAGTCCATGATACTAAGCCTAAGCCTAATCAGCTGGATTGGTTATGGTTCTGGACTTTAGAGCAAGGAGTCCACGTTTCGAATCCGACTGCCAGCAACTTTCTCTCGTTTCCTCAGATGCTATTGACCGCACACATACGCCCTTATAATATGACTATGTTAATACATATGTGAACCAGCTACACGAATGCTAGGGAAGTTTAATGTTTGTGTTAAGTTCACACGTATTCCACGAGAATTTTAATGCTTTGGTTAAAATACATGGATATAAAACGTTGAGAACCATAGTCATTGAAAATTCGAATTTTCTTTTATTTTACTCTTTTACCGCTTGACTTTTGGTTTTGGTTCGAATTCGTCTGATGATGGATTGCAGTGACAGCGATACACTTAACGAGGAAAATAAATGAAAACGCTCATTAGTTTGGGTAAAACATAACTGGTTGCTTGCGATGATATGGAAATTTAACAAAATAGAGGAATAAAAATAGGAAAATACAATTTTGATTTTAGCGCATTTTCGGCAACAGCTAAAGAAAATGAAGAAGCCAACTGAAAAAACTTGTTCTCGAATAAAATCAGGGTTGGCAAGGCTGGGTTTTTGAATCTGGGTTTTTTGGGTTGTTTGTGGGTTTTTTGGGTGCAAAAATCATTGGGTTTTGAGTTTTTATCCACAGTTTACCAATTTTTCAAATAGACTGAAATAAATACTGTAGGTGAATGAATGAATGAATGAAATAATTTATTACTGAAACGCGACAATTACGAAAGATGTAAAAGAGTAATAAAATGTACGGTCAATAGAATAAGAGCGTACAGCAAAAGGCGATGAGCGAGTCATGAAAATGACGATTTAAGCCCGCCCTATAATAAATTTGGATAAGTCGACATCAATTAATCTAGATCTGAATATATTTAAGTTAGGGGAAGAGACTACAAAATCAGGTAGGTGATTCCAAACAGAGATATACTTATAGAAAAAGTCAAATTTTCGTAAATTAGAACGGACAAGAGGAACAACTAGCTTGAAACGATTTGTGCAGCGAGTAGTATTTTTGATTAAGCACAAAAAAATCTGTCATGGAAAGACAAGATTTTTGACTAATAATTTGATACATCATACATAAGCAAATATGAAGGCGACGTAATTCTAATCGACACAAGTTAAGTTGGTTAAGGCGTTCGTCGTAAGAAAGAGGGCTATGATATCCAACTGTGTATTTAGTAAATTTACGCAGAAGAGCCTCCAGCCTGTTGATATCACTAATATAAGAGGGGTTCCATAAAGCACAGGAATATTCAAGGATCGGTCTAGACGTAAACAATGAAGGCCTTTATGAGATTATTTTTATCACACGAAAAGAAGGATTTTCTTATTAAGATAGATCTCAAGAAAGCTTTCTTGATAATACTGTCGTAATGTTCCTTAAATTTTAGGTTGTGCGAAATCAGCACTCCTAAATCGCGAACATAGACAGAATCGTTCGTAATAACTTGTGTATTGAGTGTATATGACAATTTAGGATTATTTTTGCCCAAATATAGGACTGTGCATTTATAATATGATATTGGTAAACAATTTCTGGTGGCCCAAATGGAACTTCTGTCTAAATCGGTCTGAAGTGTTTGGTAATTGCAGGAAAGATTGAATATTTTTAGGTCATCCGCGAACATTAAAGTCGAACTTGACAAGTTATCAAAGATATCATTTATAAAAATCAAAAACAACGTAGGTCCAAGAATGGACCCTTCAATAACTCCACTTGTAACAGCGGCATAATCTGAAAAACACTGATTAACGCGAACACACTGAATACGATTAGATAGAAAAGCTTTTAACCAATTAAACAGGTGTTGTTGAATACAGTAACTAGTTATTTTAACAAGAAGTTTAGATATGTCGACTTTGTCAAAAGCTTTAGCAAAGTCTATATAAATAATATCAACGGTTTCTTTACATTCCAGTGATTTAAGCCAAGAATGTTTACAATTTAATAGTTGCAATTGGCAAGGTTTATGTTTTTGGAAACCATATTGAAATGGTGATATTAACTCATTAGTAGATAAATAAATTGATAGTTGAGTATTAATAATACTTTTCATTATCTTACAAGTTGAGCAACATAAAGAAACAGGACGATAATTTTCAGTCAATGAGGGGTCACCCTTTTTAATTATAGGTACAACGTAAGCCTCCCTCCAAATGTCTGGGATATCACCTGATAAAAAAGAAACAGTAAAAATACTGATAAGGGGTTTAAGAAGATAATAAGCTAATTTTTTAACAAAAAAGGTTTAACAATTTCTCTTTGTTTTCTTTATGCTGTTCTTTTGACTAGTAAAGGCTAACCAACCTCAGTCTGGTCAACACAATGCCATGCTCGAAAATCTCAGCCCCTAGTTCACAATTGCCATCTCATGCTGCAAAACAGGGTGATTTTATTCAGCCAACTCAATAGCCCACACTTTTCTGAGTTCGACCAATTTTTCTATTTCCTAATATTTTTCGAGAGCCAGTGTATTTTTTGATTGAAATCTGGTAATGTCCGAGCATTGAAGAGGAAGATAAATACATATATGTGGCAACCGCAGTGAATGATCGATTTTGTTGTTGGATTTCAATATTAGCTGAATGAAGGTGTTGCTCTTTGTTTGTCTCGTTTCTTGCAGCTGTTGGAATATTCCTAGCTACTTTATGTAGGTAGCTCTATTTGTCATTTTCATTAAAAAACCCAATAAAGCACAAAAAACCCAAAATTCAAAATTTTCAAATCTGGGTTTTTTCCATACCTGAATAAAATCTTTATTAAAATTTATTGTCATTAAAATGAACCAATGGATTTCATTTGACAGTGGATGACGAGCATGTATCATATTATTAAATAAAAGAATAATGAAAGAAGCTTTACTTTTTAAGTGTGAAATGTAATCATTGAGTTATCTCGTGAAAACGATAATTGCATACATGAAGTCTCTATAAGAACCGCGTTTTAATTGTCATAAAATTATGTAGTTGGAAAAATTTAATAGTTAAAAAAATTTCTATTTATGTAAAGATGAGATTTGTATCAGCCATTTTTCTGCAATTCACATTGTCAGTAGGCAGCGCTCATAGTTGCCTTGTCTGCAACTAGAGAAAAAGGATATATTAATATTATTGTATATGAAATCTTCAGTATTAATAATAACTTGCTAAATCTAAATTGGTCATAAAATTCATCGTCATTGAAATTAGTCAAAGAATTTCTTTTGACTTCGAATCGGCGAGAACTTGTCATAATATTAAAAATCGGAACGATAGGAAGAAGCGCCATTTTTAATGTGAAAAACAATCAATGAGTCCGTTAATGTAGCTCTCGACCTACCTTTAAGAATGAAGCTTAACGAAACCATTAAAGTCGTTAAGGTGAAGCCCAGCAACCCAATTTACTATAAAGAAACCATTAAACGCTTAATGGGAGCGTTAAGGTTTCAGTCGAGCAACCGGTTTTAAGGTAGACATTAAAAAAACAGCCTTAATTAATGGCTGCACTAAGGTGGAGTCCAGCAACCGAAATTTAAATCGACCATTAGACTTCCCTTAAAGTCGAGCTTAATGGTTGAGTCGAGCAACCCGATTTTTTTAATGGTTTCGTTAAGGTGGAAATCGGACTTAACGCGACCATTAATTAATGGTTGCGTTAAGGTGACCATTAACGTTAAGGTAAACATTAGTTAATGTTCGAGTCAAGCAACTGGGCCCTGGCTACGCCTATGGACACATAGGCGTATCCATGATTTTCGCCAGGCAGGGGGAATCCCAAAAGAATTTTTTTATCTAAAAACCCATAAAAACTGGCGGGGCCCATCAAATATCTTGTTTTTTGGGAGTCCTGCACTGTTTAAGCAGACGAAGAAATTATTTTTTCTAAATTGTCTTACGTTTTTGACGGGAAGAGTGCTTATAATGCGCTCAAAGCGCTTATTTTTTGATTTTTCCTGCAATAAAACGATAGAAACTGCAAAAACATTGAAGAAATCGGCGCAAAGCGTTGAATTTTCCGATTTTACGTCGCAGAACAGTATCATACAACCATAATGCTCCTTGAGGCAGTAGTTATTTGCAGTCAACTGCAGGTAATATAGCACACAACATAAAATTATATGCAGTCAAAAACCAGCAGCCTAGACTGCAGGCAATATAGCACATACATAATGTAAAATTATATGCAGTCAAAAACCAGCGGCCTAGACTGCAGGTAATATAGCACACAGCGTGAAATTATATGCAGTCAAAAACCAGCGGCCTATATTGCAGGCAATATTGCACACAATGTAAAAGTGCTCTCTTTGAACCACCCTGTAATTGTGCAGTTATAAATTTATTCCGGATTGATCAATTATGTGTGTATATGCCCAGAGCTTACGCTAGCCCATTAACACGCGCTAATGGGTGACTGTGCAGCTATTGAGTGTACTACCCATGCAGTGCAAAAACTATTCCCTAGTGAGGAAGCAAATCTGCCAGACTATCTCAAATAAAAGTGCCTTCTAAAACCATCTACTACAGGTTGAAATGCGAGTGAAGCGCCAGCTTCCCATATCAATGAGCATTCAACTTGACTGCATATAATATCACATTGTGTACCATATTACCTGCAGTCCAGGCCACTGGTTTTTGACTGCATATAATATTACATTGTGTACCATATTACCTGCAGTCCAGGCTGCTGGTTTTTGACTGCATATAATTTTACGTTGTGTGCTATATTACCTGTAGTCTAGGCCGCTGGTTTTTGACTGCATATAATTTTACGTTGTGTGCTATATTACCTGCAGTCTAGGCCGCTGGTTTTTGACTGCATATAATTTTACATTGTGTGCTATATTACCTGCAGTTGACTGCAAATAATTACTGCCGCTCCTTGAACATGGCGAAATTTTCCCAGAGAGCAGAATTCCTCCCCCTCCCATCTCCACTGGCTGCGCCAGTTGGGGGCACAACCAAATTTGATTGATCGATTGATTCGTATTTTATTACTGAACTGAACTAAAAATAAGATACTGATGCAGAATACGCTTCAAGTTGTATGAAGACTGAAAATGGAGTATTTAAACCGCGCGCTCGGGACTAAATAGACTCTAATTATAATTGAAGAATTTGGCGTGGAGCGACGAAAAGTTCTTGCGATTTTTAGCTAAAAAAGCAAAGGGGGAGTGAAGGAAAAAATCATTTCCCTATTTCATTTCGGGGGGATTTTTTTTAAATTTCATTTTAAAGCTGATGTGTTCCCTATCTCCTGGATACGGGCCTGCATGTGGTAAAGCATAGGTGCACAAGGTCAGGGTCGGTAGGGGAGGTGAAATCCCAAAAATCCAAGACTATTAAACGTTCACGATTTTTCGCTGTTTTAACGATCAAAATGGTCAAGATAGCCTATAAAACTTTTTTCGTGGTGATATCAGATTTTAAAAGCATTTTTAGCCCATTTTGACAGCAATATATCACTTTTAACAGTAAAAAATGCAAAAATTTTTAAATTTTGGGCGCTTTTTGAGTAAAAAGTACTTTAAAATACTAATATGGTGCAAAGCGCCAGAAAATTGTTTGACATTTTTACTGATTTTGACTCCAAGGATGATGCAAAAAACGTTCCACCAGCTCAAAATCGCCAGACAGTACCTGTCCGGCTGACCCTTCAGGAGCACACATTCCCATAGGGGGGGGTGAGGGGGGTATTACCCCACCTCAGGGTCTGAGACTTGAATCACTGTCAGACGATTTTGAGCTATCAAACGTTTTTCTGCAATGATTTTTGGGTACAAAAGCAGCGCAGATGTTAAAAATTTTTCGGCGCTTCGCGCCGACTAGTACATTTCTGTTTTATTTACCCATAAAATACCTAAAATGATTTGAAAAGTCAAAATTTTCGATGAATTCTTATATTTTTTACTTACAAGAGTGATGAAAGTAGTCAAAATGGGACAAAAAGTAGTTGAAAATGCAGTTTTTCACATTAAAACATGATATATAGGATGTTTTAAGCGTTTTGTATATTTGACCTGCAAAAAAGGCTAGAAATCTAAATTTTGTGGTCTTAAATTTTGGGATTCCACCCCCTCTGAACTTTCGACCTTGGGAAACTATGTTCAGGGGTACCCCCTCACCCCCTATGTAAATATCGCGCTTGAAAATTTTTCTCCACATCAATTACGCCATGTAAGTTTCCAACAACGCACAGTGTGTAATGTAACGAGCTTAATGCTTTTGCTTCGCTTTTTGTTATGTTGTAGTGCAAGCTCCACTAATTGGAACGACGAAATTACTGGAACGATTATCAGTAATGTGTTGATAACTATTCGGAAGTTCTGGAATATTGTTGTACGCCGCGCAGCAGTCAAAGGGCAAAAGCCGGAAATGGAAAATGGAAATGGATAACGGAAAACCGGTTAAACGCCGGAAAATGGAAAAACGGGTAAAATCCGGGAAATGAAAACGAAGAATGTAAAATTTTTCCAAATTTTTCTACTAAAAATACGTATTTTATGGAAGATTAAGCTAAAATTGTGGATCTTTTGGTGTCTTAGATGATATTTCGTATCCAGTGTCAAAATGGAAAATCGCTGAAATGGAAAAAATGGGTAAAATCCAGAAAATGGAAAATGGGAAATTTTCCATGTTCGAATTTCTCACTTAAAATGGTTATTTCATGAAAGATTAAGCTAAAATCGTGGACATTTTGACGTCTTCAGTTGAAATTTCGTATTCAAGGTCAAGATAGAAAATCGCCGAAAAATAAAGAAAAGAGTATAATCTGGAAAATGGAAAATGCAAACGGAACCCTAAGCGTTTAGGTGACATTTATTAAAACTTACCAGCGCTTTGCGCTGTTTAGGTCGCGTTTTCTTGAAGTAAAGCATGTTAGGATACTCTTTAGGTCTTTGGCGATTAGTTCGTGAAAAAACGTTCTTAAATAGACTCAATCACTTCTTTGTTGTCCGAATTTGGTGGCTAGCACTGGACGTTACTATTCTGTAGATGTACCAAACGATAGGTACACGTTAAAAACATTGTTTTAACGCTTCGGTCGGACAATATGTGTAACTACTGTATGGTGGCAATAGCATTATTTGACTTTATTGGTTGTTGCTATAGTTGTATTTTATTAAGGCGATAATAAAGTAATTGTCTATTAATCACGTTGTTTTTCGGCGCACGTGGTAATTATGGGGAATATTTTCGCAAATCTGTTCAAGGGTTTGTTTGGCAAAAAAGAAATGCGCATTCTCATGGTAGGCTTGGATGCCGCTGGCAAAACTACGATTCTTTATAAATTGAAGCTAGGCGAAATTGTCACGACCATTCCTACTATAGGCAGGTTATTTGTTTGTTGTGTTAAAGTGACACTAGTTCGGTGTCTGGGTTAATAGAATTGTTTGAATGAAATAATTATCGAAGTCAAGTCTGAAGAATATCGATATCTATCCGTCCCTGTGTATTGTTGGAATTCATAAGGTTCATTATTCTATGAAACTTTCGATTTGACATTTTATCCCTACAATAACTGGAAAATTGTCCAATTTCTTAAGATGCGTGCTTTTATACATACTTACAATCGTCAGTATTTAATTTCCAATTTTATGTAACAAGATGGAAAAAGTCGGTTCGGTACTATACATGGGCACTGGGTATCAAGCAAATTCAGTGGGTTTCATGGAGCAAAATAACGAATTTGAAAAGAAAAATCACAAAATTATTATCCTTCGTTTGTAGCGTAGCATTTATATAGTAAAACATCTTTTGTCCATACTTTTTAGTTGGACAATATGTTTTGTTGCTATGATATTAATTTTTCTTTGAAAGTGACAGTAAATGGGAATATATCTAATGTTATAATAAGTCAACGCGTGCTGTGAGAAAAAAACCCGCTGTCTGAAATTCTTTCGTAGTTTATTGTCATTAAGTATAAGCATACATACGTGCACACAGTCCAAAATTCTTGGAGGGGTAAACCGAGTTTCCTTGGGGATAGGGGGTTCTTACCCCCTTCACTAATAACTCGCAAAAAACGCTATAATATGTTTTATTTTACTCTTCTTGAATAATCTCGATAAAGTTTGTATGAAAACAAATGATAATAAGAACGATGGAATGACTTGGACTATCAAACATGCACTCAATAATGAACAAAAGGTGTCTGAGTGAATAAATGGACAGAGTACTACTCGAAAAATAATTCAGATTATATTGGTGGGCATCGTTTGCCGCTATTTCATAATGCCAACACAAGGTTTTGGTTTGAAAAAGGGCTGAGGGGTATGCCTTTCAAAAGTTGTGGTACGGAGGGGGTACCCTCCAGTGTGCATATGTGAGAATAAGTATATACATTATGCATGTCATTTTAGATTCAGGATGGGTTTCCCTCCACCGGAAGTCGGCCTTTCTCTATCCGCCGATTCTAGTGCAAAAATTTGCGTTTTTATGCCTTTTGAGGTGCTTTATTACCATTTCTGATAAATTTTTTTTGAAGTGCCTTTTTTGGGCTCAAAAAGGTGGATACGCGTTAGAGTCATCATTTTTAGGCGTTTCTGACAATGCTCTGTCTTTCTAAAGCACAAAAACATAAATTTCAAAAAGTATTGAAAAATTTTGAATGAATTGAACAAAGTTTTGTCAAAAGATGAGTATATGGCACGAAGCGTTGAAAATTTCATATTTTTGAGCGAGCAAATAGCTGAAACGCTTAAAAAAGCATTTTTTCTATGAATTTTCCAGAGTGTCATGAGGCCGGGTAGAGGGAGTGGAACACCATCAAACCCTACTTTCCCGAGATCATGTATGGTTTACTACCTAATTATGTATACCCAATTTTCTTTCTAAACAAGTTTTTTTACTTTTGAATCGAACAACACGAAAATTTAATATCGTAGAAAGCAACATTAAAGTCTTGTCTAGGAAATGCATACCTACTTAATCTGTTGTACAATATTTGATAACTGGTGTGCGTTAGTTTGTGCGCCATTATTTTCTGAGAAGTTACATATATAGACGTTCACGAAATTGGAATAAAATTTTATTGAAAGTCAATAATAATTTGATTCAATGCATTAATAACATGACTTTCATATCTTGAATGTACGAAGGATGCGTTGTATAGACTTTTGATAAGGCAGACCCCAATAAAAACTGTAGGGCATTAAATTGGGTTAATGTCATCGTTCTCCAGGCACCACATTGGTATATCAATCATCCAGCTTGACGCTATTTTCAGATTAGAATATCCGCACAATGCGTGTTTTTGAAAATAAAAAATCATATCATTCATGCATTTTATCAAGTTACTGTTGAAATGAAATGAAAAGTTTTAATGTTCTATCTAATGTTTTTTCTTTATTCAGTCGAATTTTTGTATTGTTTGATGGAATACCTAGTTAAAATGTTATTCAAAAACAAAATAGATTGTGGATAGCTGAAATACCCGTGGATATTTTCTTTCCTCTTTGTAGTATGCTCTTCAGCCTTATGCACCTGATTCTGCTTACTACTGCTTACTATTTTTTATTTCTCAATGCGATGTAGGCTTCAATGTTGAAACGGTCGAATATAAAAATATCGGCTTCACCGTGTGGGATGTCGGAGGACAAGACAAGATCAGACCGCTATGGCGACATTGTAAGCATGACGTAGGACTATTTATTAGCTGACTATATGTTGTATAATGCAAAAAATTAGTTTTTTATATGGATTTAAAATAGACGGAGCGGAAATCAGGAATTTTTATTTGCAAATAATTTTTTTCTATGTACATACGGTTCCGATTCTTGCAACAAGATTTAAAAATCGTTGTCGATAAGTTATCCTTTTAACTCCTTCATAGTAGTAGAACATAATCTTTTAGAGAAAGTTGATTCAATAGGAATGTATAGATATGATGTCGAAATATTTGGGGCTAATCTTCATCGTACATGCTCACGGTCAAAAGCTCTGGGAGGGGGATAAACCGAGTTTGCTTGGGGGGATAAAGTAATATTTTTTTACTCATTCAATGTCAAATATTCGTACTTAATTCGTCGTATTTTAGTTTCCATGAAAATTTACGGTTTAATTTGCATGAAAACAATAACAAAGAGGGCAATGGAATGGCCTGCTACATCAAATATATACAAAATAGTATAAGAAAAGTGTCTGGATGAATGAATTGAACCGTCTATTGCTCAGAAAATAAGAATGTACTTAAAAATACACTATTGGACGTCATTTGACGCTTTTTCATATTTCAAGCAATCGTTTTCTGTCCAAAATGGCGTGAGGGGTGTATGCTTCTCAGAATTCCTAGCTGGGTATACCCCATAGTTTTGCGCGGGGCGCGTTTGGGCATCCAAAACTAAAAAAGTCACGACATTTCTATGGTGCAGGCCTACATTTTTGTATAAATCCTATGCTTGAGCAAAGGGATTTTTGCGGCATGGGCCTCAAAATTTTAATTATGACGTCATTCTTGCGGTTCGGGCCTAGAAAATCCGGCCCGCGCAGGGCTCTAGGATACCCCCTTACCCTCAGTGGGCATGTACGATCTTGTCTACTTGGGTTTAATTTACATATTAATTAAAGGCGTCAGAATATTCCGGAGTATGGGGGCAAGATAATTAGGTCATTTAATTTTTATAACTGACGTTCGTTGGAAGAAAAGTGAGAAAGTGGTTAAAATGAACTGAAAAATCTCTATTTATTAAGGGCTTATAGCCAACCGGAAATTTTGGGGGTTGCAAGATTTTCTCAAAAGTCATAAAATGGCCTCTAAAATGGTGGTATGGCGAAAAAACACCATTTTTCAACGTCTCTCATCAAACACTATCCATTGGCATCAAAAAATGGCGAAAAAAAACAAAAAATTCTTAAGAATTGAATCCTGGGGGGTTATTTCGGTTTCTCGGTGGGTGGGGTGCATACCGCCCAAACCCTCACGCCCAGGTGTGCTTATGTCCATGTTTGTTATTGTGCTTAAGAAAAGGAGCAGACTCTGTGTCAGTTACCATGAGTTTACTGTTTTTAGCTTCTTTTTTCACTTTACTCTAACTTACGACAGTATCCAGCTTTGTTTGTCGGCTTTATTTGTTTATATTTCTTCCTAGTTATGCAAAATGATTGATATCTGAGTTTCTTGTGTATTTACCTGCACAGCCCGTGGTCATACTCTTCTATTGCTCGCGTGAATTCCATTTTTCATACTCGATCAGAATCGAAAACAAAATTTATAATTTTAGATGTAAAAACATGATAAATTTTTCGGACGTAATCAGGCTCGTATCCAGGATTTTATTTCGGGAGAAGGGGGGCCGAAAATTTCGAGGTCAGATATCTCGAGAACCATTGGGAGATGGGCAACAATAAAGGCACTTTTGAGCGTATCTCGACGAGCTGTATGCAATTAAAAAGAAAAATTTCAAGAAAAAATTTTAAAAATTTTTATAAACATATACCCAAATCTATCGTTTAAACAATCTATACAATTATAATTTCCTAGCTTCTATCTTTGTTTTTAATCTTTGTGATTTACAAATAAAAAGAATACAGAAAATGAATAATTCGGTGCGACGCGCAGCAAAAATTCGACATGTTCTACATGTCTAACTTAAATTTGAGCGGTTTCGGGCGGGCTAGAAGACAAAAACTATAGATAAACAATAAATTCGCGTCGGAATAATTTCGCGTTCTAGCTAGGGATCGGACGAGGCCTCGGCCTCGGCCTCGGTAATCCTCGGTCTTTTTTTAGATCCCTCGGCCTCGGCCGAGGGTAAGGTGAAAAATGGCCGAGGGACCGAGGGTTTTTCAATTTTGCATTTTTGAGTAATACCGAAATAGCACAAATACAGCACCGATCGTTTAAAGTTTTGTTCGATAACAACGGATATATGGAGCTCTGCAGCCACAGATGCTTATATGGCGGTGACGGTTCATTTTATTGATAAAGAAACGTGGGAACTTAAGGTGGCAGTTGTTAAACACTTACCGTTCTCGGAGAATCATTGAGGCAAAATTTGGCTTCTGCCTTGAAAAGGGTGCTGTTAGATTTCAATTTACTTAGCAAAGTGCACATTGTCATTCGTGATAAAGGGGCTAATGCTGTTAAAGCGATGTAAATTGGCAAATTCAAAAATGTTGGCTGGTTCTTGCATGCCCTACACCTGATCGTAACAAATAGTTTAAAAAGGCAATGAGTCGTTATTAACATGATCACAAAAGCGAATTCAATATTGTTTTGGTACATGGTCCGTTTGTACATGTACAAAGATGGTCCCCAAAAATCTTTGTACATTTTGTACGTGCAAATTTTAGTCTACTATAATAGTACAGTAGCGATTTTAGTGTGGTAAAACAGTGTTTTTGATCTTTGGTAGTGTATTTTAGTTAATTTCTGGATTTCTGACCAGTGTTTTTTGTACTCGAGAAAAGATTATTCCCGATGTACAAAGACTTTTTCGGGACTGTCTTTGTACGTGTACAAAGAGTTTTGGGAAGACAAAAATTGCAAAGGTCTGAAATTCGCAAAATTTTAGGCGCTTAGCGCCGAAATGGGTAATTGTATTTTCTATATATCTTTATAATGGTAGAAATTGCATTTCAAAAGGAAAAATGTCAAATTTTTCGGTGCTTCGCGCCGTTTTAAAACGATTCTTAGTAATTTTTGCCCTTAGAGACCCAGAAATTAGCTAAAATACACTATAAAAAGTCGAGCAACACTGGTTTTACCGCACTAAAATCGCTGCTGTACCGTATTATAATAGCCAAACATTTGTGTGTACAAAATGTGCAAAGATTTTTGGGAAGACAAAAACTGTAAAAAGGTATAAAATTCCCAGAAATTTTCGCGCAGAAACTTTCGGCGCTTCGCGCCGAAATGAGTAATTGTTTGTCCTATATATCTTCAAAATAGCAGAATTCGCAATTAGAATGGGAAAATGTCAAATTTTTCGGCGCTTCGCGCCGTTTTGGGACAATTTTTAGTAATTTTTGGCGTCAGAAAACCCAGAAATTAGCAAAATACTCTACCAAAGATCAAAAACCCTGTTTTACCACACTAAAATCGCTACTGTACTATATTATCGCACGCAAAATTTTGCGCGTACAAAATGTACAAAGACTTTCGGGGACTATCTTTGTACATGTACAAACGGACCTTGTACAAAAAAACACTGTTTCTGATGCCAAAAATTACTATAAATTGTCTCCAAACGGAGTGCCGAAAAATTTGACATTTTTCCATTCTAAATGCAAAATCTGCCATTTTTAAGATATAGACAAACAATTACTCATTTCGGCGAGAAGCGCCAAAAATTTCTGGGAATATTAAACCTTTTTACAGTTTTTGTCTTCCCAAAAATCTTTGTACATTTTGAACACACGTTTTTTTGATACTGTAATATGGTACAGTAGCGACTTAAGTGTGGTAAAAACAGAGTTGTTCGACTTTTGGTAGTGTATTTTAGCTAATTTCTGGGTCTGTAAGGGCAAAAATCACTAAGAATCATCTTAAAACGGCGCAAAGTCTCAAAAAATTGACATTTTTCCTTTTGAAATACAATTTCTGCCATTATAAAGATATGTAAAACACACAAAATAGTGATAGCGAAAACGAGCTGAATGATCAAGACGATTAGCAATTTGTCACTTTTGTGCTTGTCATTTGCATACCTACCATAGTTTCCCAAGGTCGAAAGTTCAGGGGGGTGAAATCCCAAAATTTAAGACCACTGAATTTAGAGTCTAGCCTTTTTTTGCAGGCCGAATATGAAAAATGGCTAAAACATCCTATATAACATGTTTTAATGTGAAAAACTGCATTTTTAACTACATTTTGTCCCATTCTGACTAGTTTCGTCACTCTTGAAAGTAAAAAATATAAGAATTCATCAAAAATTTTGACTTTTCAGATCATTTTGAGTTCATTCTAGGCATTTTATCGGTAAACAAAACAGAAGTGTATTATTCGGCGCGAAGCGCCGAAAGAATTCTAATGTCTTGTCTTCGCTGCTTTTGTATCCAAAATCATTGCAGAAAATGTTTTGATAGCTCAAAATCGTCTGACAGTGATTCAAGTCTCGGACCCTGAGTTGGGCGTAATACACCCTCTCACCCCCCCGTATGGGAATGTGTGATACCTACCTTTGAATAAAATTTAAATAATAGCTTGTTAGCTTTGAACTATATTACACTAATCAGTCCTATTCTACTGTACCCACATCACATGGAGCATATATGTCCTATATTGTCTGTACTCATATACTCATATTATATCTATTACAAATCCTCGGTCCCTCGGCCCTCGGCCTCGGCCTCGGCCGAGGCAAGGATTTCAAAGTTCCCTCGGCCTCGGCCGAGGAAAAAAGGACCCTCGTCCGATCCTAGTTCTAGCTCAAAAGTACGCTAAGAATCTGTTTTCGTGATGTTTTAGTCCAACTTCGAGAATTTTGCATTTTTTCCTTTGGGGGACTCTTGTGCACACCTGGGCGTGGGGGGTATGCACCATACGTGGGCAGCAAGAAAATTCTGGGGGGGGGGGTGCAAGATTTTTTTGAAGGTCAAAAAATGGCCTTAAAAATGGTGGTATGGCGATAAAAACACCATTTTTCGACGTTTCTCATCAAGCACTATCCATTGGCATCAAAAAATTGCGAAAAAAACGAAAAAAAATTTCAAAAATTGAATTCTGGGGGGGTATTTTGATTTCTGGGGGGGAGTATTTTGGTTTTCTGGGGGGGGTGCATACCCCCCAAACCCCACGCCCAGGTGTGGTATGCACCCTCCGAGAAACCAATATACCCCTCAGAAATCAAAATACCCCCAGAATTCAGTTTTTGAAAATTTTTTATAATGCAGTCAAAATGGACTAAAAATGCTTTTAAAATGTGCTATTAAGACGAAAAACGTTTTATAGGCTATTTTGACCATTTTGATCATTAAAACAACAAAAAATCGTGAACGTCAAATTAACTGTTCTAGATTTTTGGCATTTCACCCCCTGCCGACCCTTACCTTGTGCACCTATGCCACGTATGCTCTTGTGTGTTTCAAAAATTACGGACCAGAATGTAATTAATTTGCGCCATTCTTTATTTATAGATTTTCAAAACACGCAGGGTTTGATTTTTGTGGTAGACAGTAACGACAGGGAGCGTGTGAGCGAAGCTCGAGAAGAATTGATGCGTATGTTGGCTGAAGATGAATTACGCGACGCAGTTTTGCTCGTTTTTGCTAATAAGCAAGTAAGTTCATGGATGCACATAAACATCCAACTGATATTTTTTAATTAAGTGAAATTTTCAAATTATGACAAAAGTGAATAGAGAGAGATTTTGTATGGAAGAATAAATTTTTTGCGATTCGCATTAGTGTTCTATTCTTCTATTCATATATTCCAGAAACCAAAATAACCCCCCTAGAATACAATTTTTGATTTTTTTTGTTTTTTTCTCGCAATTTTTTGATGCCAATGGATAGTGCTCGATGAGAAACGTTGAAAAATGGTGTTTTTTCGCCAGATACCACCATTTTAAGGCAATTTTCCGACCTTTGAAAAAATCTTGCACCCTTCTTAGAACATTGTTGCCGCCCACCTATGGTTCTATTAAACTTTTTTACCTTTCTCGCGTCTTTTTTGGAGAAATATGAATCGAATTAATAGCCTAAATATGTACTATAATGTGGAGAGTCGCGTGAAAAAGAAAAATGAGTAATCTCGTATCAGGCCCATATCCAGGATTCGGCCAAGGGGGGGCGGACCTGACTTGAATTGGTCCATATTTAGGGAAATTCATCGGGATAGTCCGGAAAAACCCGCATTTTTAATTGTTTTCGACATGCTCTATCCATCCATATAAAATTCGAACTTTTTGAAAAAATGTTTTTCTCACTAAAAAGGTTATAAAAAGTGTCGTTTTTCGGTCACACTTGAAACAAAATGATGGAAAATACTGCATGCTGAAAATTCGAAGATATTAGGACGAAGGCATGCGATTTTCCATCTTCTCGTGCATTAGCTTAACTTTTAAAATTTTTTCCGGCCAAAGGGGGTGGTGGGCGGTGGCCATACCTGGGCGTGGGGGGGGGTTTGGGGGTGTGCGTGCAACTCCCAAAAACCAAAATACCGCCCAGAATTCAATTTTTAAAATTTGTTTTTGTTTTTTTTTCGCAATTTTTTGATGCCAATGGATAGTGCTCGCTGCGAAACTTTGAAAAATGGTGTTTTCCGCCATACCACCATTTTTAAGGCCATTTTTGCCCTTTGAAAAAATCCCCCTGCCCACCTTAAATACGGCCTTATCTCGTAAAATAGAGTTTGAATAGTCCCAGTAAAGGAAGGCATGTAGTGCATGAAGATTATGAAGAAGATTTATTAAAGGTTGTTTTAGCAACAGTGGATAGTTGATCTATTTTCTATAAAAATTGATAAATTTAAAGATTAATTTCTTTATAAAATTCCAAAGGGTAAGGCTTTCGTTGAAAAAATCATAAGCGAAAGACTGGTGAAAACACACATGGGCGTGGGGGGTCTGAACCATAGGTGGGCAGCACCAAAATTCTGGGGGAGTGCAAGATTTTTCAAAGGTCATAAATGGCCTTAAAAATGGTGGTATGGCGGAAAACACAATTTTTTAACGTTTCTCATCGAGTACTATTCATTGTCATCGAAAAATTGTGAAAAAAGGAAAAAAATTTTAAAAAATTAAATTCAGGGTGGGGGGTATTTTATGTCTGGGGGCATTCGTCTCTGGGGGGCATATTCCCAACCCCCACGTCCACGTGTGGTCTGGACCCCCTGAGAATCTGGCGGACCCCCATAAAATCGATAGACCCCCAGAATTAAATTTTTGGTGATATTTTTGGCAATTTTTCCCCATCGGACCCCCTCCTCCAGAATTTAGTCACTGCCCATGTATGCTGTTAACTTTTTGCTTTTACTTACATGTGGTGAGAATTCTGTACATGCATAAGCAGGTTTCACTTTTAAAATTTGTGTGAGCGCGCATGTGTTAATGTATCCGAATTAAGTTAACGTTTTGATTTTAAAAGTTAATTACAAGATTTGCCAAACGCAATGAATGCGGCTGAAATAACTGACAAATTAGGTTTACACACATTGCGAAATCGCAATTGGTACATCCAGGCGACGTGCGCTACCAGTGGCGATGGATTGTATGAAGGATTGGACTGGCTGGCTAATCAGTTGAAAAATCGACCCTAATTTATTTGTGGATAAAATGAAGAAGTGAAATTCTGGAAAATTGCGCAAATATTTATATATTGTGTGGAATATCCCTAGGTATTTTTTGTTATTGTGAGGAATGGTTGTATAATCGTTAAATAATGAGTGAAGTAGAAATGACTCGAATTTTGACTTATACGAAATCTGAAAAGTAATTTTACCCTTTCCAGCATAGCGATAGAAGTTTGAAATGAGCAAGCAATGTACATAGGCACTGAACTATTTAGGTCACAGTGCAATTTTATAGTGCTTCATGTAACTTAGTGCATGAATTTCGAACAATTCTTATCGACAGCAAGCCGAGGTTTACGATCACACATGGACTTGGGGTTTGCACCCCCTACAGAAGTTGAAAAAATCCCCTGCAGATTATTGTAGACCCCTCCAGACTTTTATTTCGATTAATTTTTTGGCAATTTTTGGCGCTTTCATATCCCAGAATATTTTTGCTGCCCATGTATGCTTACATTAATTGTACATATGTATATCAGATCAATGCTACAATCGCAATTCGGACAGCCTATTCTCGGAAAATTCATAACCGAACTTGTACGAAACAGACTAGGTCAGAGCGGAGCTCGAATCATTAAATCCGTCACACTCCTTGAAACTAGTTACTCACAGAATAGCATGTTACAAATTTTTTCGTCTTATGCAATGCTTTTGGAGCCAGAAAAAACATGCAAAATGGTTTTTTTGTTTTCTTCCGTGATTTCACGTCATTATGTACATAAGTAGAACACTTACACCTTCAGAATCATCTGCAGTATCGCAAGCAGGCTCTTAGCCAGGATTTCTTGACCGGGGGTGCGAGCAGTTGAATGTGCGGCCATCACACGAGGGCATGGGGGTATGCTCCCGAGAAACCAAAATATCCCCCCAGAATTCAATTTTCGAAAATTTTTTTCTGTTTTTTTCGCAATATTTTGATGCCAATGGATAGTGGTTAATGAGAAACGTTGAAAAATGGTGTTTTTTCGCCATACCACCATTTTTAAGGCTATTTTTTGACCTATGAAAAATCTTGCACCCCCTCCCTCAGAATTTTGGTGCTGTCCACGTATGGCGACCACTCAAGCATAAGTTGTTGAATCTCATATTCAGCTTTAAAAACTGAAGCGGCTTAATTTCCAAAGAAATAGCATGATCCTGACATATTTCTAGCGTTTTCACATAAATTTTGAAGCTCCTTTCGTTTTTTAGCGCCATTATTTAACTTCGATATGCAGGACCGGGGTGCGGTCGCACCACCTGTACATTCCCCTGGCTACGGGCTTGAGTTGCTCAGTTGGCGAGAGCAGCGGTGCGGCCAACCGTATGTATGTCCCGGATTTGAGTTTCGGTCGCAGCTAACTCATACATTTATCTTCACAAGGAATTTTTGAGTGGCTAGATTTGTAGGTACCTATATGCAACCTCATTTAACTAACCTAGCGCACGGATAATTAATATCCGTATTACTGTAACGCTCGATTCTTCCCTTGCTCGACGGACTCGATGGCAAATTTTTTCATAGATACGGCGCATCGAGTAATGAAGGATTCTGGTGTTATAATAATGTAAGCATACGTGGGCAGTAAGAAAATTCTGGGGGGTCCAAGATTTTTTGAAGGTCAAAAAATAGCCTTAAAAATGGTGGTATGGCGATAAAAACACCATTTTTCGACTTTTCTCATCAAGCACTATCCATTGGCATCAAAAAATTGCGAAAAAAATTTCAAAAATTGAATTGGGGGGGGGTATTTTGGTTTCTGGGGGGGTTCAGACCCCCTTACGCCCATGTGTGAATGTAAGGCACTGCCATATGTACCTTCCACCATCGTTGACGATCATTTTGGATTCAACATGCCTTGATCCCGATTATTGATAGATGGACGCCAACAGCAGCAGGCCGTTTGGTGTAAAGCTTATTGCACCTAACGTTTTTTTACTCGTTTATATCGTTTCATCTTTTTAGCTGTTGCATGACCCGACTGTGTGTATTTACGTGTACACATCTTATAATCAATGTAAGCATGATCGTGCTTAATCACGTATACCTATTATTGTACATACTTGTGCATATGCGTCGAAAGTGCTTTGCATGTGTAATCCACTTATGAGAAAAAGTATCAGATCAAATATAAGCGCGACAAAGGTAGGTAAATTATGCATACATATGCATACAGATACATATTTGTATATGTACATCAAACAAAAAACGTAGTTACATACCTACCACATAAGTATACATATGTACACAGCAAGTATAAGTATACATATATTTGTGTATAGGTATACATTTACATACATATAGTTTAGGAAATTTGTCACCTACAGACACAAAAACTAGTCAGAACAAAAGTGGTTCATGTATCACTATCGAATCATGCTACGCTGACCGATTCATCATTCGTAAAAATTTTCTTCATTCGCTTTTTGAGCCCAGCCTCGCTCTTCCGCAATTCATCTTGGCAAACTGCCAAGTATTCTGTAATCCTTGCATCTATAAAAGATTAAAATTGAAATTAAAATCGCATGTAATATAATGCACAGTACGACTGGTCAGGAAGGGGTCAGCTGCAGAACTTTGATATGCTAACTTACAAAAATTCTCACGATCACAGAGATAATATAAAATAAAGTAACGAATGTTATTCACTTTCTAGCGTAGAAATAACCATATTCAGTTTCTTACCAACTTCAAGTATGATAGAAAAAATTTTTTCTCCATATAATCCGAGATAATTTTCTTTTCCTGCCTACTGGTATTTATATTTAATTTCTGGACGTTTAGTTACCGTACGAGTAGATGCGAAGCAATTGCCGTTCTAAAAGAAATAGGGTCAATAAGAGAGCTTTTTAAGACAAAATGACATTCGAAAAGCGACAAAAATTCTGAAATTGCATAAGAGCATGTTATTTCACGGTACAGATCATTTTAAGCAGCTTTGCAGAAAACATTTGAAATAAAAAAATTATTCGTTTTTCCATTTTGAGGGTCAAGAAGACTTTCAAAACCTCCACTTGTTTCTCTGTCCGTATCGTACAAACATACTTGATTTTTGTGAATTCATATACACAGGCCCGTATCCAAGATTCGGCCAAGGGAGAGGGGGGCGGACTCAACATAAATTGGTCCATATCTCGGAAAAAATTCGAACTTTTCGAAAAATAATTTCCCCTTCTTAAAAGGCTATTAAAAAGTGCGTTTTTCGGTCGAGCTTGAGCTTAAATTATGGGAAATACATCACGCGAAGCCCCGCAAATCTGGAGATTTTACGTCAAATACATGCAATTTCTCCAACTTCGTGCATTATCATAACTTTTAACATTTTTTTCGGCCAAGGAGGGGGCAGCCCCCCCACCCCGCCCCCTCAAACACGGCCCTGCATATACATGTACGAGTATATGTATCATGCATGTGTATACATTGATGAAAACCAAACAAAGCTTAAACATGATCTCAAAGTCATCACTTAAGTATTCCTAAATCAAAGACTCGAACTATTGCCTTAAGAGCAATCTTGTCAAACATTAGTATGTATGGCTGAAAAGCGTATTTACGAGTAAAAGACATTCATCGGAAAAATGAAAAAAATCAGATTTGCTCTGAGTGTTGTGAATACACTCCCCCAAAGAAACCAAAACTCCCCCATAATTCAAATTTTGAATTTTTGATTTGTTTTTTTCCGCAAATTTTAGATGCCAATGGATAGTGCTCGATGAGAACCGTTGAAAAATGTTTTTTTCGCCATACCAACATTTTAAAGCCATTTTTTGACCTTTGAAAAAATCTTCACCCCCAAAACTTTGGTGCCGCTCACGTATGGTTAAGTCCATCAATAGGCTATTATTCACATCAGATATCGTTTATCCCAATTTCATTGAGACTGAAAATGAACAATGTTATCAGCATTACGAACGTTTAAAGTCTGCACATTTTTGCTGATCGAGGGCAATCGAAATAACTGTGTACCATCTATTTTTCGCTTTTCTTATGTTTGAAAATATTCACGCGATTATATGTTCCTCAAAAATTTCAGTGCTACCCCCCAGATTACTGTAGACCCGAGCATTCTATTTTTAGTAACATTTTTGGCGATTTTCCACATCCTGGCCCCTCAAAATTTCCTTGCTGCCCACGTATGTGCATGATGCGGTTACGCATCATAAGACTACGTTGTCTTATTGCATTATGCTTCGTAAAAAACGGCTGCAGCGCACAATAATGATAATAATAATAATAATGATAATGATAATAATGATAATAATAATAATAATAATAATAATAATAATGATAATAATAATAATAGTAATCATAACAATAATTACTATTATCAGTATTATTATGATCATCATTATTATTATTATTATTATTATTATTATTATTTTCATTATTATTATTCTTATAATTATTATATTATTATTATGATTACTATTATTTAGTATTATTATCATAAATTGAGGAAAGATAATTGAGAATCGAAAGAACCAAAATCAGTCACCCTTTCCCTTAAGCCGTTTGTTAACAATGCTCAACACTTCCGCAGCAGACGTATACTCCTTCGCCAAGAATAAGGCAATTCCTTTCCTGAACATGGCTTTCGGATGATCAGGCTCAACGTCTAACACTTGCTGACAATACGCAGCGGCTCGGTAATAGTAATCCGGCTTTTGACCCGTCTGAGCTATCATGCATGCTGGAAAAAATGTGATAATTGCTCTAGATTATAGATTTCCATAGATACGGAAATCTCGTAGCAGTGTCGGATAAGAATTTTACGTAGGAAGACTTCACCCCTACTTTTTTCCAAATAATCGTTCAAAATATCATTTTCGTCGTTCTACTGCAGATGTCTCGCTTTATTCAGAATAATTTCTAATGCATATTTTCCGAAAAATCTTAGAATTTCAGAGCATTTGGTGTAAACAAACGCTCAAACAGCTACATCTGATCATTCTAAGAGAAAATCCGGCGTGAATCGTCGGAAATTTTTCTTGAAACTTATTAAAATGAACGGCTGGAGAAATAAGTAGGCTATCTATTCGCAGCTAGATCTTCGCTCGAGAAAACCTTGCGAAATGCAAAAATCTTCAACACTAATCTTTAATGCTTCAAAATGAGGAAGTTGCTTCCTTGCCTTCTTCTCATATATCCCAACAATATTTATCAAGATGAAAAATTTTTGAGTACTTTTCAACCAATTTTTATGTGGAAGCATATTTTTACGCCAAAAATGATTCTAATAATAGGACAGCAGGCGCTCAAACTTGACCGATTAAAGAAAAAGTTTCATTTAGAATGCTGCGCTGCTTCAACATTAAGTAAAATGTTTCGCCCATTGCATATACAGGTTGCCCTTGCTTCCTCTTCATTTTTCTACCATTTGACCTCCTCTATGTAAAATTTTACATTAGCATCGGCAGTTCATCTAATTGAAACCGACCTAGCTTCAGTTGGTACCGGGTTAAATCAGGTGTGCTAACTAAGTATACGACCATACGTGGGCAGCACCAAAATTCTTGGGGAAGGGGGGGCGGGTGCAAGATTTTTCAAAGGTCAAAAAATGGCCATAAAATGGTGGTATGGCGAAAAAACATCATTTTTCAACGTTTCTCATCGAGCACTCTTCGTTGGCATCAAAAAATTGCGAAAAAACAAAAAAAAATTTCAAAAATTGAATTCTGGGGGGTATTTAGCTTTCTAGGGGGTGCATACCCCAAACCCTCCACGCCCAGGTGTGTATATGACTGCACGTATCTTTTCTCGCTGTTACAAAAACGATAATCATATTTAATTTTTACACAAACGATTCATACATTCATAAGGAAGCTTTATATTTATAGAAACAAGCTACTAATTATTAGTTATTCATGACCGCATCTGGACAAGCGATATAACTTTGATCCAACTCGGTTCTAACGGCAGCGGGATCGGTACCAATATAAAACCTCTCAGTACCAATGAGAAATTTCACGCAAAAGGCGATATAAATAGTAGAAAAATAAATAGGAAGCCATGGAAAGCACGTAAATGATTTCGAAATCGGGTAATCGATCAATCAATCAACCGATAATTAATAAACCAGTCAGTAATCAACATCAACCAACAGCCAATCAATAGCCAACCACTTTGGAAAAGGACAATTAGACTAAAAACTGAGCTACTGGTACGAATGGAAAGACCAGCCTTTGTTCAGATATGTTCATAGACCAATGTAGCATTTTTAAAAGAGTCATTAAAGATTCAACACCACTGAAACGCATCCAAATTGTTTTCAGTATACTATAATTCTTGTAGAGAGAACAATAGGCAATTAAGCTAATACATTCCTCTTCTAACCCTGAAATTCGTCTCTTACCGGCTAAGTTTAGACGAAGGCAAAGTAGAAGCTCGTTGCATTTTCTGGAAAATTCCTTCTTTCCAAAATCAGTTACAGGTTCTTCTCCAAGTCTAAATTTGGCGGCATAAAGCACATCAGGCGGCAAACACAAAATGGCCATATGGTAACAACGAATAGCAGACTGAAAGGAAAAAAGAATTAAGAATAAGAATAAAAATCACGACAATCGGTGATTTGATTATTTGAAGAAGAATTTGAAATCTTTTTAGACCCTTCAAAGCTGATATGAGTGAAAAAATCGCTCAAGACAAAAGAGTTCAAGGATCATTTATGTTGTCTATCTTGAGGTACGTACCGTAGTAAATAATTACCAAACAATATGTAAGGTGGTTTTAGTCAAAACAAGGTGAAATGACTAAAATAAATCTCGTCGAGTCTTACAGTCACACTCAGACATGCACGTGGGGGATTAGGGAGATCTGGTACCCCAAAATGGAAAAATGGGAATTTTTGAAGGAAAATGAGGTTTAATGAAAGCCAGTGCCTTAAATTAACCAGAAACTGTGTAATGACGTAGTTTAAATACTATTTTAGTACTCATACCAGTTTTTAAAGTCATTTTGGCCCAAAAAAGCTTAATTCTTGACACCCCTAGACCGGCTGTCCCCTCCCCCAGATCGGCCATGCTGTGCACTTATGGTCACAGCACAGTATTTTACGAGGAGCGAAGATGAGAAAAATAGAAAATTACATGACGTGGAAGAGCAAATCGACAAGTAAATCAATGCAGTTGATACACGGTGAAAGCAATATTTTACGTATTCTTGGGTATTATTCCAAATATTTTTAGGGCACAGTCAACGTCGAAAACTTGCGAGCCGCAAGTTTAGAAATTTAAAAATTTATAGGTAGTAAACAAGAAAAGTATTATGCGATAAGAAATAAACAGCCATAATCAGCGTCGAAAATTTGGTAGTTAACACAGATAATGAAGTTTGAAAATAGAAACATATATGAGAAATTATGCATTAATTTAACAAAACGGGAAGGAATGTAAATTATCTGTTTACCTTTGTTTACTAAGACTCATTTTGCTGACCTAAAACTGGCAGGACTATAAAATATTTCAGATAACAAATTTTAAGGTCCAGGTTTTTATCACTTTGCAGACAGATAGTATCTTTTTTCCTCAGCTATATTCAAAAGCTTATGTATATTCGAAACATATCTGAATGAAAAACAAGTGTTAGTGGCTGATTAGTAATGAAAAATTTTAATAGGTACGTACCTTGTAATTTTTGGAGGCAAAATATTGATTTCCTTGTTCCTTGGTGAATACTGCTCGCTCGAAAGCTTTAATTTGTGTACTAGTGATCTCGTTGTTGTTTCCCATTCGACTGGCAAAAATTTTAACTATATACAAGCAAAAAACGGAAACTCGCTCGACGGACGGACTATCACTAGAGTCCCCAGTAAAATTTGCCCGAGAGGTTAGCGCAATAGGAATAAGCGGGGGTAGCAGATGAAACGTCCTAATTTTCACTGCTAGGTATTCTGAAAACACAAAAATCGTGAACGCGTTTAAATCAAAAATATTTGCCAATAAACAGTTCCTTTGTAGTTTGTAGTCTTAGTTTTCTATGCCGACTTTAACACCTTAAGCAAAATTTTTAACTATAAACAGGCACCTAGCTGTGAGGGGATCGGGGGAATAGCCCCCCAAATTTTAAAGGTATAATTATTTTTGTAAGGGTCCCCCAAAAGGGAAAAATTTGAAAATTCTTGAAGCACATTAGAAAGACCGTTAGAATAGATTTTAGCATGATTTTGAGCTGATAGGCTGAGAATTTTAGGGCGCTTTCAAAATAATTTTTTTCAAATTATTTCTTCTCCAGTAATTAAAACTAGCTGAGAAACGCTCGAATATATCATTATTTTTATCTGCCTATGAGTATTTGTTGAGATATTTGACTTCAAAGTTTTAGTCCCCCAAATTTAGGAGGCCAGCTACGTTACTGACTACAAAATATCTGCTTCTAAGATCTGTACCATATCAAGCGTTTTTGGATACCCGTATCCGCTATTCCGAAAAATGTGTACCCGACTTGCTTCGCTACATTTGTAAAAGTGCTTGAAGCTGTGGACGCTATTCCAGCATTACGATTTATCGAGGGCATTTCGGCCCCCAAAAAAGCTTTCTGTCTGACTGACCGTCCTCAGACCGGCCGGGGTTTTGACCCCGCAGAATGGCAACTGACCCCCAACAAATGACCGCAACCACCCGGAATTATCGATTTTTTCTCTAAAAATTGTGCCTTTTTAAGCGTTTTAGCTCATTTTTGGCTCGAAACTCTCGAATTTTCCGCGCTTCGCGCCGTATACACATTTTTTGACATATTGTCCAATTTATTCGATTTTTGAAATGGTTTTTACGTGCTAGAAAGAGCAGTCATTGTCTGAAACGTCAAAAAACTGTGTCTTTGCCGTGTACCCATCGTTTTTAAACCAAAAAGGCGTTTTTTAGAATTTTTTGGGCCTGACCACCCAGAATTCCCATGCTGTACATGTATGGTCAAGGTCAATCTGCGAAAGTGCTTGAAGATGATCAGAAATAGAGAAATAGTAAATTTCCGTACGCTATTTAAACATCTGTGAGAATTCGGCTTAAGAAAAGCGGCCTGAGCATGACAGGCGTACCAGAGGGAATTTCAGGATTTGAGCTCTTAGAAAACATCACACGACTACAACCCAACGAAATCGCTTAGGTTTCCTCTCAGGATTCAGTTTTAGAGTTTTCCCGCTTGGCTGCGCAGTTAGTAAAGCTTGACGTAAAACGTCGTAAAATTAGGCCATTCCAAATTGCATTATGCACTAAACCAATACAGTCGTTTTAATCGTAGAAAAATTTAAATGCCCACGCCCACAAAACAAATATCGGCTTTCCTTTGTGCATGTTCAGCAAGACCCTATACCCAAAACCGTGAAAGTTTCCTACATACATGTTGTGAATACAGAAAGCAGTGGGTGCTACTAAGCTAGGTCAAATTTGATGAGGTGCACATACATATCCTGCCAATGAGAATTCAAGACCTTCTATGAAAAACGCTGATTGCACAGCAAGAGGAATGCAGATATGAAAGAGCGTGCGCATTTCTTGAATGAATCGCATTATTTCAGCGATACGTACGCATAGGTCTTAAAATTTTATTCCAAATAAACAGACAAACTTCGGTAGTATTCACACGAAAGGACGGAACAATACACAACGTGAGACGACGCAAACCAATAAAATAATACATGTCCAGTGATAAAAAGCGACAAATATGACAACAAAGGCGCTTGGGAAAAAATTAATGATATTTTAAATATAAACGAGGTTTTCCAACTGGAAAGAATTAACAGTAAACCTTCCATAAGATCGAAAATCAACCGAAAATTCCAATTCATTTATTACGTATGCACGAATGTAATGTATTCAAGAACCCGCAAGTGTAAAAAAGAACAAAAAGGGCAAAATAGTGAATTTTTATTTTTATTCAACTTTTTCCATACAATCACTGACACCTCATCAAAAGCTAGGTACCTAATTCATAAATATCAAAAGAGTGAAATAATGAAGAGGAAGATTAGGCCACATTAGTGTTTTCATTTATATACAGTTTTGAAATAGACAAATAAAAGTTATTACTTCAATTTATTATTGCTTCATAAGTCATTCCGAATCTAAGGCGGACGATAAGCCAATGTTTAAAAATATCGATCAGTAGTAACATAACTTGATCAATTAAAAAAAATCAATAGGATCAATAGGCGCGACGTTGACAGCAAGTTATTGCTTGTTAGCTAGAAATAAAAATGCATATGTGAATAGATGCAGAAGACATACATAATAATAAATATAGAACAGTAACGAATTTAATTTCTGTAATAATGTTAAGTATTTACATAGAACCATATGTAAAAAATTTTTATCCAGTAATATTTAATTATAATTTAATTAAGTAGTAGTAAGCATAGGTGGGCAGCACCGAAATTCTGGGGGGAGTTAAAAAATTTTCAAAGGTCAAAAAATGGTCTTAAAAGTGGTCGTAGGGCGAAAAACACACACCATTTTCGACGTTTCTCATCAAGCACTATCCAATGGCATCAAAAAATCGCTAAAAAACCAAAAAAAATTTCAAAATTTGAATTCTGGGGGGGGGGTATTTTGATTTCTGGGGGGTATTCCAACTTCTGGGGGATGCATACCCCCCAAACCCCCGCGCCCATGTGTGGTAGCAAGTACCTTCAATATCTTTAGAGAAATATGGTTAACTAGAAACATAAATAAATAATAATAATAATATAATAATAATAAATGATAGTAAAAAACTAAACTAAAATAATCTAAAAAACAAAAAATAACATAAAATAGATAATTTAAAAATACAAAAAAATAATAAAAAAAATTGTGACCATTTTTGAATCAAAAATTTTCAGTTTCTAGTCCCTTATGAAAAACTTTTCAGAGAACATAAATCGTGATTGTGACCATAGACGCACAGCATGGCCGATCTTTGTGAGAAAGGTCAGCCAGTCTGGGGAGGGTCAAAAATTGAACTTTTTTGGGCCAAAATGACCTGAAATTTTGACCTGAAAAACTGGTATAATGGTATAAGCGCTAAAATAGCCTAAAAACTACGTTATTATCTACACAGTTTCTGGTCAATTTGAAACACTTTTGAAGAAAACCTTCAATTTTCACCCGTTTCCGGCCTACATTTTGCCTCATTTTCCCTACAAAATTTTCCTTTTTTCCCGGTCTAAGGGGTATAGACAATACAAGCGGGGGATTGGGGGGTTTGGGTATGGGGGTTTATACCACCCAGATTACAGTAGACCTCCCAGAATTTAATGTTGGCGATTTTACCCATCCTGACTCCCAGAATTTTCTTGCTGCCCACAAATGGTCTAAACCCCAGAATGGAAAATGGGAAATTCTCCCGGGCAAATGAGGCAAAAAATGGATGTAAATTGAAACTACTTCAAAATCGCTTAAAATTGACCAGAAACTATGTAATAACGCAGTTTTAAGGCTATTTTAGCGCTCATACCAACGCTTATACCAGTTTTTAACGTTATTTTGGCCCAAAAAGCTCACTGACCCCCACCCCAGATCGGCTATGCTGTGCATCTATGGTCTATACTCCCGACTAAGACTACAACTTAAAGATATCAAGAATTCGTGTTAACAATAAAGAGAGACGAGACGACCGTACATGATCTTGCAAGTTCACACCCCCTCCCCCGCAAGAACTTTTTCACTACCTCCCAAGCAAAAAAATTTTAGCCCGCAGAATTTTGGATTTTCTGAAAAAATTTTTTCAGTCAAAAAGTACCATTTTTTTCGGCGCCTCGCGCTACATAAAGATTTTTGACTTAAGCCTCACCTCCAGAATTCCTCTAATGTGCATGCAAGGAGAAGAATGCTAGTACAAAGCAGATTTTCATTCGCGATTTTTCGAAAGCTTCCAAAAATTTCCTTGAAATCCGTATAAAAGGTGCTTTTTTAAACGTTTTAGCTATCTATTCGGTCAAAAGTGTAAATACTCATGCTTTGACTATATTTTGTTCAATTGGTTCGACTTTTTTTGATTTTCTTCGAAATTTTTTCTTTTTATGCTCCAGAAAGATAGAACATCGTCAGAAACACCGGAAAACGATGTTCTTTTTAAGCCTAAATATAGTGGGTACTACCCACAATTTTTAGGCCCAAAAAGCACTTTAAAATTTCATCCCACAGGATTTCCATTCTGTGCATGTTTGATACTTTGCATATATTTTGTTTACTCATCGCTTCTCGGATTAGCAATGATGAATAACAAATAAAAATTAAAATAATTATGTATATCAGATCATAGAATAAGTTGCAAGCAAAGCCGCAGTAATTTTTTTAGCTTCCTGCTTACACATGTCTGAAAAAGAGCTGTCTTTTTTAGTTATAAAAGCTTTACTGACTGCACAGTTTGAAAGGGATTAAGCCGCAATGTAGTTCTGTGACAAAAAGTAATATCTTGATTTTTTCAAATCAATTTCTAGAATAGCTAATAAAAAATTCATCAATTTAACACAATAAAGATGAAAATGATTTAGAAATCCAACATAAAAGGTAAATTCCAAGTTGACGTGAAGTTTTAAAAAAATGTCTCTGGATCTAACAAAATTCGATTACACGTACATATAATGAAAAAATTGAGAGACGCGAGTTAAGCCTAAAATAAAAATGAAATAATTAGCCGAACTTCACACACCCAAAGTAAATATTTTTCTGAAATTAAATTTATAATGGTCCTGCTTGTAAGATGATTCTGAGTGTTAATTTTTTTGAAGTATATATCGTTTTTAAATTTCGCGAACCAGTTGCAAACAGAAATTAGAACAGTGAAAGAAAAACTTAATACATGCAATAAATGAAAGAATCGACTTCTTAACTTACGGGCTAGTTTAGCCTGAAATTCGCATCTAGAAGGCACATTCACAACGCAATCATAAATACATGCGCTGAGAAAAACTTTTAAAAATATTCTAGAAATAGAAACAACGATAAACATATTAAAAATACTCTACTTCTTGGTCTATGTCCAGATGTTGGATTCTTTGGCATTAAATATGGCACGTTGTTTATATATATAATTGAGCATCATGTTAGTGGATACTTGAAACCAGTATTCGGCCAATAATGTAAAATTTGACAATAATTGACAACGCAATTCAAATGTCGTTAAATCTATTTAATTCGGCTCGATACGAAGCAGGAGCTTCGAATAAGGAATCTTCCAAATCATCGCGAAATTCTAGTTTTTGGAACGTTATCTGGGCTGACACAACGTTGAAAAGCGGGATCTCTGAAAAAATAACGCAGCGTCTCAAAAACGGAAAAGAAGGAACCAGACCTGGGCGTAGGGGGAATGCACCCCCACAATCTAATTTGTGATTTTTTTTGGTTTTTTTCTCGCAATTTTTTGATGCCAATGGATAGTGCTCGATGAGAAACGTTAAAAATGATGTTTTTTCGCCAACACCCTTTTTAAGGCCATTTTTCGACCTTTTAAAAATTCTTGCACCCCCCTCTCCCCGAACTTTGGTGGTGCCCACCTATGGAAGGAATTAAATGAAACCAAGGATAACAAACGATTCTCAAATCTATATATTTTATCTCGAGAAATCTTGCGCACAGACAATTTTTGAATCAATGTAAATCGATTACATGTAAAGGCAGTTTAAACTTAGCTTTAATTATGAGATTGTGATTAGAAATCGCAGGCGCGTACTTTTACTATGCGTTCATTGTATTGCCGTAGGCCATTTGCGAATTACTTCTGCAGCCGGTTTATTGAGTGCCGAAAAATTGATTCTTTATGCACAAGCTTTCATAAAATGGATTATTGTACATTAGGAAGTAGCAGACGTCACGAAAATGTATGGAAAGAGAACAGACAAATTTTACTTGCCCACCATACACGATCCTGGGGATTTGGGGGTTTCTTCACTTCCCCCATAATGGTTTTCACCCTCCAGAATTTGCGATTTTCCGAAAAAAATTCCGAGGAAAGATACTGTTTAAAGAGTTTTCGCTACCTTTGCTCAAGAAGGTCAATTTTCGACGCTTCGCATCATATCTTAATGTTTTTACTATATTTTATTCAATTTATAAAAATTTTTACGATATTTTTCGAAATTTTTTGTTTTTACGCTGTCAAAAGATAAACGCATCGTCAGAAACGCCAGAAAATGACGTTCTTGAGTCTTACCCAGCGCATTAAAGCCAAAAAGGCAATCCGAAATTTCACCCCTCCCAGAATTCCCATGGTGTGCATGTGTGTATATTGCCTGCTGAAATCTAATGGTTGTTCAGATAGATTGCTCAAAATTGAAGCCCGATGCAACATGCAAGTATAAAAGTGATGTAACTGATTTGAGTGAAATCTCGGTTAGTGGGAATGAGAAACCTTTTCCGGGAGAGGGATAATCACATCCAAATTTAAGTCAGGAATTGTTTAGGCATACGATTGATTGATAATACACGCATAATTTTTCCGTGTGATAAAAAAGTGCTGAGTAAAACGTCTAGCATTTCAAGGAATAGATACATACAGACCATACCTGAACGTGAGGGGTGGGGGTATGCACCCCAGAAACCAAAATAAGCCCCCCATAATTCAATTTTTGAAATTGTTTATGGTTTTTTTCGCAATTTTTTGATGCCAAAGGATAGTGCTCGATAAGAAACGTTGAAAAATAGTGTTTTTACGCCGTACCACCATTCTCAAGGCCATTTTTTGACCTTTGAAAAAATCTTGAGCCCCCTACAGAACTTTGGTGCCGCCCACCTATGATACAGACTAAACAGCACGGGCTACGACAAAATGAAAAAGTAATATTGGTTGAAAAATCACAAGGTAAAGTAAGAACATAAAATACCCGCAATATGCAAAACGTCATACCAAGTTTCACAGGAAAACCCGGAGGCATTTTGATCTGACAAAACATGCGCAATTTATTGATGTGTTTGAAGGGGGCAACGACTTCAAGGACGTCGAGCAAGCTTGAACGACATAGAAAGGAAAGATCATACAAAGTGCGAGTGATAGATATGAATATTATATAGACAATAGGTAAAAATAATAATAAGCATCAAATAATAATACTTTAACATATCAGAAATTTTGTTGAAGACTTAACAGCTAGAAATTGGAGGGATCAGCAAGATGAATGTGGCTAGATAGAGGCTTATCAGGAATTAAAATTTCAAGTTTTCTAAGCTTTGAATAGAACAGAAATAACATAAAATGGATATTGCGCGAATAAGTATGAATAGATGAATATGCATGCATGCATAATAATATATGTATTTAAGTATGAATAATGTAATGTTTGATGTATGTATGAAAGTGCCTAAAAAGCGACTATACAAAAATTATCTTTCACGCATTTGCATTGCAATTACATGTTTAAATAATCGCATTATAAAAAAACAGTAATTAAAAACCTATCGTTACATCATAAATGACATAAAGGGATAAAATGAATTTTAAATTTTCGTCCAGTCCTTTAACCTTATTAACACTTGTTAAGGTTAATGCCCGGACCAACTGACTGCGTGTTTTCCGAAAAAATTTCTACGAACTTTAAGAAAAATTTGCGTTCAAAGGGCCTAGTAATGTGAAAACATGGATTTTACGTGAATTGATAGTTTTAAATTTTTTTGTATTTCTTATTCCTCACGGCATTTTTTGAATCGATTAAATACTGAATAACTTAAATGACTCCTGCTAGTCATATTACTACATTTCATTCATAATTACTTGGTCAAACAAGAAATACGTTCTAGCCCAAAAATGACACGAGAAGGGGTATCATTTTCGAGTTGTGACAGGGAATAAGCCCCAAACTCCCGTGTGCGTGTATGGTTACCATGAGTGGGCGGCAACAAAATTCAGGGGGGTGCAAGATTTTTTGAGGGAAAAATGGCCTTAAAATTGGTGGTATGGCGAAAAACAGCATTTTTCAATGTTTCTCATCGAGCACTATCCATTGGCACCAAAAAATTGCGAAAAAAACAAAAAATTTTAAAAATTGAATTCCGGGGGTATTTTTGGTTTCTGAGGGGGTTATTTCGGTTTCTTGGGGGGGGCTGCATACCCCCTGACTCTCCCACGCCCAGGTGTGATGGTTACTGGTTTATCACTGTTTAATACACGATACATAGATTTCACCAAGGAAATCATATAAACAAATAATCTGACCGGAAGCGATTAAGACTCTGTTACCAATAAAAGTAAAAGAATCATGTAGCAGAGCAGGCCAACGGAATATATGCACATAAATGCAAGTGTAAGCATAAAGACAATCTTACGATTCAAGCGATAGTGGAAATTCGGTGCTCTAAAAGAAGGCAAGCTATTCAAAGACACAAGAGACTAAAAATGGAAATAAGTGCAAGCAGATCGTATACCTGATTTTAAATGGAAGAAGAGTGAGACGTGAAAATTTTGACATATTTAGATTATACATTTATATAACATGAACAAGTTTTTAAAAAACTTTAAAATATGATTTAAAATTTATTTGCCATTTTACTCAAGAGAACACAGACGTCTTCGCGGGAAAATTTTGGGTTTAATGGCCCAGAATGTGCTAGAGACATGTTTTAGTAAAATGATTTAGAATTTGTAATTGTTTTATGGATAGAATGTAGATCTCAAAAACTGTATTTCAAAGTACTATTTGTCCAATTCTGACTAGTTTCGTCACTCTTATAAGTAAAAAATACACGGATTCATCGAAAACTTTGACTTTCAGATCTATTTTACTTTTAGTCGGCGCGAAGAGCCGGAAAATTTTAACATCTTTGCTGCTTTTTTACCCAAAAATCAGACAGAAAATGTTTGATTGTTCAAAATCGTCTGACAGTGATTCGAGTCACGGACCCTAAAGGGTGCCTCCCTCATCCTCTATGGGAATGTGTGGCTGACATTATATTGTTAACAAATAAGTCTTTTTTGAACAAAGTAACGTTGTACATGTACAAAGACAGTACCTAAAAATCATCGTACATTTTGAAGCATGTGGATTTTAGGGTGCTACAATATGATACAGTATCGCTTTATGTATGGTAAAATGTAAAACTGAGTCTTGCGACCTTTGTTAGTTTATTTTAATCCTTTTTATGGGTTTTTGTCGATGAAAAAGACCAAAATTTATCAATATGGTGCAAAGAGCCAAAAAAATCTGATAGTTGTTTTAGGAAAAGCAATTTTTGACAGTACAAAACCATATATGACATACAATAACTAATTTCGACGCAAATTTTGAGAAATTTAGCCCTTCTTAGTTTCCGTCCTACCAAAAATCATTGGTCCTATATGTAAAATGATGGTTTCGAAAGTCATTATTCATCGGGAAAAATCTTGACCAAATACAAAAACCATGCGCAAGGCAGAATTTATCCAACCATGCTATGGATGAAGCATGGTTCTTGCATTGCATAATGAGTAAAAATCAATTGATTGATTTCTCCACAAGGTGATGCTCGCAGGTTGCGTCTACAGTAGATAGACAACATACAGGTACGTAAACAACCGTATGTAACAAATTTCACATTTGAAGACATTAATAAACAGCCTGCACATAAAGGATTTGGTGGGGGGGTTGATGGTGGGCATGGTTTTCACCCGCAGAATCCGCGATTTTTCGAAAGTTCTCAGAAATTTTCTACAAATCTGTGGAAAAGGTGCTTTTTAAAGCGTTTTCAGCTATCTATTGGCTCAAAAGAGTCAAATTTTGGCGCTTCGCGCCATTATACTCATGTTTTGCCTATGTTGTGTTCAATCTTATCGACTTTTTTATTTTTTTCTGAAATGTTTTCGTGTCTTTATGCTCTATAAAGATAGAGCATCGTCAGAGACGCCAAAAAGCCAAAAAATGATGTTTTCAACGCGTACTTACCATTTTTGGGCCAAAAAAGGCACTTTATAACTTTATCTACTAGAATTCCCATGCTATGCATGTATGGCCTGCAGTAATATAATTTTACACAGTAAAGCTTCATGTGGCTGCTTATTACTTTTAACAAAATCATGGTTGTCGCTTCGGCCAAAACTGCTTTCATAATCGATTTGCATCTACTCAAAAGTTGCTTTTCATGCTCAATGTCTCGTGAAACGTAGATAAATATTTATACAGAAATTTATTAAATCGCTTAAAGAAGTGTGCGTCGGATTATTTTTAAAGTACTACTATTTACATACGATTAGGTAGTAAAATGTTTAAAGCGTATATTTATATACGTACACTGTAGTAAACACAGCTAAATTATACATAACGGCTTAAAATTTTGAGTGAGGATTGCCGGTCATTTTCCTAAGAAAAGGGTTCAAGACGTCTATTTTTGGCTAAAAATGGAAAAAACCCAAAACGTCATTTCTGTTTAAAAATACGGGGAGGGTAAGGCATAAGAACCGTTGGTTGACAGGAATGACCGACTTGGGTGGAAAATCCCCAACCTCCCCTCCGCTAGTACATGCATATGAGCTAAATTCAATGATACATTCAATTATAGTAATGTGAATGCATGCTGGTCAATAAGATATAGCAGCTGGAAAATAGGCTTCATTCAGTATTAGGCAAAGTTAATCTAAAGTTAATTAAAAGGTTGCATCAGTGTTTTTTTTGTACTCGGCAAAGATTTTTCCCGATGTACAAAGACTTTTCGGGACCGTCTCTGTACATGTACAAAGATTTTTGGGAAGAAAAAAATTGCAAAAAAAATTCTAAAATTCGAAAAAAATTCGGCCGAAATGAGTAATTGTGTGTTCTATATGTCTTTATAATGGCAGAAACTGCATTTCAAAAGTGAAAATGTCGAATTTTTCGGCGCATCGCGCCGTTTTAAGACGATTCTAAGTGATTTTTGCCCTTAGAGACCCAGAAATTAGCTAAAACACACTACGAAAAGTCGAAGAACTCTGTTTTTACCACACTTAAATCGCTGCTGTACCATATTATAGTACCCAAAAATTTTGTGTGTACAAAATGTACAAAGATTTTTAGGAAGACAAAAACTGTAAAAAGGTGTAAAATTCACAAAATTTTCGGCGCGAACTGATAAATTATTTGTCCTATATATCTTTAAAATGGCAGAATTTGCATTTAGAATAAAAAAATGTCAACATTTTTCGGCGCTTCGCGCCGTTTTCAGATAATTTTTAGTAATTTTTGGCGTCAGAAATCCAGAAATTAGCTAAAATACACTACGAAAGATCGAAAACCCTGTTTTACCACACTAAAATCGCTACTGTACTATATTATAGTACACAAAAATTTGCATGTACAAAATGTACAAAGACTTTTGGGGACCATCTTTGTACATGTACAAACGGACCTTGTGCAAAAAAAACACTGGGTTGCATACATATATATGGAATTATTAAACAAGCTTTACCATGGCTACGGTTGCTTTGAAATGTCTTCTACTTTGTTTAATAACAACGGGCCTACCCAAACAAGGTGGATCACCCGCTGGCGCACTTATGTAGTCTAACCACGTTACTGCTGGCCTTGGCGGACTGGGCAGTGATATACGACGTACTATGGCTTTAAGTGTCTAAAAAGGGAGATTTCGATAGTAGCAGTGGGAGGACACATATATATTGTAAAAACAGATAAAAAGCAAAAATCCGACTATTTAAACAACAAATAAGTGAATAACGATGCACCGCGCGACCAATAAAGAGGTCACAATTTTCTAGCTGCACAAATGTACACATGTACGCACGTACACGTAAGGGCTCAAATATCAGTTGGGGGTCAGACATGTACAAGCATAAGGATTCTGTAGAAGGGTGAAATTTCAAAGTGCCTTTTTTGGGCCCAAAAATAGTGGGTGCGCGTCAAAAACATCGTTTTACGGCGTATCTGCCGATGCTTTATCTTTCTAGAGCATAAAATCTGAAAAATTTCGAAAAATCAAAAAAGTTGGACAAATTGAATAATATATAGTCAAAACACAAGTATATGGCGAATTTGACATTTTTTAGCAAATAGGTACCTAGCTGAAAACGCTTAAAAAGCACTTTTGTACCAATTTTCCTGGAAATTTTCGAAAAATCGCGAATTATAAGAGGATGGAAAACTTTTACGGGGGCGGCGAGTGAAAATTATTACGAGGGGGAGGGGTGAAACCCCCCAAGTTCATGCATGGTGGTGGTTCACGGCTATTTCGAAATTTTCCAATTTTTAGCCTAAGTTTTTCCGAAAAATCGGGAGAGGATTCAAAAAGTTTCACGCTTTGGGGCGACTAACTTCGAGTGAAGAGATCCCACATACCGTTGTTTTTTTGTACTCGGCAAAGATTTTTCCCGATGTTCAAGGACTTTTCGGGACCGTCTTTGTACATGTACAAAGATTTTTGGGAAGACAAAAAGTGCAAAAAAATGTTCTACATATCTTTACAATGGCAGAAATTGCATTTCAAGAGGAAAAATGTCAAATTTTTCGGCGCTTCGCGCCGTTTTAAGGCGATTCTTAATGATTTTTGCCCCTACTTCTACCAAAACTCGAACAACTCTGTTTTTATCACACTAAAATCGCTACTGTACCACATTATACTAACCAAAAATTTGTGTGTACAAAATATACAGAAACGTTTAGGGACCACCTTTGTACACGTACAAACGGACCTTGTACAAAAAAACTGCCCCATACCTCCTGTTATATGTAAGCGCATGTATGTGGACTAACAGTGCATCAAAAAGTGTAATCAAGCTACAATTTGATACACGGCTCACTGAAGATTTGAAAGCACTTCTATTAAGACGAATTACAAAATTTTGCTTCAATTTCGTAAGAAATTTGTGGGTTTTTCGGGGTATCGATAATTAATTGAAGGAAGAAATTCACGCAGATGCACAGGAAGTTGCAAGAAAGCTAACAGTTATTGTACGCTAAAAGTTCCAAAATCAGAAACGGCACTGTCACTCGATTTTGGAACAACGCAAGTTGTTGCAGTAAAATCTTTGATCTTAACGTAGGAATGTAGCTCATTTATCCTCATTTTAACTCCGACAATTCACGGCAAAAATATATATTAATTTTACATAAAATATTACGTTTATTATTATCCAATATCCACCATGTTTAACAGACATTAATATAGTCGCGATGGAATTTGAAATAAATCATCATCTTCTATAAAATAGTAATTAAACAGGTTGAAAGTCTCAAAAACATTTTAAAAGATAAAAAGTGCTCGGAGATTTCGGTACTGTTTTAAGCTAAATTTACACATTCCTAGCAAAAACAGGAAAATAATAAAAATGATTGTTGCACTTTTCCCTCGTATACATATGAGTATTAATATTATTATGTATGTCAGTATGTAACATGTCGAATTTCCTTGATGGAAACCGAAGCGATAAATGAGCATTTAAAAGATGATAGAAGTCAGCCTTACACGAATGCTGTGTATGTGAATTTACATATTTTTGATAAATATGTATGATATTTTTAAACTTCGTTTCACCTTAACAAACTACAAAACGAGATTCAAATATTTCATCGATTCGCCGCCCTAGCATGATTTCTGTTTTTTTCAAAGGCAAAATATCTAATTTTCTGCCTTTTACATACACGTACATGAAAAATAACTGTATTTTTACTTCGTGATCCTCTCGGTTCATGAACTTCCCTGATTTAAGAGCACTGAATATGGCTTTATTCCGCTTAATATCTTCCGTAGATAAATGCTCACGCCTGTGAGAAATCATGTAAACGTAATTATTACAGGAGCTACACCACTTTCTCCGTAAAACAAAATGAACAGATATATGTACCCCACAAATGGTATATAAAAAGCGAAAGATAGGATCTAAAAAACGAGTGCGAAATTTTGAAAAAAATAAGCGAGTAAGTTAAACAAAATTTAGTCACATTTGATACTTTTGAACCAAAGGGTAAGCAAGTTTCTCTGAGTTGAAAACCTTTTTGGTGGGTGAAAGTTCCAGCCAGATTATTTTATGGTATTATTATTACTCGTCCCTAGAATTTTGAGAAACTTCGTACTGTCAGTCAATTTTGAGTAAAGAAAAGACCGACCGAAAAATGTTGACCTTATTGTGAAGAAACCGAGTTGTTAACCTAATTTTCAGCCATGTATGTACAAATCAGAACAGTTTACTGCAAAAGACTTCATTGTTCCGCAGAGTCGTTAAACTACAGTAAATCGCTAACACACAAGTGAATTATTCACATAAAAAATAGTTAAAAAAGGGCATCTCGTTAGATGAAATACATTTTATAAGCGGATATATGTATTTTTTCTGGCGTCAAAAAAGGCATTTCAGAGGCTAAAGCGAGGTCGCGAAATTTCATTTGTAAAAATGCATTTATGACCAGCATTTTATATATGCACATTACATTTACATATGTAAAGTATGGGCAGGGCACACATAATTAAAAAACAAAAGATTGCATTCCCCGAAGCACCAATCTGTTCTCCTCTGTATAAATTTTCAGCTCCATTTGCACTCTCAATATTTTTTGAAGTATTATTAACAAGAAATAGGGTTCTTCCAGAATATTATCGAATTTCGAGCTTTGTAGCTTTTTATTGCTTAAAAATAAATGTTCAGTGAAATACGAGGTCTTTTCAAAATTCAATCTAGTTTACAGACGCTTACTTTACAATCGAATATGCATTATCAAGTACTAAAAACTGGCTCGCTTATAGAACTAATTTGTTGTCAGTTGGTGTTAAACTTTCTTATCACAGAATTGATCATAATTTAACCTCGTTCCTGACTGTTATGCCAAAATTGACCTTTACACCAGTCGAAATAAAGGATACGTACCGTTTTCTTATCTCTAAATTTAAATTATCGACGTTATAGAAGTCGGCTTCGTAATCCCCAACGAGTTCCTTTGAATCAAAAGCAGACGAAGAATTTTTGAAATCTGCTCAGGTGTAGATCAGGAAAGCATGATTAAGTAATGGCAACAGTTTAGCGTCAGAAGGTGTATATAAACCACTTACATACAAATTAATTTTTGAATTAATGTAAAGAACAGAGAGTACATAATTAATTTGTTCTGATTAAAGCGTTAACTGACATGAAAACTGCATTCACATTATGTACACATAAGGTGATAAGATTGGCAAAAAGTTAGGTTTTCACTCCCACTTTAAACAGACAATAAGAATTAGTTAATAAATACTTTAGACGTTGTTTATGCTAACTTTTGTACTTAGTCAAGCATAAGAATCAGATGGCACGTATATAATACATACAGGACGCACCAAAAACGATAAATATGTACATTTTCAGGTATGTGACAGCTTTATTTTAAGTAATTAAAATCGATGTGGTGCGGTCTTATCCAGAAGTTAGCTAAAATTAAAGCTGAAATATGAATATAACTACCTGAAATAAATTAAGAAACATTATCTGCTCGCTCAACATTTATAATATATGTAAATTCCGCAACAACAATAAGGACATGAGCTGATTTCATGCATTTCCCACAATATAAATACTGATTTGAGTCAATCTGCACAACGCTGAAAGGCATGAGGAAGCAAATGTCGCACTATCATAGTGAAAAAATTTTCATTTTTTTGGCAAATGACAAAAATCAAGATAAATTTTTGCATAATAAATCTAGGGCTGCAAATGTAATGCCATTTCTGGCCAAACATGATGATTTGTTGAATCAAGCAGTCTCGAGCGATCGTAGACTGAAAACACAAATGCTAGATCGGCACTTTTGGGATGGATTACAACCTGAAGATAACAGCCTTATAATTAGAGACTGAAAAATCCGAAACTCAAATCTTCAATACAAAGATTGAAAAGAAAGTTGAAATGATCGATACTTAATTATGTCGATCTAAAAACGGAAAGACAAATTCAATAAAAATTTACTTCAAAGAACACAATAAAATATGCACATAAGTTGGAAGCGCAGTTAAATGTTCACTCATACGACACAAGTAATATAAAATACTAAAATACGTATGTACCTACCGTTTTGGGCTGTTGAAAAATCCAGCCAACTTTTGCTCGACTAAAGCTGATTAATTTTGTTGCGATATTTACAGAGCAAATATCTACGGACATTAGAGCATCCACTTCATCTTCAATTTCTTCCTTTGTTATCTTAAGAAACAACGGTTTGTGAAGAATGAAATCGGGAAAACAACAAAAATAATTCATATAATTATACATGCAATCAGGCCCATAGCCCCCGAAACCAAAAGAAATTTGTTACTCACAAGGGTTCCTCAAGAGAAAGAAATAAAAAATTCTCAAAGTGCATTTACAAGGTCGCTAAAACAGATTTTTGCCTACTTTTGAGCTAGTAAACGTATAATTTTGCGGCGCTTTGCGCCGGATTAATTCTGTCTGCATAGTTTTTGTTTTTCAAACCGTTCAAATTCGACTTAGACATGGAGAAAAAGTCAAATTCTTCCGGCGCATCGCGCCTAATCACTAATTTTCTGGTTGCGTTTCTCTGTATGGCACAAAGCCTGAGTACGATACGAAAAGCTAAGAAATTGTTTATGGCCTAGACGATAAGAAACCAGTTGCGGAGGTAGTTTAAGGGACAGAGTTTTGGTGAATAATGAAATGTAAAGAAAGAAAAATATTTAACTTGTTTCGAAATTTCCACTTAACTATTGTATGTTTTCGAAATTTCCCTTAACTATTGTATGAAGAGCTCGTTGAGAAACGTTCAACAATGCCCTTATTTTTGACTATCCCCTAATGGTTCTCGAGATATCTGACTTTCAAAATTTATTGTCCCCCCGAAATAAAATCCTGGCTACGGGCCAGCATGTAATGTATATGCAGATGTATCTTGAGAACTTATGCAGTAGGTATTCAATAACTAGCATGACATATGACACGTGTGTAAGTATAAAAATAGCATGCTTTTCATGAAACAAATGAGGCCAAACGTCAATACTTATTCGAATTATAAAGTTGATAAATGGCGTGAAAAAAGGTTTAATAATTCTGTTTTCCATACATAGTAGGTGCCTATTTTCAATACATATAATATACGACTTATAAAAGATTATTTCAAATAAACTTTCAAAATAGGCTGAAATCAAATGAATGTTAATTTACCATTACCAGAAAAATCTAAGGCTAACAGAATAGCTAGTTACTGACTGACTTCCTAAAAATGGGTTAGACTCTCAGAAATACTCATTTTAAAAAAGTCGCACAAAGTGTGCTGTTTTAATCATTTTTAGGTAACTGTTGGCTCCAAAGCGTCAAACCATTCCTTCGAAGTTGACTCCCCAGGATCCCTATGCTCAGCATGCACGGGCTTATGTCAAATAAAGCAGCTCGAAATGTACAAGTATAGCTAGCACATGCTTTTGCTAGACCTTCTATCTGAAAAAAGGAATTCTAGAATAATAATGCATTTGATATCAAGGACATTATTAGGCTGGAATTTCACTGTCCTCTATTACAATTCATTAAACATATAAGTCCCGTGAACAAGCATCGCTGCAGGCAGACCCGTTTTCAGGATTCGGCCAAAGGGCATATTCTCTGTTTAACTCGTACATACTTGAGCGTTTCTGAGCGGTTTAGTGGACAAAAACTAGATGTATGTACAGGCCCATATCCAGGATTCGACCAGGGGGCGGATCAAACATAAATTGGTCTACATCTCGGAAAATTCGTCGGGATAGCTCGCAAAAACCGCATTTTTCGACGTTTTTCGACATGCTCTATTCATTAAATCATAAAATTCGATTTTTTCTAAACAATTTTTCACTTAGGAACCTATATAAAACGAGTCATTTTTTGGTCGCGCTTGAGCCAAAATGATGAAAAATACTTCTCATCCGGCGCGAAGCGCCGAAAATTTGAAGATCTTTGACAAAGACATCCGATTTTACAATCTTTCTATGCATTATCTTACCTTGAAAAAATTTTTTCCGGCCGAGGGGGGGGGGGGCCGCCCCCGCCCCATAAATACGGCCCTGACTGCAGGCATATTACATTTTATTAAGACGTAATACATACTCGGATCCGCAGTTTTTGGTAAACCCGCGCCTTGTTGTCCAAAATAATCATACGTTCACTGGGTTCGGCGTCGCATCTGTACAAAAAACTAACGTCGCCCCGTTCCCACGTTCGTTCATTGAAATTTATCAAGGTCGTGTCTAATCTGAAAACAGAAAAAAACTACAGCGCATCACACGAATAGCTCGAGTCGAAACAAAGCAACGCAATTAATCTCAAGTTGATGCCCTTTTTGTAGATTTTGCAAGTATCTGAAGGCAGAATCGACGAAAGGAAAGGAACTGAAAGTGAAAACGAAGAGGATATATGTAAGTAGATCATCCGTGTACGTCTTGATTACAACTTTCTATAAAAAATTTGCCCATTTTTGCACAATACAAAATTGTAATCCATGAAGCACACTGGACTGAGTTTAGATTGTTATTATAAATAGAAAACAATAGCATCGTGAACGGGCACGCTCAGACTAAATGCAGGAACGTATCTCTGGGAGTAATGGGGGTGCAGACTCCCCAAAATTAAAAAATACTTTTCAAACGTTATTTTGTGCTATTTTTGGCCTTTGTGGGCTTAGTTCCCCCAAAAATTGGTGTTGGTTCCCACCACATTCAGGGTGTCACGAATTGACAAGCCACCTCCAAAAATCGGCTCCAATGTAAAATCTGTAAGTAAAATCTCGTAGAACATTGAATTCAGTTTAGGACAGTAAAAAGTAAGATACAGCTTTGCAAAAAGAGACTTCCATAAGTAGCTCTGAAAAATAACCATCTTGGAAAAATTAAGAAAGATCGAGTGGGAAAGTTCGAGCACATGGAGTCGGAAGTTAGTGGTTATTCTGGAAACAGTATCGAGAAATTTGCACTTCATATTATATGAAGTAGAATACAAACATGTAACATGTAACGGCTGAAAAATTTGAGAGGGGTTATCCGACTATTTTTAGGGGGAGGGGGTAAACGACATACAAGCACATAAGATGGGAGAAGTGAGGGAGGTACTACCCCCCCCCCGCTGAGGGATCAGCCGGACAGGTACTGACCGGCGATTTTAAGCTGACGGAACGTTTTTTGCATCATTCTTGAGGTCAAAAGCAGTAAAAATCTCAGAATTTCCCAAGCGCTTCGCGCCGGATTAATACTTTGAAGTACTTTTTTACCCAGAAAGCGCCAAACATTGATTAATTTCTGTATTTTTAGAGTTAAAAAAGATATGATGCGGTCAAAATGGACTATAAATGCTTTAAAAATGCGAAATTACCACGACAAGACGTTTTATAGGCTGTTTCGATTATTCTAGCCGTTTAAACAACAAAAAATTATGAACATTAAATTAACTGTCATGGATTTCTGAGATTTCACCCCCCTGCCGACCCTGACCTTATGCACCTAGTGTAAATGACCTCGCCAAAAACGACCTTAAAACACCTAAAAATTCAATTTTTTTAAATTAGGGAGAGAGGTCAACAATTTTCTGGCTTTCAGGGATGGAATCACAATTAACCTCGGGTGGGGGATCCCCATTCCCCCTTTTACATGTAAGGTAGGATATGAGCAGGCACGTAGCTGGCCTTCTGAATTGGGGGGGACTAAAATTTTGAAGTCAGATATCTCACCAACTGCTAGTAGATAAGCAAATATAATGGTGTTTTTGAGTCGTTCTCAGGAAGCTCTGGATTTGATTGGATTGCAATCATATTCAAAAAACAAGTTATATCAAATGGTTTCACAAATAATATCTAATCATTATATCCAAGCTTGATTCTGTGTTTCACCAGCTTTGTACTCAATAGCACATTGCAAAGAAAATAACGAGGGAAATAAATTATTGTGCGCAGAGCCCAAGAAAAGTTGAAATATTGACCATATCTTACTCAAATTTGGGTTGTTCAGAAGACAAAATAAAACAGTAAATTAGGCGCGAAGCGCCTGAAAATTTTGGGATTATAAGTTCAAAAGTGCTAAAATCTATTTTGGCAGCCTTTCAAATGAGCTTTAAGAACTTTCAACCTTCTCCTTTAGGAGATTCTTGCAAAAAATACTCATACTTCCAAAATTTTGGGGTACTAGTCCCGACGGTTTTTTATATTCGGCAAAGATTTTTCCCGATGTATAAAGACTTTTCAGGACCGTCTTTGTACATGTACAAAGATTTTTGGGAAAACAAAAACTGTAAAAATATGTGAAATTCGTAGAAATTTTCGGCGCTTCGCGCCGAAATGAGTAATTGTTTGTCCTATATATCTTTAAAATGGCAGAATTTGCATTTAGAATGGAAAAATGTCGAATTTTTCGGCGCTTCGCACCGTTTTGAGACAATCTATTAGTAATTTTTGGCGACAGAAACCCGGAAATTAGCTAAAATACACTACCAAAGGTCGAAAACCCTGTTTTACCACACTAAAATCGTTACTGAACCATATTATAGTACACAAAAATTTGTATGTACAACGACTTTTGGGACTATCTTTGTACATGTACAAACGGACCTTGTAAAAAAACACTGCTAGTCCCCCTGTCCCCCCACAGCTACGTGCCTGGATATGATGATTACATAATTGTCTGAAAATCTGTTATCTTAAATGCAATTGAAAATTCATGAAACGCATTTGAAAGACTGTCAAAAATACATTTTAGCACATCTTTAAGATAATAAGTCCAAAATTTTTGGGCGCTTCGTGTTTGATTTATTGTTTTTCATTAAGTTTCATCTTCTATACAGACTCAGTTTGAGTAAGACAAGGCGGATATGTCAAAACTTTCTGGTAATCCGCGCAGAATTATCAATTTTTCGTATTACAGGATTGAGTATAAACAAGTTGAGCAATTTTTCAGTATGAATCGAGCTTGGATAGAATGTTGAGAAGTTATTTTTGTGCCAATTTTATGCAACATATTTTTCTATATTATTGGAATAAAGTAAATTCTTTTCTTCTTTAACACGTAGGGACCGCTGAGAAACGCTCAAAAACGACATTATTTTTGCTTATCTTCAAGAAGTAGTTGTAGCCATACATGCACAGCATGGGAATTCTGGGGGGGGAGAACTGAAATTATAAAAAGCCTTTTTGGGTCCAAAATGATACATAGGTACGCATCAAAAACATTGTTTTTCAGCGTTTCTGACGATGCTTTATCTTTCCAGAGCATTATAACATAAATCAATTTGAAAAAAAATCAAAAAAGTCGGAACAAATTGAACAAGATATAGGCAGAACATGAGTATAATGGCGCTAAGCGCCGAAAATTTGGCACTTTTGAGCAGATAGCTAAAAACGCTTAAAAAAGCATCTTTCCTCGAAATTTTTAGAAAATTTCTGGGAACTTCAAAAAATTGCCAATTCTGGGGGAGGGAGGGAGTGAACAAATTTTTTGAGGTGAAAATATTTCTGGGGGGGGGCGAATCCCCCAAGATCATGTATAATTGTAGCTGATTTCAAAAAGTTTCGTCCCATACAGGAGACCAGCTATGTCTGTATATCTGACAGCAACGTGCAATAATAAATTAAATTTTATCGCAAAAAATTTTACTGTTTGTCCATAAGATTACTAATATCTACATAATTAATCTAACCGAAGTCAAAATGAGCTAAGAATGATAAAATATGCGGCCCTACTGCGTAAAAGCACACATAAAGGATTTCCACCCTAAGACTCTCACGTTGGAAGTTCATGTTTTCATCTTGCGAACATTAATAAAAAATCAAATAGTAAATGAATTAAATATAATGACGTCAAGAGTTTGCAATTTAAATGATTGGGCACTTTTATAAAGCTGAAGATAGACAAATTCATCTAACGAAATCTAGACAAAAAATCATAACAATGACGCATAGAAAATTCTAAGCAGCATACTCCAGCTTTGAAAATCCCAACGCAACTCTAGATAAAAATCTGGCATACGCAACATGGCCTCAGGTATTTTGCTTTTCGTTCCATATATCGATAGATTTTCTTGAATTTTCATCTTTTGGAGTAAATAGCAAACTGCAAAAAGCTAGTTAATTACAGATAAAGAGGAATATGAATAATGTGATACAATCAGACAAAGCGATCAGATCAATATCCTATGTAGATGTACATATATACATTTACATATATAAGTAATTAAGCCTTCTTCCAAATCCGGTCGAATTATATCCATACAAGCACAGCATGTGAGTTCTGGGGGATATTAAAGTGCCTTTTGGGCTCAGAAATAGCGGATATGCGTTAATAACATCGGTTTTCGGCGTTTCTAGCAATAATTTATCTTTCTAGAGCATAAAAACACTTGAAAAATTTTAAAAAAATTAAGAACCTTCGAAAAAATTGAAAAAATATAGTCAAAAATGAGTACATCGCGAAAAGCGCTGAAAATTTGATACTTTTGAGCAAAAAGAGAGCTAAAAGCGCTTGAAACAGCATTTATTCTACAAATTTTCTTGGAATATTCAGGAATATCGCCATTTCTGGGGGAGGGGTGAACATATTTCTGGACTGGGGGGATATTTCTGGGGGAGGGGTGAAACGCCAAACCTTCCCAAGATCATGTGTGGTTATATGATGTCAAAACTTAGTGTCAACTCAAGGCTTTGATAAAAAAGTTAATTTAAGGACAATATGAAAACTTTACACAAAACAAATAAAAATTTTAATTCATTCTCTGCTTCCTGCTGTCAAGTCTAAGCGAGGACGATTTCGAAGCAGTTATGTAGAATTCTGGTAAAATGACATTGACTACCGAAAAAATCAATTGCTTTGTATCGACGTGAGAGTAGGGATTGGTGACAGTGATACGTAGACGGGACTGCATTACAGCATCTGATTTTAGGCAACAAGAAAAGTATTTAAGGACCTTTTTATTTTGCAAGACCCTCGTTGGCGAATGTGTCTTGTGTACGAAAATGATATAAATTTGCAAAAACACTACTTTGGCATTTTAAACAAAAAGGATGCGCTACTTTTCAAATATATTAATTTGCATCAGTGTAAAGAACAGAAAATTTTAACTACATCAAGACCATTTCAACTGCATCGCACAAAATGAAAAACAATGTCGAGTATGGATACTAACTCCTAACATTCAGATTGATACAGATTCGCATAAAATTCGTGCGAGACAGCCAGACATGCACAGCATGGGAATTCTGGGGGTAATGAAATTCTTACGTGCCTTTTCAGGCCAAAAAATGATAAGTACGCGTCAAAAACATAGTTTTTCGGCGTTTCTGACGATGCTCTATCTTACTAAAATTTAAAAAAATTGAAAAAATTTCAAAAAAAGCAAAAAGTGGAATAAATTGAACAAAATAAAGTCGAACACGAGTATATGGCGCAAAGCGCCGAAAATTTGACACTTTTGAGCAAATAAATTGCTAAAAACTAGATCTGCACCGGTACCACATTTTCAGCCGGTACCGGTACCGTGGTACCGGAGCCGGTACTATTATATATACCTACATGTAATATATAACTAAACAAGGTAGATACATAGGAACTGAATCCGATCCGCCCATGCCTACACATTAACTCATGTAAGAAGTTTCTCCCAGAGTATTTAACTTGATATTAGCACTCATGTACTGATAAATACATGATCTGATTCATGAATTGTAGCTGAAGATTCTTTGACTTGATCATATATGATAAATATCTGCTGATGGCGATTTTACCTTGAATTTTAGTCGCTCTGGAATTATACTCGTATCGTATGTGTGTATTCATAAAATATGCTGCCGTTACGTAGTGCAAAAATGTCATTGGAATCTAGCATGAATCTGGTGTAAAACTAACGAAAGGGTTTTCCTGAAATACTAGAATGTCTTGCAATTTTGCGATTCTCGATCTTTTCTTTATGGTTTTTCATATTTCTGCACGAATATCGACTGATGTATTCATACATATTTTTCGATTTTCGGCGTCCCTCGACTTGAGCACCTAAACCTGTAGCCCTTACTAATATTATCTTGCCTAAAATCGTTTTTTTGCAGTGAATTAGTTGGTGGATATTATTTTATCTAGAACGCTTCCTTGAGTTCATTTTAGTGTGAATGAGAACAGCTTAACATTTAGGAAAAACAAGGTAGGATCGAAGAATGAGTCAAAAAATTTATATGATTGCTTTGGGAAGTGAATGACCAGAGGAGATAAAGATGATGATTAAAAGAAATCAATAAAAACATCCTTCAATCCACCCAGTCAAATCTGCAAATTTAAAGACAAACACGATGAGTCAAGGAAGGTAAAAACCGAGAAAAAATTAAGAAAAAACACATAAAGAATGAATTGAGCCGAAGCCTGCAGACACACTTTCATCGTTATTTGCCTAAGTACAATTGGTTTTAAAACGGATTGTCTTTAGACTTAAACTCACACAAATCATAATAAAAGTACCGGCAGGTACCAGTGCAGCTCTACTAAAAACGCGTCAAAAAGCACCTTTTCTACGAATTTTTAGCAAATTTTGGAAACATTCGAAAAATCGCGAATTCTGGGGGGCGGTGAAAAAATTTCTGGAGGGGATGAAAATTTTTCTGGGGGTGAAAACCCCATAGACCCTAGATCATGTAATGGTGAAACCCCCAAACCCCCTAAGATTATGTATGAAGACAGCCAATGAGTTATTGGCAATAAATAAATAAAGAAAACTTTGAGGCATTAGCAGGTCCATGCAATTTTAAACGCAACAACCACTATAACGACTAATAAATGATTCTCATTCGCCTACATATTTTCATTGTGTCAATTTTCTACCTAAAAAAATTTGGAAGTTCTTGAAAATATGTATTATAGATTTCTGCGGTAATATCGCTTAGTAAACAATAATCCTACAATGACGAAGTAAAAGCAGAGATAAAACTGCTAAGCAATTAATTTGTTTTCACATAAGCTAGCACATGAATATTAGTCGAAACAGATGTATAACTGGAAAATTGAGAGTATGGAAATTAGATTACCAATAAAGAGTAATACTCAACTTGCTGCAGATTAAAAATCGTGATGCGCAATTATCTTTATTTATACGATCTCAAATAAAAGATTTGAATATCATTGAATATTTTTTATCAAGTAGGTAAATACCTACTACTCTATTCATTTCTCCCAAAAATTTTAGGCAAAGGTACCTACTCGTTGGCCTATGACCATAGCTTATTGCTTCATCTAATGGAATCCAGCCTCTCGCGTTTTTACACCTAACGGGTGCATGACGTTTAAGCAGCAAATAAGCGCACTCTTAAATATAAAAAATACAATAATGTTATTTGTAAATGCAATAATAAGACGCATTATTTTCCACCCACTAAATTTTTTTGCGTAATAACATCTGATCAAAATGGGACGGCAGAAGTTGTTGTTTGACACCTACCATACATGTAACAGGGGGATGGGGATCCCCGCCTTAAGTTGGCTGTCCCCCATCCCCCAAAGCCAGAAAAAATTTTAAACGCTTTGATTTTTGGGAAAAAATTGAATTTTCTGGCCGTTTTTTAGGTGTTTCTTGAGCCGTTTTCGGCCAAAAATTGGAGGTCATCCCCCTTAAAATGGCTGGTATCATATATGGGCGTGGAGAGCGGGGTTGGGGAGGTTACACTCCCAAAATCTGGAACCCCTCTCAAGAATTTATTAATCACGAGAATTGAATTTCTGGCATGTTTTTTTGAGATTTTTGACGGCTTTGACCCCATTAGAATTCAGCTGCTGAGTGTTGCCCATGTTTGTATGCCGGAGAACCACAGTAAAATTTCGAGCCGCTACATGTGTGATACAAACAAACATAATTCTAAAGAAAACCAAATTTGAGCTAGTTATAAAAGATGGTCTATTCAAAAAACAAATCAATGAATTTAATTTTTAAAGCAAAAATACATTTAATATGCCATTAAATGAAAAGCGACCACACAACAAAAAAATTAAACCCTAATACTCAGTAAAACATGCTAACTTCCTACAAAATCTATATTTAAAGCAATTCAGTAGTGTAATCACCGCAGTAGACAAAATAAGAGAAAATAAATAATGGTTCATGCAGGAACATTGATTGGTTTTATTAAAGCATTAGCGCTTCTGTTTTTTTCGAAAATAACCTTATCATGAGAACATGAGGATTATACGGAGTAATTACGATTATAATACAAAAAGCAAGACTATGAATAATCTGTCGCGCAAGATATTTTAAATTCACAGTGTTAGATGGTCAATAAGACAAAAGATAATAAACTATAGTCAAAATTTTAGAATATATTACATTTCTTTTAACCGAATATGTAAGATCTAAGCTGGCTTCGTATTAGCTCTATTATTTTTTACTTGAGGGAAATCCTGGCAAAAATATGTACAAGTACATATAAACTAGAGCTGTGCCGGGGGCCGGGGCCTAGGCCCCGGTGCCGGGCCTGGCCGGGGCCAATAATAGCGTGCTTTACCATGCTCATAGTACGACCCTGCCCTACCCCTTATATGTACCTATGCATATATTCTTGCTTGTAGATATGCACGTCAAGCGTTAATATTTGTTGGGATTACAAGATATAACAGAACATGGGCATCGGGGGATCTAGACCCCCCAGAATTCACATTCTCTCCCCCCCAAAAAAAAAATCCGCTGGACCCCCCAGAAATTGATTTTCAGAATTTTTTCTGTTTTTTGTTGCGGTTTTTTGATGCTAATGGATAGCTCTCATTGAGAAACGCGAGAAAACGGTGTTTTTTCGCTCTACTCATATATTATCAGGCACTTTTTGACTTTGAAAAATTTTGGACCCCCTAGAATTTTTGAGCTGCCCATGTATGGATTTAACTCCTTTGACTTGGATGCGTTTTTCAATGTGCTTTACTTTGCACTTTTTTAGGCTTATTATTCTATTTGTTCTGATAAACGTAGCTGTCTGCTACCAAGCAAGCTGGAAATGCTCATCTATATGAATTGAAATTTAAAATATGTCAATTTTGATTATTAACTAGAAATTTGCACCAATCTGACATAGTGAAATAAAGATTTGAATTAGCAAGATCTGTGGTTTGCTTGAAATTGAGTTTGAAGGTAAATCTGCCCAAAACATTATCAATTTTCTACATTATAATCAACTCTAACATTGGCCCCGGCTACGGTGCCGGGGCCAGCCTGGCCCCGGCCGGCCTAGGCCCCGGCGCCAGCACAGCTCTAATATAAACATATTTAAACTAAAAACAAAACAAATTGTTAAGCAAATAAATTTCATATAAAACAGCTAAAAATGAACTTACCACGGTGACCAAGCATAACGGCAAGATGTAGCGGCGTATTTCCTGAAAAATGAGAAAGATTGGATGAAATTGCTTTATATCGATAGAAAAGTATAGTGTTTCGTAAATAAGTACAGTTTGAATGCAAAAGTCAGATTCGTCAAAAAAGATTTTCGCATAGAGCGGCCTATATAAATTGAACTGAATTCAAGTATACATACATATGTATTTCAGTAGAAAACTGATTATTAGTTTGTAAACATAAGCATGCCAATCTTGCAATCCCGAGAATCCTTTTAGACAAATCTACACATCATCTAAATATGCAAGTATAGACATCTTCAGAATATAAAAAAAGATCGATCGTTAAAATTAGTACATCAGAATGCTACTTCCTGAGTTTTACGTAAACTGCTATAGAACCAATCTTATTGTAATAATTAATCTCATAGGTGATTTCCGGCCATTTTCAATGGTGAACCTACTAATAGTAAATAGGGATGCAACGGGTACGCGAACCCGAATACTCGGGTACCCGAACAAAATTCAGGACCCGAACCCGAATAAAATTATTAGAACTACCCGAACCCGAATCCGAACCGGAATGTTTATGGATTTTATTCGGGTATTTTTAAGCTCTAAAATCCCACAATTGTATGTCAAAGATTCAAAAATTTTCGGCTTTTTGCGCCGTTTTCAGTTTGCTCGACCCTAAAACGCTGAATTTCATGTAGTTATCAAGTACACATAAATGGCTATGTATATAATTAAGTGGTATATTTCGATCGATTCACGTGAATTTTTAAACTTTTTATTTCACAAAACGATTGCCAAATGATATCGTATAAAATGCTAAACACTGCTTATATCGAGGATCCAAAAACGTGGCAACTGCGTAATTCCTAGAACCACGTTTATATATTAGGAAAAATTGAATTGGGTCACTTTGATTTAGCAAAGTGTTTTCGTAGTCTATCTACACCAGCGTTTTAAAGAGGTTTATTACTCCCGCTCACCCAGGAGCGAATTTAAGGGGAGGGCGGGGAGGCGGCCAAAAATATTTGACGAGATAAAAGATGGATATGCAATTTGCAATGATTTTTGGCCGTCAGTGACCATAATTTCTCAAATTTTTCCGGCGCAATGCGGCGGATGATACCTGTTATTGACATTTATTTACTTTCTTAGCGATCTGACCTGGAAGCACGGTTTTTTTGTATTCGGCAAAGATTTTTCCCGATGTACAAAGACTTTTTAGAACCGACTTTGTACATGTACAAAGATTTTTGGGAAGACAAAAATTGAAAAAACGGTCTAAAATTCGCAAAATTTGCGGCGCTTCGCGCCAAAATGAGTAATTGTATGTTCTATATATCTTTAAAATGGCAGAAATTGCATTTGGAAAGGAAAGACGATTCTTAGTGATTTTGCCCCCAGAAACCCAGAAATTAGCTAAAATACACTACCGAAGGTCGAACAAGTCTGTTTTAACCACAATAAAATCGCTACCGTACCATATTATAGTACCCTAGTGTACAAAATGTACAAAGACTTTTAGGGACCATCTTTGTACATGTACAAACGGACGTTGAACAAAAAAACACTGCCTGGAAGCCATTTTCTGTTCATGTAGCTTTTGAAACAATTTTAACAGCAGAAACAGCTATTTTAGAATAGTTTTCTTCTATTTTCAATTAAAAATTTCTATGTTTCGCATCAAATGCTATAAATACAGAATCAAGCAGTAAATCATGCTTCCAGACGTCGATCCGCCTTAATTTTACAAATTTTCCGGCGCTTCCGCCAGATTTTTGTTAAAGTCAAAGAAATTTAATGATTTTTTCGCACAAAATTGTCGAAAATTTTAAAATTTTAAGAAAAAATATTGCGTCAAAAGTGATTTTATGTAAAAGTATGCAATGTAAAACACCGAAAAAACATCATTTCGCGCGTTAAGGGCAAATTTTAGGACCTATTTTTGACTCTTTTTGGAGAAGTTGGGATACCGCCCGCCCCCTTCCCTTTAGGAAAATCCTAGATCCGCCACTGCACTCACCCTTCTAATTTTTTGCATCGAGATGCGCTTTAAAGGATCATTAACTCTCAATTGCCGTTAGAGTGCTACCTGGAGAAATGCGTGTGACTAGTTCTCTTTTATTGTTAAAAATATGTTAGAAAGCATTTGTGATAAAATTATGTAGGAATTTTCTAAAATAGCATCGAATAATACTAAAAATTGTAACATATGACTTACATGTAGGTACCTAAGAAATTCGCTAAACACTGGTATTCCTATATACTTACAGAAGTACCCGAACCCGATCGGGTATCGATTTTGATACCCGAACCCGAATAAATTGAAGTGTAGATATAAATTTTGATATATTTTGATATATATATTTTGATACCCGAACCCGGATACACCAAAATTCACTACCCGTTGCATCCCTAATAGTAAGCTTACATGCGACGGCTGGAAATTTTTGGCGGAGGTGCCCAACCGTTTTTAGAAGGAAGGGGGTGAATGACCTCAAATGTTTGGCGAAAAATAGCCAAGAATACCTATAAACGGCCAAAAAATATCTAAAAACAAACAAAGAATTCAATTCTTTACATAGAATTAAAATGACTATTTTTAGACTTTTTAATGTTACCTTCGAAATTGTTCTGTATGTGATATCTAAATTACCCGAAATCAGCACCTACAGAATTTTCAAAAATCTGAAGAACGCATAATATATCCCCGTTCCTCCCTGCGCCTACCTGGGCTCTCAAACTTTCTCTTAAATCGGTGTTCTAATGTAATTTGAGAAATGCTGAGTATTGCAGTAACGTTTTCGATCTCGTGACGGAAAATCAGAATATATCCAAGCAAATCATTAATGAAGTTTGTCATTTACTATCACGCATTTAACAGGGGGATGGGGGATACCCACATACATTCTGCTATCACTTTAGGAAAATCAAAGCTTTATTTAAGGCTATAGACAGACTAGGTTTTACATAACAAAATGTGTTTCGAAACTGATCTCGATTTTGTTTCTCAGTCACCAAAATGGAATAAAAAGATTTTAATGACATATTAAGTAAGAGGAAGCATACTATATGCTGACCATTTATTATACCACGGTTTTTGGAACTCCCAACCTTGGTCATTCCCTATTATCCCCAACGTGTAGAAGAATAATAGAAAAGTATTAAGTCCGTTCCAAGTTTTAGTTTTCGCTGGGTTTTAACATTAATTTTGCTTTTCGCTAGAAAGTTCCCTTTCAATCGTCTAACGTAAAACTCGTAGAATCCCCTAAAGCCCCTCATACAACTCATTAATTAAGCCAGAGTGAAAAGCAACATTGTGTTGTTTTGCAGTTTGTTTACTCATGATAAATATTTCTTAATTGTGTTGTCTTTTAAATTGTGATATGCATAAAAAAGCTCAAAATGTCATGAGATTCTGATATCTGAACAGAGGTAGCCGATCTCAATTTAAAGTTTAGGACAGAAAGAATTCTAAACTGCTGAATTGTTATAACTAAATAGGAACCAACTTGTTTTGATTGTAATATGAAAAAGCAACAAACCTTTCGAAAAACAAGAAACATGGTCTGCAAAAATTAAGCCGGGTCGAGATTAGAAACGAGGGCTGAATATTCTGAATTTAAGGGAAGGAAAACGACAGATTTCAGCTGCGGAACCTTCATTTCCTCTTGTTAAATATGCACAATTGGCGTAACCTACCATGTATGTCTTTCAGGAAGACGTCACTCTTCCGCAATCTTAATATTTTGCCCACAAGCTTGATGTTGTTTTCAAAGACGGCTCGATGGAGCTCATAGGTCAAAGGAACCGTCTCTAATGACATTATATACAGCCTTTAGGTAATTGGATGCGCCTAAAGTAATTTAGCATAATTGCACGGTTTTGAAGATGCATTATAAGCTGTAACAAGTATTTGGCACTTCGTGAATGATTAAAATCAACACCACTTCACAATACACTGCGTTATCATCATTGCTGCTGCGAAATCCGATCCGACTATGAATGGGTGTGAACTACACATGGGTTTGGATTGAAGTTTTAGAGGCTTCAAACCAGACATGCACAGCATGGGAATTCTGAAGGGGTGAAATTTTAAACTGTTTTTCAAGTGAAAAATAACGGATACGCGTCAGAAACATCATTTTTCGGCATTTCTAACGATGCTCTATCTTTTTACAGCAAAATAACATCAAACTGATTCCAAAACAATTCGAAAAAATTGGACAAGCTAGAGTCAATAAATGAGTATATGGCGTATGAAGCACCGAAAATTGACCTTTTGAGCAATGAAATATCTAAAATGCTCAAAATACTCGTAGCACCTTTTATACGAGTTTTTTGGAGACACTTTTAGAAAATCGCAAATTCTCGGAAACGAGATGAAATAATTTTTGAAGAGGAAAGAACTCCCAAACTCCTCACGATTGTCTATGGTTTAGAACAACGAGAATTCGGAAGACCCCATCAAAAGGTTGATAGACACTTGTACTAGAATTTTCGGTATGTTTTTTGCAATTTCGGCCAGTCGCACACCTCCGAGACCTCCAAACTTCGGATGTTGCCCATGTATAGTGTAGAAGATTTGGCGGGAAAGGGAAAAATTTTAAAAATTTCAAAAAGTGTAATATGCTTTATTGAAAGCCTACCAACGATGATTTGAAAGGTCAAAAAACATTTTAGGACCCAAGCGCATTTACCTTAAGATATTCATAGACTTTAAAAATGATAATTTAAACTTTTACAGCACTGTTATTCCTACATCATCAGCAATAATAACAATAGTAATTAGTAATGATAACAACCCTATTTCTTGTGAAGTGGGAGTATTCCCTCCGCTGAAAGGCCAAGAGGCAGGTACTGTCCAGCGATTTTGAATTGATGGAACGTTTCCTGCATTATTTCTGAGGACAAAAGCAGTAATAATGCAAAAACGTTTTCCGTATTAATGCTTATATATGCTTTTGCTCAATCAACGCCCAAATTTTTCAGTCTTAAAGGCGATATATCCAGTCAAAATAGACTGCTTCAAAATGCGATATTGCTATGACAAAGCGTTTTACAGGCTGTTTTGACAATTTTTCGTCCTTTAATTATAGCAAAAAATCGCGAATAATAGATTTACTGATATGAATTTCTGAGATTACGCCCCCCTTCTGCCGACCCTGGACCTTTTACATACACAATGGTCCTTACCATAAAACAGTTATAGCATTGAATACCATGTGCAATGAGCATTTTCCAACCGCATGTCATGGAGGACCCAACAGTGCATACGCCGAATATATTCGGCGCTGTACCTCTCATTTACCTATTTTCTGTTTGCGTTTATGCTTCAAGTTAATTGAGTAGGTTGCGCAAATAAAAGGCATTCCTAATTTGGTTGACACCTACATTTTGTGTGCGCTTAGTTTGCTAGCGTATGCATATGAAGAAGCGCTTGGCCGCGGCTTTCCTAGGTTTTCGAATGCCCTAATTCCATCAGTCTCATTTTTAAAGTACTAAATTATACGCCCATAAGCAATTAAAACTCTAAGCAGGACAAAAATTATAGGATATGTCTGGACAGCTATGGATGCAGAGTGCTAGCGCCAATCTGAATTTCTAAACCTAGGAAATGGTTCTAAACATCCACTGGGTTGTTGTTAACAATGTTTTAGACTTAGGCTTAGTTATGTGCATTCACATTGGTGCCAGCGCATGGGCCAAGCCTGAGATAAATGGGACGAAAATTGCGAAGTGAGCAGAGCAATTTTTGCTCCATTTATGCCTTAGGCTTAGCCCATGTCTGGAACCTATCTGAATTCTCAAGCAATCCCAGAAGCAATCTCAGATACCTCCCTGGCCGGTACTAATACAAAAAGACATTAATATTGCTTTCTTCAATATCGAAATAAATCGTCCTCGTCGATTGGCGAAGACGTAGGATTTTGAATCAATAGGTCCATAGTTCGAGTCCAACAAGCAGCAACAGCTTTCTAAAATCGCCACCGATGGAATCAGCGCATCCGGAAACCTAAAAAACCGTGACCAAGCGCCTCTACATATGCTTACAGCGGGATTATTGAAGATAATACACATTTTTTATTTTTGTCAAAAGTCCTGTTTTTATCGCGTTTTAAGTTGGAATACAAGACTGGGATTATGAAAAAAGACGCGAAAACATGTTTGACATTTTTTAAAACTTTAAACTAAATTTTTTCAAATGTTTCTCGTTATATTTTTTTATCATTTGAGTTAGAGATTTCAACTTATATTTGAAGATTCAAACAGCGGAATGCAGAATCACATATAGATATTTAATTTACATCGACCTAAGCATCTATATATGCATCGACCAAAGCATCTATATATACATCGACCTAAGCATTTATACATCGACCTAAGCAACTATACATTGACCTGAGCGGGAGCGACCTCGACCTAAGCAGCTTAAAACACCTTTTCAGATATACTGAGTCTAAGCCTAAGCATAATAAAAGCAGAAACTTAAATTTTCGCATACACAATTAACAAAAACCGAAAAACATGCAAAATATATGAAACTTTTTAAAGTTTTTATAAATTTCAAACAGCTTTCCACGCCTTTTTTCTTTTTTCTTCTCCATTGCCATGCTACCTTCCATATTTTCAGCCCATATTATTTATTTCCGACGAATGTGTTAGTCCTTAGATCAAGCCACTTACGGGGCTTACTGCTAGCAAACTAACCGCACACACAAAAGGTAGGTGTCAACTTAACGTAGGAATGTCAAATAAAATAAATAAGCTCAGGATAAATTCAGCAACCATAATGAATCTTTTTCGAGATCAGTAACCTCGATTTTACCCTAATATTGCGGATGCCTACAAGATGAACGCTGGAATTCTTCGAAAAATTTGCATAAATTAGCATGCTTATCTAAATCAACTCACAGGGAAACTTTAGAACTCATAATAAATGCCGTTTTCGTGATCAACAGCCCTAATTCATTTACCCTAAATTGGAAAAAGGTAAAATCCGGAACCAGGACCGGAACCAGACTCGGGACAAATGGATAAAATCCGGAACCAGACTCAGGACAAATGGGTAAAATCTGGTTGGCGGCGCTTGTGAACCTCGGTAGCACTTGAGGACCTCAGTCTTGTAGATCTTACCTTAGTGGTGCTTGTGGACCTTGGTGGCGCTTGTGGACTTTTATAGCGCTTGTGGATTTTAGTGGCGCTTGTTGACCTCAGTGGTGTTTGTTGACCCTAAAGGCGCTTGTGCACCTTAGTGACGCTTGTGCACCTTATTGGCGCTTGTGAACCTCAGTGGCGTTTGCGAACCTCGGCGGCGTCTGTGAACCTCAGTGGCGCTCATGGACCTTGGTAGCGGTTGTGAACCCCGGTGGCGCTTGTGAACCTCAATGGTGCTCATGTACCTTGGAGGCGGTTGTGAACCCCCATCAGCCACCCCCCTTTGGGCACCCTCGCCTAATTCGGAACTTCCCCACTCCCATTGTATTGATTTTGTCATTGTCCTAATTGATTGTCCGGATTGTACCCAATTTGTCCTGTACCGGCCAGTCTGACCCTACATATCTAATACATTGTCCTGATTGATTGTCCGGATTTTGCCCAATTTGTCCGGTCCCGGCCAGTCGGACCCTACATATCTTATACATTCTCCTGATCTTTCCATTGTCCTGATTGATTGTCCGGATTTTACCCATTTGTCCTGAGTCTGGTTCCGGTCCTGGTTCCGGATTTTACCCATTTGTACTGAGTCTGGTTCCGGTCCTGCTTCCGGATTTTACCCATTTGTCCTGAGTCTGGTTCCGGCCCTGGTTCCGGATTTTACCCATAGGTCCGGAGTCTGTTCCGGATTTTACCCACACCCCCATAATTTAGCTATTTTGAAAATTTTTCTCCAAAATTCCATCACTGAAGCGCTGGTGGCCTCCTAAGCTCCCAACCAAAACGAGTAGCTTAGGTACTTAAAGAAGTGAACGACAAGCGTATAACGATAGAACCCGGTACATGTAGAAAACATAGCTACTACCGTGATAAATTTTTTGTTTTTAGGTCTTATCTTTTCCGAGTAGTGATCTTTCAAGGTGCTTAATCTTAATTTTAGCTTAGGCTTAGTGAGTTCGGAAAGAGAAGCCAGCATGGGATTGGTGTACCTGGTTCACATACGTATTAAGATAGCCAAATTTCATTCAGGGGTGGAAAAAACCCAGATTTGAAAATTTTGAATCTTTCGATTTTTTGGGTTTTATTGGGTTTTATGAAAATGACGACTACAGCTACATACAGTAGCTGCGAATACTTCCAACAGCTGCAAGACTTTAGCTATTGATTAATTATTAAATTAACTATCAGCCATTACTAGCTATGCTGTAAACTTTCTTTCGTTCTTTTGACATTATCTTTCGTTAAATCTTTCTTTCATGTAATTTTTTATTGCAATTTTACGGTAGTAATTTGCTAATAAATATTATTATTATTATTATTGTATTACAGACAAGAAACAAGCAAAGAGCAACGACTTTATTCAGCTAATATTGAAATCCAACAACAAAATCGATCGTTCATTGCGACTGCCACTATATGTATGTATGTTTCTTTCTCTTCAATGCTCGGACATTACCAGATTTTAATCAAAAAATACACTGAAATTCAAAATAATATTAGGAAATAGGGATGCCATATCAAACATATCATATTACATATCAAACATATCCATATCATACCATATCATACCATATCAAACCACGTTAAGATTGTAGAAAACATGACTTTGCGAACAGGGTGGCTAAAATTTAGATCATTCTCCCGCAAAATACAGTTGACTGTAATAACCCAATAGCTTCCAGGAATATGATTTCGGAAATTGATTTTAGTGTCTATCTTAAAGGGCGTACGTAAGAGCATTGTGCCTTATGCTCCTGGTACCACTGCATTATCTGTTGCTTTATACACATACTTTGTTTTATGCAGATTGTGTATTATGTTCACATTGACAATGCATTTTCACCACACCTGGGCGTGGGGTTTGGGGTATGCACCCCCAGAAACCAAAATACCCCCCAGAAATCAAAATACGGCTAATATTGAGAATAAGGTGACCTCCTAGAAATTAACTTTAAATGAATGATTTAATCTAATTAAGGGTCAAGGAATTCAAATCTGAAAGAATCAGGTGTCGGTCGGCATTATTGACCGAGTTACAGGCTGTTGAACTTCATGTGTTTAAGGATAACAAATTAATTAAGGCGAACTGGGTTATTCTCAATATTAGCCGTTTTTACTTCTATTATACTTAGGCTTAGGCTTAGTATATCTGGAAAGGTGTTTAAAGCTGCTTAGGTCAAAGTCGCTCCCGCTCAGGTCGATGTTTAGATGCTTAGGTCGATGTATAGATGCTTAGGTCGATGTATAGATGATTAGATGTTGAAATGTCAAATTTTAAAAAAAACGTGATTTTATGCCTTTTCAAGGAATAATCCATAACGTAGATGTTGAAAACACGATCTGTCAACCATGAGAAAGAGAAAATCTTTGGAAAAAATTTTTTCGAAAATTTTTTTTTCACTCACATGGTTTCCGACAGTTTTTTCGACTTCTAAGTTAGAGATTATTGTTTAAAAAGGCGTAAAATCACGTTTTTTTGAAAATTTGACAAGGTCACCTTATTCTCAATATACTCCCAAAATACCCCCCCCAGAATTCAATTTTTGAAATTTTTTTCGCTTTTTTCGCAATTTTTTGATGCCAATGGATAGTGCTTGATGAGAAACGTCGAAAAATGGTGTTTTTATCACCATACCACCATTTTTTAAGACCATTTTTTGACCTTCAAAAAAATCTTGCACCCCCCAGAAATTTCTTGCTGCCCACGTATGATTTTTACCTACTTTTTATGTGTTTTCTTTCAATACTTTTACCGAATAAATTTTCTTTCTTTCTTTCTTTCTTTAAAAGCGTAACCATTTTTCTATAAAATTAAATTGCACACTTGCAAGTATGTTTAGAAATGATCGAATATAGATTTTGATAAGATCTTCATACACTGCTTTGTAATTGACACAAGAACATACATGTGACTGTAATTTTACCCAGCTACTCTACAATTTGAATCACCTTACAGAATTTATTTCAGTCTATTTGAAAATAGGTAACCTGTGGATAAAAAACCCAAAAAACTCGAGCCCCAATGAATTTTTGCACCCAGAAAATCCAGATTCAAAAACTCAGCCTTGCCAACCCTGATTTCATTTCATTTGTTATAAGTTCGTATACAGCAAGTAGTATCCGGTGAACGCTGTCGCAAACGGATTTGAATTCAGTCAAGTCGAAAACAAATAAGGCATCACTCTGATTGTTTCTGTATATTCATGTGATTGACCAAAATGTTGGTGCCATGCCAGCCAGCATTAAAAATAAGCCCAAGTAATGGGAATTGGGATGCGACTGGCGTCGCTCGCTCCACTTTGTCGCCTCCCATTACTCAGGCTTATTTAAACGCTCGCGCCAAAATTTTGGTCAGTTCATGATACTAAGCCTAAGCCTAACAAGTAGGTAACCTGCTACACGAACGCCGCCAGCGTTGAATGCAATATCGGATTCTTCTGTTCTGTGACCTGTATTCAGTGTTGCCAACCCAAATTTTCAAAAACCTCAAATCACTAGCCAAAAAAACCTAAAAAATTAGGGAAAAACCTCAAAATTTAGAAATGAATCCTATCCAGTAAACAATAAGGTTTACAGGCTTTGTAGCTATTTTCATTTAAGCTTAGCCCAAATTTATGTGGTTCTGCTTAAATGGATCTAATTTTATAGCTTTTACCTCAGTCCAGGGTGGCCACTGGTTTCCTAAAATAAAATTCCCAGGTTTTTCCCGGGGTTTCTCGGGTGATTTATGGACAATTTCCCGCTTTTAAATCATGCTTCAAACGCACACGATACACGCAGAAGTGTCATGATAAGAACATGAAAAAGGGTAAGGCACAAGCAACTTTTAATCAAACAAATGCAAATACTACACGAAACGTTTTGGAACAATCATAATTTCTTTTTCAATGATGCTAACAAATTGTCAATAGCAGTTCTCGCAGCCTATAATATAGTACAGTAGCGATTTTAGTGTGGTAAAACAGATTTTTCGATCTTTGGTAGTGTATTTCAGCTAATTTCTGAGTCTCTCAAGCCAAAAATTACTAAGAATTGAATCAAAACGGAGCAATGCGTCGGAAAATTTGGCATTTTTCCATTCTAAATGCAAATTCTGTCATTTTAAAGATATATAGGAGCAGTGGCGAATCTAGGATTTGCCTAAGGCGGGGGCGGTGTCCCAGCTTTCCCAAAAACAGTAAGAATTAAATCAAAAAACTTGTCCTTAACGCGCAAAATAGCGTTTTTTCGGTGTTTTACATTGTATACTTTTACATAAAATCACTTGACGCAACATTTTTTAGAAAATTTTGAAATGTTAGACAATTTTGTGCGAAAAAATCATTAAATTTCTTTGACTTTAGCAAAAATCTGGCGCGAAGCGCCGAAACATTTGTGAAATTAAGGCGGATAGACGTCTAGAAGCATGATTTACTGCTTGATTTCCTGTATTTATATCATTTGATGCGAAACATGGAAATTTTTGATTGAAAATAGAAGAAAACTATGCTAAAATAGCTGTTAAAATTGTTTTGAAACCTACATGAACAGAAAATGGCTTCAAGGCAGTATTTTTTTGGTACAAGGTCCGCTTGTACATATACAAAGATGGTCCCTAAAAGTCTTTTGTACATTTTGTACACACAAATTTTTGGGTACTATGATATAGTACGGTAGCGACTCTAGTGTTGTACAAAAAGAGCTGTTCGACCTTTGGTAGAGTATTTTGGCTAATTCCTGATTTTAGTGAGGGCAAAAATCATTAAGAATCGTCTTAAAACGGCGCGAAGCGCCGAAAAATTTGACATGCTTTCTTCGAAATGCGATTTCTGCTATTATAAAGTATATAGGACACACAACTACTCATTGCGGCGCTGAGCGCCTAAAATTTTTGCGAATTTCATACCTTTTTGCAGATTTTGTTTTCCCGAAAATCTTTGTACATCTACAAAGACGGTACCGAAAGTCTTTTGTACATCATGAAAAATCTTTGCCGAATACAAAAACGTGCTTCCATGTCGCCAAGAAAGTAAATAAATGTCATTAACAGTGGCGGATCTAGGATTTTCCTAAGAGGGGGCGGTACCCCTAAGGGAGGGCGGAACCACGGTTTTTTTTTGTATTCGGCAAAGATTTTTCCCGATGCACAAAGACTTTTCGGGACCGTCTTTGTACATGTACAAAGATTTTTGGGAAGACAAAAATTGCAAAAAAGGTCCATAATTCGAAAAATTTTGGCGCTTCGCGCCGAAATGAGTAATTGTGTGTTCTATATATCTTTATAACGGCAGAAATTGCATTTCAAAAGTAAAAATGTCAAATTTTTTCGGCGCTTCGCGCCGTTTTAAGACGATTCTTAGTGATTTTTGCCCTTAGAGACCCAGAAATTAGCTAAAACACACTACGAAAAGTCGAAGAACTCTGTTTTTACGATACTAAAATCGCTGCTGTACCATATTATAGTAACCTAAAAATTTTGTGTGTACAAAATGTACAAAGATTTTTAGGAAGACAAAAACTGTAAAAAGGTGTAAAATTCTCGAAATTTTCGTGCGCTTCGCGCCGAACTGATAAATTATTTGTCCTATATATCTTTAAAATGGCAGAATTTGCATTTAGAATGGAAAAATGTCAATATTTTTCGGCGCTTCGCGCCGTTTTCAGATAATTCTTAGTAATTTTTAGCGTCATAAACCCAGAAATTAGCTAAAATACACTACCTAAGATCGAAAACCCTGTTTTACCACACTAAAATCGCTACTGTACTATATTATAGTACACAAAAATTTGCAGGTGCAAAATGTACAAAGACTTTCGGGACCATCTTTGTACATGTACAAACGGACCTTGTACAAAAAAAAAACACTGGGCGGAACCCTGACTTGGGCGGGAAAATTAGCCGTTTTAACCCGAAAATCGCTAAAAATCGCTCAAAAATGCTTAATTTTGCGCACTATTTTGTGAGCCAAGGGTGGGGCGGCCGCCCCTAAATCCGCCCTTGGTCATTAATAGGTATCATCCGGCGCGTAGCGCCGAAAAATTTGAGAAGTTATGGTCACTGACGGCCAAAAATCATTGCACATTGCTTATCCATTCTTTATCTCGCCAAATATTTTTGGCCAATGAAGGAAAGGGTGTCAATATGACTACTAGAGCTGTGCGATTCGTAAATTTTGCTACCCAGATACCTAAAACATGGTGAGAATTAAATAGACACCCTCTTAAATAAAGGCTATTTTCTGCATAAAACCTGTGCAGGACAGAAGAAATAGATGCAAAATACGCTTTAGGCTGTATAAAGACTAGAAATCGAACGTCTAAACCGCGCGCTTGGGAATAAGTAGACTCTAATCATAATTTTGAAATTTTTTGCGATTTTGGCTAAAAAAGCGAGGGGGGAGTAAAGGGATAAAACATTCTTATATTTCATTTCGGGGGTCACGTGTTCCATCCCCCTATCCCCTGGGATACGGGCCTGATTACCTCTGTTAGATTAAGATTATTGGACAAATAGTTCTATACCCACCTAGTCAATACAAACAATCAAACAGATTTTACTCCAGTGAAAGGAATTTAGAGATTCTAAGCTGCGTACAATAAATGCTTTGTATGATTAGAAAATCGAAGATAAATTTGTTATTCATAATTAATTATAATTACGTTTGGCACACCATTCCGTAGTCAGGTCAAGTGTTTTACCAAATGGGACAACGCAAAAAGAAATCCATTTCACTTATAGAAAGATTAAATTCACAAAACAGTTTTATTTATTTATTTTTTTCAAATCAAGTTTTACATTGCGAACATGGGCCTGACTAAAAAAAGAGCGCAACACATGTTTAGTAGATATAGATATGCGACGTAGGTAGGTATGCGGAATCAGAACGCATGCGTGTATGAACATTATTCGGCATTGGTGTAGCTGGTTCACATATGTATTAAGATAGCCACGTTATAGGTACGTATACAGCAACTAGTATCCGGTGAAAGCTGCCACCTAACTGGTTTGATTTGAGTCAAGACGAAAACAAATAAGGCAGTCATCAGATTTTTCCAGTAGATTCATGTGACTGACCAAAATGTTGGTGCCAGCGTTTAAAATAAGCCTAAGCAATGGGATGCAACCTCGCGTCACTCGCTTCGCTCGCTCCGCTCGTCGCATCCCATTACTCAGGCTTATTTTAAACGCTGGCACCAACATTTTGATCAGTCATTGATACTAAGTCTAAGCTCAGTCAGCTGGTAAACCAGCAAAACATCATGAATACCTTGCAATCCTTATCGAAATTAACCAGCGTTAGTCGATTGGTTATGGTTCTGGACTTTAGAGCAAGCGGTCCACGTTTCGAATCCAACTGCCAGCAACTTTCTCTCGTTTCCTCAGATGCTATTGACCGTACACATACGCCCTTATAATATGACTATGTTAAAACACATGTGAACCAGCTACACGAATGCACATTATTCAATTGGAAATAAAAGCTAATATTGACGTTAAAACAAATGACTAAATCCAACTCCTGCACAAGCCACAAAGTGAGCAAAAAAGGTTAATTCGAACTTCTTCAGTTTAAGGTTAGTAATAAAATTTCTTGTTGTTGTTGTGCTTTTCATACGTTTTATGTATGTGGTAGCAACAACAACAACAACAACAATTTATTCGCTAAGTCAAAAGAAAATATTAACATACATGGATAGGACGAATTACTCCCATGTTGGTCGATTATTAAGTACTCCAGCTTACTTTGAGATTATAGGCGTTACCATGAAACTCACTAGCAGGTTTTAGGCAGTTCACTTCAATGTCAGTTCCTCCAATTCAATTAATTGCGGCACGAGCAAAGCGACGTTAAAATTAGCTACAGTATTTAACACAATATTTTAACTGTAATCGATATCTAGCTCGCTTATTTTAGAAAACCTCGAATTTTCACCAAAACCCAAAAAAAAACCTCAAAAATTTCCGAAGACCCCAAAAAATAAAAACCTCAAACGTAAAAAAAACCTCAAAATTTGAGGTAAAACCCCACGGTTGGCAACCCTGCCTGTATTATACGCTCGATTACGCATAGATACAGTAATAAGCTATTTTTCGTTAAATCTGTAAACTTAGCTACTTGCTAAAAATGAGCTGATTTATGAACAATAAACCAGCAACTTGCGCTGCAAAATAAACGCGCGCATGCATTCATCTAATATATACACAAACCCTGCAAAAATGAAATTCAGAAAAGTATGTACATATGTAAACTCCCTTAATTTTGAAAATGAACATTCATGTGAATCGTGGAGGGCCAGTTCGACTGCCGTCAAGATTCGCATTTTCAATCCCGATCGTACGTAACAGAAGTTAACGAAATTTGGCCCATGAGGGCACGCCCTAGCACAACATCGAAAAATGTAAATTGGAACTAACCAAAAATGTTCCAGAGCTTTTATAATTAGCTTCAAAGTTACGAGTTTAGAATGATAAGGAAAATTAGGTTCTTCTGAATTTATTAAATATTTTTGAAAGTTTGTTTATTTGTATGTATGTATGTTCGTATGTTTGTGCCGGGTTGGCTCCAGCCCAATGAAATTTGGTGGGCTGATATTTTGGGCCGAGGTCGGTCCAATGGGGGAAGGAGCCGTAGCGATCTTGAAATTTCGACAAACGCACCCATTGGCCCTGGGCAGGGAGGGAGCAGGGTTTGGCCCCTGTGCTATAAGCCTCCACGATTTCGGGAAATGGCCGATTTTTTGCCATTTTTTCAAAAATTAGTTTATACTGTTTGTATAGGGATACCCCGGCCAAGAGGAGCATGCCTGGCGACACTATGTACATTGTTATATGTTATAGCATTGGTCGGCACCACACCTGGGCGTGGGGGTTTGGGTGGGGTATGCACCCCCCCAGAAACCAAAATACCCCCCCCAGAAATCAAAATACCCCCAGAATTCAATTTTTGAAATTTTTTTTCGTTTTTTTCGCAATTTTTTGATGCCAATGGATAGTGCTTGATGAGAAACGTCGAAAAATGGTGTTTTTATCGCCATACCACCATTTTTAAGGCCATTTTTCGACCTTCAAAAAAAATCTTGCACCCCCCCAGAATTTTCTTGCTGCCCACGTATGGTCGGCACTGTGAAACATCAAAATACGGGTTTAACCAAATGATGCTATAACATAGGCAATTTTATATGATAGGCATGGTATGAGATACTATGTGCAACAAGATAAGCAATGCTATAAAATAGGACGTGATATAAGATACTCTGTGCTACAGGATAGGCAATACTATAAGATAGGACGTGATATAAGACACCCTGTGCTACAAGATACGCAATGCTATAAGATAGAACGTTATAAAAGATACCCCGTGCTACAAGATAGGCAATGCTATAAGATAGGAAGTGATATAAGATACCCCGAGCTGCAAGATAGGCAATGCTATAAGATAGTATGGGATATAAGATACCCTGTGCTACGAGATAGGCAATGCTATAAGATAGGTTTGGTATAGATACCCTGTCTGTGCCATAACATGCAGTGATATAAGATAGGAGATACCATCAGCTATAACATATCACGTGATATATGACACCCTTTGCTACAACAAACGAAAAATTTTTAAAACATCAAAAATATGGTTTGACCGAAAAAAAATTTTCAAAACATCCTAAAACATCAAAAAAATGGTTTGACGAAAAAATTTTCCAAAACATCCCAAAACATCAAAAATATGGGTTTGATTAAAAAAATTTTCCAAAACATCCTAAAACATCAAAAATATGGTTTGACGAAAAAAATTTTCCAAAACATCAACAATATGGGTTTTATTAAAAAAATTTCCAGAACACCTAGAACATCAAAAATATGATTATGGCTAAACAATTTTCAAAACCATTCTGTAACGTCAAAAATATGGATTTGATCAAAAAAATGGTTGACAAAAGACATTTTTAAAAAATCCAAAAAATAAAATATGGTTTGTACCAACAATTTTTTTAGAAATATCCCTAAAACATCAAAAGTTTTGAAAAATAAAAAATACAAGACATATAATTCCATATAGCTATCAGGCCTAAGTTCAGCCCGGGCAACGCCGGGCAGCTCAACTAGTTTATTAAATAATTGAGTCAACGTTTATTCGCTTTGCACGGAATTTTTTACTATGTAGAAAAATGGACGACCGAAACAGTAATATACTTTGTCGTAACATCATTTTTGTATTTTAAAAAATGAAGGAGTTTTTCGTAACACTTTGATTTTACTTGATTGTGTGAAACACTAACACATTTTGACTCAATCACTCAGCTGCTACCACACCTGAACGTGGGGGGGTTTGGGGGGTATGCACCCCCCAGAAACCAAACTACACCCCAGAATTCAATTTTTGAAATTTTTTTTTGTTTTTTTTTCGCAATTTTTTGATGCCAATGGATAGTGCTTGATGAGAAACGTCGAAAAATGTTGTTTTTATCGCCATACCACCATTTTTAAGGCCATTTTTCGACCTTCAAAAAAATCTTGCACCCCCCCCCAGAATTTTCTTGCTGCCCACGTATGGTTGCTACCCCATGTGTGCACTCGCATCATGTACACAATGCGAAGAACCGATAAGTATGGAAAAATTAAATTTGCGGCGCGGCAGAAGTGCGAGTTTGGCCTAAAATCCAAAACGTGCATTAGAATGAGCAAAAAATTATCTGTCAAATTAAGTAACTTCTTTTTTATTGCGTGACGCCAGCGGGTCGAAAAATGCCATTAAAGTTTCGACAAGCGGAAACGATGCTATGAGAAAGCATGGTTCATTTTTTCTACCAGTTGAAAAATTATTCGGACAAAATGGATGAATATTGACTGATATTAAGAAATTCAGAAACCATCAGCTTCACAAATATTCCCAACCAGCAATTTTGATGCTTGCTAAAAAAGTCCAGGAACGTTTTAATGTATTTTCACTCCATATTTTTTACTTAGGTATTAAGTTCTACCATTGCGCAAAATTTTTTTAAATTTCTGTGAAATGCGATCGGGACCGCCCATGTACTAAGCGTGCGAAAATTAACGGCTGTCGTTCATGTAGTTTGTTCCATTTCAAACGGCAAACTTTAATTTTACGGCTTATTACTGTAGTGTTTCAGCAGTTTGTTAGACCCGCCATACTCGAATACTAAGCAAAAAGAATAAAAAAATCAATGAGAGTTTAGAGCAACTAGCCATCACTAGAGCATAACTGAGAAGCCAATTCACTAAAAACTAATACAATTTGTACGTTACCTGATAAAAATTTCGAAGAAATCGGCCGTTTGAAATATAACAGAATAATAGTGAAAAAGGGCCGGCTTAAGTGGAAAAGACCATACGTGGGCAGCAAGAAAATTCTGGGGGGGGGGGTGCAAGATTTTTTTGAAGGTCGAAAAATGGCCTTAAAAATGGTGGTATGGCGATAAAAACACCATTTTTCGACGTTTTCATTAAGCACTATCCATTGGCATCAAAAAATTGCGAAAAAACGAAAAAATTTTCAAAAATTGAATTCTGGGGGGTATTTTGATTTCTGGGGGGGGGGGGTATTTGGTTTCTGGGGGGTGCATACCCCCCAAAACCCCCCCCCCCACGCCCAGGTGTGGAAAAGACTATTATAATTAAATATGGAAACAAAAGCCGCAAAGATCTGCTGCAAAGACATATGGAAATGAGCAAACAATCTTATATAGTGCTCTGCTCAAGCTCACACCATTTTATTTGCTACAACTAAACCTACATTGTAGAGTTCACGAATAAAAGGACCCTTAGCTAATATTCTATGTTGAATCGACTTAGATAGATCTTAGAAAATGGCTTACTAAAACAAAAGCACGCATGACGCTTTAGGTAGCGATTAATGAACAGGTGAAGCCTTACTGCGCAGAAATGTATTATAGGCCGCCTATAAAACTAAGTATTTCTTGCAGCTACATAGGTATTTACTAGCATGCTTAAATTACGTTTGATGTACCTACTTAAATAACGTTCGATGTACTTCGCGAGCAACCGACTTTTAAAATACATAGGCACATAACCACACGTGGGCGTGGGGGGTTTGCGGGTATGCACCATCCGAGAAACCAAAACACCCCCCCCGGAATTAAATTATTGAAAATTGTTTTCATGTCTCTATCGCAATTTTTGATGCCAATGGATAGTGTTCGATGAAACAAAAGTTGAAAAATGGTGTTGTTCGCCATACCACCATTTTCAAGGCCTTTTTTTGACTTTTGAAAAATCTTGCACCCCCCAGAATTTTCTTTGCTGCCCAAGTATGCACATAACTATAATAATAAACCACCTGAAGCGAAAAAACACACGCAGTTATAAAAAGAAAACCAACTGAGCTTCAAGGTGAAATTCGTTAAAGTGCCTTATTTTTAACAAGACATCGAAAGTAATCAAACGAAGATATAAATTTCAGTTGCTCGGAATTATTGTCATAAGAAGGGTTGAAAATTTAGGAACACTTAAGCAGGTAGCTGACCGCAATGATACATGCCAATGATCATACATACGCATGCTTGGGAATCAAGACATACTTACAGTATCTTTGAACATAATTTTTTTTGCATAAAACAGAAACGCACTGTCTAAAACCGTGCCTCTATTGCACCGCCTCAGCAGTAAACATGCCGGGCAAATTAACGTAACAAGGCAAACTGAAACAAGTTCCCTGATCATCAGTCTTTCTGGTCAATTTTAAGGACGAGCTACTATTTTTTAATCCATCAGCGGCGCAGAACTCCGTTTCATTATGCGAATCGTCGGAGCCCTGATTGGCTACAGTATGCCTGCGGCGACGTTTCGCCGTCGTCGATTTGCCGCGAAATACAGGCGAAGACGATCGATTGCTGACCGAATCTAATGGCGGAATTTGACAATTTTTTGATGGTTCTACAGAAAAGGAGACATCATTCGCGATCCGCTGCGAAATGTCGACACAATGCTTTTCTTCTCTTGACGCTCTACCGACATTTCCGATTAATTTAGGCTCTTTTTCACTAATTTCAGCATCGTTCTGTATAATTGTTGTTTCAGCGATGACTACTTCATTTTCGGGAACATTTTCGCTTAAAAAAATTAAGTTTAAACAAAAATCATTGCATTTATCTTAATCACACTCGCGTATTTCGTGTACATACATATAAGCACACGTAGGCGGGGGGTTTAGGGTGTTGCACCCCCAGAAGACCGAATATCCCCCAGGAACCGAAATAAACCCCCCCAAAATTAAAGTTTGGTTTTTTTTGTCTTTTTCGCAATTTTTGATGCCAATGGATAAGGCTTGATGAGAAACGTTGAAAATGGTGTTTTTTCGCCATACCACCATTTTTAAGACCATTTTTTGACCTTTGAAAAACCTTGCACCCCTAGAATTTTGGTGCTGCCCACCTATGCACATTAGGCTTAGAATGTGACATTGATACATGTTGCGCATAAAACTGTTTCAGCAATTTTCTTTTTTCCAAGCCCGGTTTTTCCAGCGCCATAAGCTGCGCCGTGCTAATCAAAGTTTTGGTAATTAGCACGACGTGCTAACGGAAGAGAAGAACTTTTTAGGCAAAAGCATAGAATTTTTTTGGCTTTTTAACGTATTTTTCAGCAAACATCCCAAAAAATTTTCGACGCTTCGCGCCTAGTGTTATATTTATTGTTCATTTAGCCTCAAGCATGCAATTTAAATACTTCAAAATCTATCATCGTACAATCAAAAGATTATGCAATATGCATTCATCTAGTCTATTTGTTTGAAGATTTTTACCACAATTACTTTGTGACAAGTCCGCACTGTTTTTTGTTGTTTGAAACTAAAACTAGCTTCTATGTGTTTATTAATTTTTGTTGTCGGCTGTTGTCAGATTGAATTATGGCAATCGTATTATCATTTCTGATGTTTTAATGTTGTTTTTCTTATTTTAATAATTTTTTCATTTAATCTCATTTCTAATGTTGAAATCCTTCGAAAGGTGTCAGCTTTCTAAATTTATTGATTAGGAAACCAATAATTGTGATTAGCAAGAATTTCTTGATTTATTCAAATCTAGCAAAAAGCATCGATAAAAAATCTTCATTTGCAGAATAACATGACATTCTCAAACAGCTACAGTGAAAAAGAGAATGACATGCATTACTGACTTACTATAGGTATTAGGCAGGTAAAAAAACTAGCGTGCAAACCAGGGGCGGATTTGTGGGGGGCGGCCACCTCCCTATGGGCCAAAAAATATTTGGCGAGATGAAGAATTGATATACAATTCGAAATGATTTTTGGCCAGTCATTGACCATAATTTCTCAAATTTTCCCGCCGGATGATACCTACTAATGACATTTATTTACTTTCTTCGCGACCTGAAAGCCATTTTCTGTTCATGTAGGTTTCAAAACAATTTCTAAAGCAGAAAGAGCTATTTTTGCATAGTTTTGTTCTATTTCAAATTAAAAATTTCGATGTTTCGGATCAATTGCTAGGAATACAGGAAATCAAGCAGTAAATCATGCTTCAGACGTCTATCCGCCTTAAATTCACAGATTTTCCGGCGCTTCGCGCCAGATTTTTATTAAAGTCAAAGAAATTTAATGATTTTTTCGCACAAAATTGTCGAAAATTTCAAAATTTTAGAAAAATATTGCGTCAGAAGTGATTTTATGTAAAAGTATGCAATGTAAGACATTGAAAAAACGCTATTTCGCACGTTAGCGGGCAAAATTTCGGACCTACGTTTTGACCGTTTTTGGAAAAGTTGGGATACCGCCCCCTAGAAAAATCCTAGATCCGCCACTGGTGTAACGTCAGTGGTCGCCATGGAAGATGACGCGCCATCGCCCTCAGAATTATAATGGATGGTGCGTCGCGAGCGCCGCGTTACGTCCATCATGCGCCATCATCTCTTTTTTCTATTCAGCGCCATTAACCTCCAGCAACCCGTTAATCTGGCGATGCGGACGGCGCAATTCAGCTATTAATAGCACCAACAAAAGGCAGCGCGCCAGCATTCACGCGCGCTTCCTTGTTGGCGCTATTAATAGCTAAATTGCGCCGTCCGCATCGCCAGATTAACGGATGATGGAGGTTAATGGCGCTGAATAGGAAAAAAATGATGGCGCATGATGGACGTAACGCGTGCTGCGACACCATCCATTATAATTCTGAGGGTGGATGGCGCGTCATCTTTCATGGCGACCACTGTAAGTGATAACCTGCTAATGAAAAAAATTTTATTAGGAACAGTGCTAATGGAAGTCGTGGTAAAAAAGTCAGGTCAGTTCCTTGCAAAATCTTTGACCAGTTCTCTTCTACAATTTACAATTACCTATGTACTAATATACAAACTAACAATCAATTTCCGGAATATGTGTCAAATTTCGGTCAATCTAATCAGGCTGTGATTTTTAAATCATTTGTTTATCCAGCTAATCCAACTCAGACCTACATAATTATTCAATTCATTTTTAGTAAATAATTGAAGACATGGATGGCAGGCAGGCAAAGGACAAATTTATAGAAATAGAGGAAATAGAACACTGCATCGCTTAGCGTAAAGTTGTATAAAATTTCTCAACAACTCTCGCAAAAATATAATTTCACATTAGGTAACACCCGTGTTTTTTTTGTACAAGGTCCGTTTATTACATGTACAAAGATGGTCCCCAAAAGTCTTTGTACATTTTGTACACAAATTTTTGGGTATATACTATAATAAAGCACAGAAGTGATTTTAGTGAGGTTAAAACTGAGTTGTTCGACTTTTGGTAGTGTATTTAAGCTGATTTCTGGGTCTCTAAGGGCAAAAATCACTAAGAATCGTCTTAAAACGGCGCGAAGCGCCGAAAAATTTGACATTTTTGCTTTTGAAATGCAATTTCTCACCATTATAAAGATATGTAGACCTTTTTTGCAATTTTTGTCTTTTTCAAAAATCTTTGTACGTGTACAAAGACGGTCCCGAAAAGTATTTGTACATCGGAAAAAATCTTTGCCGAGTACAAAAAAGCACTGGGTACCACATCCCTTATTTTTTCAAATTATTAATACGAACTGGTCACTTAAATAAATCTTACCGAATTTTTCGAATAAGTTCAATTGATCTTACTAACATCGCAAATTACAATAGAAGTAATCACTGCATGTCGCTGACTGCAGCCAAATGCAAAAACAGGTGTGAGTACCACGGTTTTTTTTGTATTCGGCAAAGATTGTTCGCGATGTACAAAGATCTTTGGGGACCGTCTTTGTACATGTACAAAGATTTTTTGGAAGACAAAAAGTGCAAAAAAGGTTCGAAAGTCGCAAAATTCTCGGCGCTCTGCGCCGAAATGAGCAATTGTGTGTTCTATACACGGTTTTTTTTTTGTATTCGGCAAAGATTTTTCCCGATGTACAAAGACTTTTTCGGGACCGTCTTTGTACATGTACAAAGACTTTTGGGAAGACAAAAATTGCAAAAAAGGTCTATAATTCGAAAAAATTTTGGCGCTTCGCGCGCCGAAATGAGTAATTGTGTGTTCTATATATCTTTATAATGGCAGAAATTGCATTTCCAAAAGTAAAAATGTCAAATTTTTTCGGCGCTTCGCGCCGTTTTAAGACGATTCTTAGTGATTTTTGCCCTTAGAGACCCAGAAATTAGCTAAAACACACTACAAAAAGTCGAAGAACTCTGCTTTTACGATACCAAAATCGCTGCTGTACCATATTATAGTACCCAAAAATTTTGTGTGTACAAAATGTACAAAGATTTTTAGGAAGGCAAAAACTGTAAAAAGGTGTAAAATTCCCAAAATTCTGGCGCTTCGCGCCGAACTGATAAATTATTTGTCCTATATATCTTTAAAATGGCAGAATTTGCATTTAGAATGGAAAAATGTCAATATTTTTCAACGCTTCGCGCCGTTTTCAGATAATTTTTAGTAATTTTTAGCGTCATAAACCCAGAAATTAGCTAAAATACACTACCTAAGATCGAAAACCCTGTTTTACCACACTAAAATCGCTACTGTACTATATTATAGTACACAAAAATTTGCATGTGCAAAATGTACAAAGACTTTTGGGGACCATCTTTGTACATGTACAAACGGACCTTGTACAAAAAAAAAACACTGGTTCTATATATCTTTATAATTTCAGAAATTGCATTTTGATAGGAAAAATGCCAAATTTTTTGGCGCTTCGCGCCGTTTTGAGATGATTATTACTGATTTTTGCCCTCAGAAACCTAGAAATTGCTAAAATACGTAATCAAAGGTCGAACAACTCTGTTTTTGCCACACTAAAATCGCTACTGTACTATATTATAGTACACAAAAATTTGCATGTACAAAATGTACAAAGACTTTTGGGGACCATCTTTGTACATGTACAAACGGACCTTGTACAAAAAAAAACACTGGTGAGAACACATGATCTACATAATTAGCATAAATTTAAGATACAAGCTAATAAAAGAAAATTTTTTTATCGATGTACAACTCATTCTCCTCAAGAATAAATTTTGCAGCGTTATTACTAGAAAAACATTTATGTACGAGCATCGATGGAAAGCATAACCGGTGAGTTTCAGTCAGAGAGCTTGTTTTAGCCAAACTAGCAATAAAAAGTAGTATACGAGTAGATGCTAAAATAGAGTAAAAACTATGTCAATCCATACATTCTCTTGTCACTTTTTCGCAATTCTGCATACAATGTTGCAGTGGCGGATCTAGGATTTTCCTAGGGGGCGGTATCCCAAGTTTTCCAAAAACAGTTAAAAATAGGTCCAAAAATTATCTTTTAACGCGTGAAATAGCGTTTTTTCGGTGTTTTACATTGCATACTTTTAAATAAAAATCTTTTTTGACGCAATATTTTTTTTTACAAATTTTAAAATTTTCGACAATTTTGTGCGAAAAAACATTATGTCGACTTTAACAAAAATCTGGAGCGAAGCGCCTGAAAATTTGTGAAATTACGGTGGATAGACGTCTAAAAGCATGATTTACTGCTTGTTTTCCTGTATTTATAGCATTTGATGCGAAACATCGAAATTTTTAATTGAAAATAGAAGAGAACTATGCAAAAATAGCTGTTTCAGCTGTTAAAATTGTTTTGAAACCTACAAGAACAAAAAAATGGCCTCCAGCTCGCCAAGAAAGTAAAGAAATGTCATTAATAGGTATTAGGGATGTTCCGGTTCCAGGTTTTTCAAAAGAATCGGTTCCGGTTCCGGTTCTTGGAAAACAAGAATTTCGGTTCCGGTTCCGGTTGTTGCTCAAGTTGGAACCGTCGGTTCCGGTTCCGGTTCTTCAACTAGAGAACCGTCGGTCCCGGTTCCGGTTCTCGGTTCCTGTGTTAAAGTATGTACGCTCTTGATAGCTTGACTTCACCGGAACATGTGAAGATGTAATCGAAAGATAAATTATTCAGGAAGTCGTTTCTATCTGGCAACTGCACGTTCAAATAAGTTTTACGTCTAGTTGACAATTTACTTATAAATCACTGAATATTATCTAGTGTTTCTTAATTGGAGACTTATACGAAATCGAAATGCTTAATTCATGACGAAGATCTGCTGCAATGGTGGAAAGAGAAGTCGAAGAATTTGCCGATTCTCGCGTTTATAGCTAAGCAGTATCTTGCAGCCAGTGGCGGATCTAGGATTTTCCTAAGGGGACAGTATCCTAACTTTTGCAAAAAACAGTGGAAAATAGGTCCAAAACTTTGCCCTTAACGCGCGAAACAGCGTTTTTTTCGGCGTTTTACAATGTATACTTTTACATTAAATCACTTTTGACGCAATAGTTTTTCTTAAAATTTTAAAATTTTCGACAATTTTGTGCTAAAAATCACTAAAATTCTTTGACTTTATCAGAATTCTGGCGCGAAGCAGTTTTTTTGTACAAGGTCCGTTTGACATGTACAAAGATGATCCCCAAAAGTCTTTGTACATTGTGTACACACAAATTTTTGGGTACTATAATATGATACAGTAGCGATTTTAGTGTGGTAAAAACAGAGTTGTTCGACTTTTGGTAGTGTATTTCAGCTAATTTATGGGTCTCTAAGGGCAAAAATCACTAAGAATCGTCTTAAAACGGCACGAAGCGCCTATAAATTTGACATTTTTCCTTTCGAAATGCAGTTTCTGCCAATATAAAGATAAATAGAGCACACAATCAGTCATTTCGACGCGAAGCGCCGTAAATTTCTGCGAATTTTAGACCTTTTTAGTAATTTTTGTCTCTCCAAAAATCTTCGTACATGTACAAAGACGGTCCCGAAAAGTCTTTGCACATCGGGAAAAATCTTTGCCGAAGACAAAAAAAGCGTGGCGCGAAGCGCCGGAAATTTTGTGAGATTAAGACGGATAGACGTCAAGAAGCATAATTTACAGCTTGATCTACTGTATTTATAGCATTTGATGCGAAACATCGAAATTTTTAATTGAAAATAGAAGAAAACTATGCAAAAAATAGCTGTTTCTGCTGCTAAAATTGTTTTGAAACCTACATGAACAGAAAATGGCTTCCAGGTGGCCAAGAAAGTAAATAAATGTCATTAATAGGTATATCATCCGGCGCGTAGCGCCGAAAAAATTTGAGAAATTGAGGGCCAAAAAATAATTGCAAATTGTATATCCATTCTTTATCTCGCCAAATATTATTGGCAAATGAGGGGCGGCCCCCCACCCCCTTAGATTCGCCCCTGCTTGCAGCGCCAGCTACAAGCGTTCCATCGGAACAGCTGTTCATTTGCACTGGAATCATTTACGACCCTCTCAGAAACAGGCTACATGGCGGAAAAGCAGAACGACTGTTATTTTTAAAATATAATTTACCCGGAACAATACTAAGTTTTAGTCTGTAAACTTTTGGGTAATAATAGGTTAAATTGCTGCTTCATGTCTTCACTAAATTTTATGAAGTTCAATTTTTAACTCTAATTTTGAAAAACCGATAACCGACTCCAAAAAAGATCGGTTCCGGTTCTTCAGAAAATCAAAAAATCGGTTCCGGTTCCGGTTCTTAGAATATCAAAAAATCGGTTCTCGGTTCCGGTTCCGGTTCCAAAAAATGGTCGGTTCCAGCCGGTTCCGGTTCCGGTTAACCGGCACATCCCTTATAGGTATTATCCGGCGCGTAGCGCCGGAAAAATTGGAGAAATTATGGTCACTGACGGCCAAGAATCATTGCGAATTGCATATCCATTCTTTATCTCGTCAAATATTTTTGGCCAAGGGGGGGGGGCGGCCGCCCCCGCCCACTTTTTTAAATCCGCCCCTGCAATGTTGGATCTCATACATTTTTGACCTTAAGCGTGTCCCGTTTCCCAAAAAGAATTCCCATTTCTCCATTTTGAGGAGACCACAACCCTCCCCACGTGCATGTCTGCTTATGAGCATATTTAACCTGTCAGCATATGCTACATATAAGCACGACGGCCAAGAGCGATATATATATATATATATATATATATATATATATATATATATATATATATATATATATATATATATATATATATATATATATATATATATATATATATATATATATATATATATATATATATATATATATATATATATATATATATATATATATATATATACATATATATATATATATATATATATATATATATATATATATATATATATATTATTTATTTATTTATATATATATATATATATATATATATATATATATATATATATATATATATATATATATATATATATATATATATATATATATATATATATATATATATATATATATATATATATATATATATATATATATATATATATATATGCTGTTTCTGCAAGCAGCAGGATGAAAATAAGGAAGGAATTTTCATATTGTAGGAATGAATATAGGAATATAGCATATAGGAAATATAGAAATATATAAATATATCATACAGGAAAAACTTTAAAGTTTCAGCCTTACTCGCTCAAAACTTGGTCCAAAACGTTATTCAAAGAAGGTCCTTCAGCGGCCAGTCTGTCGAACTGAACGTAATTAGCGCTACAAAATGCATTTCTTTTATGCATGTCTCCGCCGATGTGCTGAAAAGATGAGGTGTATTATTAAAATCAATATTTTTAAAGGTAAAGGTACCAAAAACGAAATTGAAAGCAAATATTCAACTTTGATTGAAGTAGATGATATTTCAGCAAGAACCGCAGAAATTTGGATACCATGTGAGAGTAATATTGTTTGTTTATATGTATGTACCAAGGAAGAATAATTATAACTACCGCTTCAAATTATCGTATTTTTTTATTCGAAACTTTATTATTTCCGCAGCACTATGCATATTTACTTCGAAGTCACTCGACAAAATTCTTTCACGTGCAAGTCTATGTACTGAAGACTTCAATAAACACATAAAACTTATTCCGTTTAAGGATTAAACAGAATTTAAGAGGATAATTTATAAAGCACAGTAAAATGCAGAACAACACACAGCCAGTCACAGCCACACATGGGCGTGGGGGTTAGGGACGGTTTCAACCCCAGAAGTTGAAAAAACCCCCACAGACTACTGTAGACCATTCTATTCTTAATAACATTTTTGGCGATTTGACCCATCCTGACCCCCTAGAACCTTAGTGCTGCCCATGTATGGTCACCACAGCACAAATTCACGACCGATAAATATTCCTACGTATTAATATTTTATTTTCTTCAAACTTTATAGCAGAATTTCTGCCAATGGCAAAATTGTTTTTCAATGTTTTGTTGTAATATTAGGTAGGTACACAACGACTACACGAATTTATTAGCCACTGAACAGCCGCAGCAGCGCTATTTCAAAGTTTTGTTCTTGTTTTTTATATTCTCGTTTTCAATAGTCGATTTTGCTCCAAAAAAGCACAGTTAATTTAATTAATTGTCACAACTGTAACTGCTTTAGCTTAATAATTCTTTCATCGCATACCAGATCGACATTATCGGCCCAGCATTGGCACAGATCGCAATAAGCGCTGTTATCTCTGCGTCTAGTCTTCCTTGCATTACAAGCTTGTTTGGTGATTGATTTATCGCCAACTTCAGAAGGATTTTCTTCAAGTATTGGCCTAGGTTTACGTTCAAACGGACAACCCTTAGCGCCTATAACGGATATGTAGTTTTATTATGTGGATTTTATGTTGATTTACTATTAATTATTTATTATTTGATATTAAATTGTTATTTTTTATATTTTATTTTGTATTGATTTATATACTGTTGGCAATAAGTGCACAGTGCAGTCTAGCCGCGTCATGCGGATAACTTCATTGAACTTAACATAGTCCATTGGTGAAATAATCAACAATTTATTGCAGAGACATGCCTACATCCTTAAAGATTTAGCATCTTAGTACCTATCATATTGCACATAATTACATATTTCAATGAAACAAGATATTAAAATAAATAGGATCAAGAAAAAATAAAAACAGAAGATTCAAATAGATAATGAATGAGTATAAGGCATTCAGCATTACAAACAATAGATTAGGCATAAGTTACTTGCTTCTGAAAAGTATGATGTTAGGTATGGAAAAATAAGTGTCATTCAGCATTTTCTAGACCTTCAATAAAGATTTAACACATTAAAGCCTCCCTAGGTTGATGAAAATTTCTTCGGCTACTAATGTATGCAGTAAACTATTATCTAGTTGTTAAATTAAAATCAGAAATTATATAAATATGTACATACAAATATCATCTTATCCGTACTAATGAAAATTTTTAGCTTTTAGATTTACAGTAAGTGCGTAAACTACAGAGATCGCTCAGCCAGCACGCAGAAATTAATTTAATGTAACAACTTTGCCAAATATTTTCTTCATGGAAAAGTTAAATTTTATCAGACAGCAAGACAGATCGAATTAACTTACCAGGCCTAATGGTAATTTTCGGCCAGCCTTCGTTAAAGTGCTTGTAAACGGGACAATAAATTTTTGCTCTATCCTCGAATTTGAAGTAAGGCGAGCGTAAAGTTGTACAGTGTGCTTTTGCATTTTTACGGCTTTGTTGATAATGCAAAGTGGACTTTGGTGAAGTTAAGGATGATTTGTACTTGCGCTTTGCGTTAAGAGCATTCAATTTTGAGTCAATTTCGGCTAACATTTGTCGAAAACGATATAAAGTTGTTATCTTCAATTGTAAATCCATTGCTTGGCGCAAAATACTAGGCATCTTTGAAAAGTATTTCTAGAAAAAGAGGCAATGAAAGTATAGCAGTTAAAATAAAATACACTTTACTTCATACTAATATAGACCATAATTCTTTATAATGAGCATTCGATTATTTTTCGGGACAGCAGCCACACATGCACACTGGAGAAGGAGGGGGCGGGGGGAGTACGGAGGAAGAAGGGTTATCATACAAGAACTTTTGAGAAACACACCCCTTCCCAGGCCATTTTGGACCAAAACCGATTGCTTGAACCATGAAAAAGCGCCAAATTATGTCTAACAGTGTAATATCAAGTACACGTACTTATTTTTCAAAGCAATAGGCTGTTCAATTCACTCAACCATACGCTTTTCTACCATTTTTTGTGTAATTCGATGTCACAGGTCATTTAATCGCCTTTATTGTCATTGTTTTTATGCAAATTTAACTATAAACATTGATGAAAAATAAAATACGACGAATTAAGTACAAAAATTTTTGGCATCAAAAAGGTAAAAAAATACTCATTTACCATCTTTCCCAGGAAAATCGGTTAACCCCTCCCAGAGCTTTAGACCGTGTGCATGTATGATATCATTAAATTTGTCGATAGGTGAAAATCGTCGTTTCGGTTTGAACACAATATGACCTTTTTATTTAAATTTGTTAAGTGAGGAATATAGAAAATATAGAAAACAGAAAGTGACGAGTTTACTATAAAGGTAATTATCACAACCGCCGTAGATTCGCCTAAATTTGGACACTTTTAAAATTTTAAGTTGCATAACTTCTATAAAAATGTACCTAGAATGTTAAAATCTTTGACAGGTTAATGGACTCTGTGTCCTCTGCATGCTCACAGCCGGAGAAGTTGCTGTGATGCATGCATTCAGAGACTTTAAAAAAGGGGTGACCAAAGTTAGGCGTGTTTTGTTTAACTTTGGCCTGCACATATACAGTTACGCAAATATTGTATTCCAGCCAATATTTTATGTCTGTATCATAACAGTGGCCACCAAATGAGTTTTAACAAATCCAGCTGCCCAAGGATCAACCACTGAGCAACTATGACGAAATACAAGTGGAATCACAAAGATGATGACTATAATAACTGATGAAGACACGACAAAATATGGGATGGAATTCTCGAGATTAGAAAATGGCTAAGTTAAATGTATCCTCTGAATAAACTACGTAACTACGCCTTTTAGACATTATTTCCTTAAAAAAACAACGTTTTAGAGCATGCTAGACCCAATTCAATCACAAGTTTGAGTGTGGCCAAAGTAGGATGATTTTTGACGTTTTCTATTCATACTTTGGCCACCGGCTATCTTGAGCCCCCAGGAAATTTCTACGAAAAGATTCAAGCGGCAAATGAAACAGTGCTCTTTTTAGTCTTTACATATGCACAAAACATCTTTAAGAAAAGAAAAAAGTGAGGATTCCAGATAAAAATTGAAACCTAAGAAAATGCATTAAAAAGCATGTTGTCAACCGAGGGATATTAATAGCACAAAATGATGCAGTGACAAAAGCAAACACGTATGTAGATAGAGCAGAAGACATGGTATAAACCAAATTATATTTAATCCAATAATGTGCAATACAACCAGTGTTTTTTTTGTACAAGGTCCGTTTGTACATGTACAAAGATGGTCCCTAAAAGTCTTTGGACATTTCGTACACACAAATTTTTGGGTACTATAATATGGTACAGTAGCGATTTTAGTGTGGCAAAATCAGAGTTGTTCGACCTTTGGTTACGTATTTTAGCAATTTCAAGGTTTCTGAGGGCAAAAATCAGTAATAATCGTCTCAAACGGCGCGAAGCGCCAAAAAATTTGGCATTTTTCCTTTCAAAATGCAATTTCTGAAATTATAAAGATATATAGAACACACAATTGCTCATTTCGGCGCGGGCGGAGCGCCGAGAATTTTTGCGAATTTCGAACCTTTTTTTGCAGTTTTTGTCTTCCAAAAAATCTTTGTACATGTACAAAGACGGTCCCCAAAAGTCTTTGTACATCGCGAAAAATCTTTGCCGAATACAAAAAAACCGTGAATACAACAGGAGTTATACATACTATAAAACAACAAAATCTGCATGAGTGACAAAAGTTAGGATACATGCTAAAGTTAGGTGATTCTAAGTGAACAGTTTGCATGCATTTTCACTAAAAAAACTTTAGTTAAAGCATTTAGAAACGTCACAATAACTGAAACATTTTGCACAGTGGAACTGTACATTTAAGTACAGGATTGGCTAAAAAACGAATGGCATATTGACCCCTACATATAACTTCTCTCATAGTTGACCAAATTAAAAGAGATTTGCTTTTTCTAGAGCCTATTACCTCTGTAAGTAAAATTTAAAGTTTCAACTATGCTGGTTAAGCTGCTGTTGGATTACGTTAAATTATGCAGAAGTCATTTATTTCATCTTTGTGTAGATTTTTTGCCCAAAGAAGCTATCTTTACAACAGTGTAAAATCTTAACAAACAAAGGTAATTCAACGCGGTTTGGTTTACATGGAGCCAAAATTGTTCGTTTACTGTTCTCTTTATTTTTATCTTGATTGACTAAGCCTGTGCGGAACAGAAGCACCTTTATCACGAGTTGTTGCATTCATACATCAACGTTTTTAATTTGCATGCAATTGCCAAGATGTGCAACCTTTAATTAAAGATCAATTATTTTGCACCAGCTTTAAATACCGTAAAGCAAATTACTGAAGGATAGACAATTAAAGGGCTTTAAAATAAAAGAAATTGCAATTAAATGTCGTAAGATTCTGCAAAGTTACAGGGTTACAAAGACCAATAATGCTTCTGGCAGATGCCTTCATGACTCAAAAGAACGACTTCTGCTTAATTTATTGTAGACCAACAGCAGCTCAACCCGCATGAATAAAACTTACATTCTTACAGAGGTCACAGGCGCGTTTAATTCGGTCCAGTATTGAAGAAGTTATGAGGACCAGTATGCAGTGTTTTTTTGTATTCGGCAGAGACTTTTCCCGATGTACAAACACTTTTGGGAACCGTCTTTGTACATGTACAAAGATTTTTGGGAAGACAAAAACTGCTAAAAAGGTTTTAAATTCGCGAAAAATTTTGGCGCTTCGCGCCGAAATGAGTAATTGTGTGTTCTATATATCTTCATAATGTCAGAAATTGCATTTTAAGAGGGAAAATGTCAAATTTTTCGGCGCTTCGCGCCGTTTTGAGACGATTATTAGTGATTTTTGCCCTCAGAAACCCAGAAATTAGCTAAAATACACTACCAAAGGTCGAACAACTGTTTTTGCCACACTAAAATCGCTACTCTACCATATTATAGTAACCACAAATTTGTGTGTGCAAAATTTACAAAGACTTTTGGGAAACCATCTTTGTACATGTACAAACGGACTTTGTACAAAAAAACACTGCCAATATGCATTACTTTTTTTGAGCCACCCTGTATGTATCTAGTGGTATTTTGATCAACATTTACATAATAGGCGCCTTTATTCTATTCAAACTCAACGTCAGGTACTGACGTTTGATACATGTGAGTTGCATCGGGATTAGGGTTCACTTTTCTCTGAAACTTCTAGTTGACCGGTCTGGGAGGTTAACTCGAGAGCTTTTATCAGCTGCCCAATGACATTACTAAACTACTGATCTAAATTTCGTCTACGTATGTACGTACGCCTGTGAAAAAAACGTTGTGTGAAGTGCGAACACATACTTCAAATGTATGTACATGTCTTATTCCAAACAAGCGTTATGCATCAATACATAAAAATTTTTAACACGGAAGATCATTCACATTACTATATGCCATCCTTGAAACAACTTTCGCAGCCATAAATTGAAGATAACTTTCCATGCGCAATATGTTGTCAAACAGACAGATTCAGTTTAGTTTAATAATAAAGAAAATTTTAAACATTGCATTAAACGTACTATTATTTTTTAATGCATTATATTATTTTTTCCATTATTGTACAATCTAAATAACCTATATGTAACAGGTCTTTTCGTGGAAATACCGCACTTCTAAGCATTTTGAATCCATTTTGACCGCATTATTCCGTTTTTCAAACTAAAAAATATAGAAATTGATCCATTTTGGGCGCTTTCTGTGTGGAAAAGCACAACAATTTTTGACATTATTGCTGCTTTTGCCCTCAAAAATGGTGCAAAAGACGTTCCATCAGCTGAAAATCGCCGGACAGTACCTGTATGGCTGACCCTTCAGCAGGGGGTTTATACTATTCATAGGCAGCCGCCAAATTCTGGGGATTCAAATGAGGCAAAATTGACAGAAATAGTACCAAAAATTCAATTCTGGGGTTTAACCGATTTTGGGGGAAGGAGTGGATTTTCAGATTCTGAGGGTTTTAACCCCACCACGCCTTGGGTATTAATACCCCTGACCCCCTATGTGCATGCATATATTCTCAAAAAGTATTTTTGCTCGCCGTCTAATGATGACGTCGTTTGACCGACTTTCGTCGACGCCGACGACCCGCATGCATTAAGACTGCCATGCGTTCTCGGCGTCGAGGCTGACGGCGACGAACTCGTTCGGCGTCTGACTCCGGCTTCAGTGACGCTTCGCCTTCGACAATCCGCGCTATACTTCACGTAATAGACGTCATCCGTTATTACTGCGTGTATTTGATCGAGGACGGCGGCGGTGACCTGTAAATTATTTATTTTTTCAAAATTATTTTATAATGAAAAGCATTTTATAAATAATTCGCAAGAATATAAAAACCAAACCCAAACCAGTATCTTGCATTCGCCCAGGGAACTGAAAAAGAGTCGTATTGAGAGGGAAGGGGCGTAGGGGCGGCCGCCCCCCTAGGCCGAAAAAAATTTTAAGGGTATAAGATAATGCATGAAAAGATGGAGAAATTTGAATGTCTTTGACGTGAAATCTTTAAAATTTCGGGGCTTCGCACTAAATGTGAAGTGTCCCATAATTTTCGCTCAAGCGCGACCAAAAAAACGACGCTTTTATAGCTTTTTAGGTAGGGAAAAATTTGGTCCGAATAGTACGAATTTTAGTCTTAATGGATGAAGCATGACGAAAAACGTCGAAACATGCGGTTTTTACGAGCTATCCCGACAATTCTTCCGAGACGTAAACCAATTTACGTTGAGCCTGCCCCTATCTTGGCCGAATATAAGATACGGGCCTGAGTGGATTATACATTCTAATAGAGAAACTGAGCTAATACATACATTTCAGTCTTTTACACATTAAATGCCTGAAATGAGATTGAAATGATCTAAAAAGTCAAAATTTTTTAGCAATTATATCATTTTTTATTGATATAAGTGACGAAACGAGTGAAAATAGGTTACAAGCAGTGTTTTTGTACAAGGTCCGTTTGTGCATGTACAAAGATGGTCCCTAAAAGTCTTTCTACATTTTGTACATCCAAATTTTTGCGTACTATAATATGGTACAGTAGCGATTTTAGTGTGATAAAAACTGAGCTGTTCGACTTTTGGTAGTGTAATTAAGCTGATTTCTGGGTCTCTAAGGGCAAAAATCACTAAGAATCGTCTTAAAACGGCGCGAAGCGCCGAAAAATTCGACATTTTTGCTTTTGAAATGCAATTTATACCATTATAAAGATATGTAGACCTTTTTTGCAATTTTTGTCTTCCCAAAAATCTTTGTACATGTACAAAGACGGTCCCGAAAAGTCTTTGTACATCGGGAAAGATCTTTGCCGAGTACAAAAAAACACTGTTGCAGAAACGTCTTAGCGAACAATAGTACAAATAGCTACTAGCTATATGAAACAAAGAGAATACACAAATAGCAATCAACGATGTGACAATGGGCGAGAAGAAAAACGGAAATAAATGCTACATGATAAAATATAAAAACACGTAAACTAGTATGATACTAAAACCGATAAAAAATGTAACATTGTTATTAATTCAATATTTTTGGCCTCCAAAAACTGAGTTCAAACTAAATTTCTTACGAAAATCCCGGGTTTTTCCCGGGTGCCAAAAATTCCCGGGCTTTTCCCGGGTTTCCCGGATTCCCGGGTGAGTGGCCAGCCACCCTGAATTTCTGTCTTTCCAAAAATCTTTGCACTTGTACAGAGACGGCCCGGAAAAGTCTTTGTACATCGGAAAAGTTTTTGCCGAATACAAAAAAACCGTGGCTACAAGGTATTAGAAAATGCGCTATTACATACCCCCTTAGAGCATTTCATTTCATGTAGGCTACATTGATCACTTTCGCATTTAACTTGCAAAAAAGGCCTGAACTGGTCCTAAATTTCGGAATTTTACCCCTCGCTCAACTCTGAACCTCGAAAACTACGTCCTCTGTCCATTAAAAAAATGAAGCTTAGTTTTTGGGAAGATGTGCGTTTTATTTAACGTACCAAAAATTAACTAGTGGACACAAGACGCTAAGCGATGAAATTTTCAAAGTTTTATAAGAAATAAGTTATTCGTTTTATGCTCAAATTCTCAGATTATGCATATTTTAAGGGATCCATTACTCACTAGTCCTACTAAGATTGAATGTTCAAAAGTTAATTTAATTCACTTTAATGCAAACATTATAACACGATTAGAGGAGTAAAAACACGTAGCCTCCTGAAAGTACTTCTTCAATAAACTGTGAATATCGCCGTTTTTTTAGTAATGCTTGAGTTAAATTTTGAAAAATATCGAACACATATATACATACTCGTACATATGTACATATGTGTACGACTTTAACCACTCAAAATTAGCATGTGAAAAATGAAATCCCTCGGGAAATAGCGCGATTATCATACCTATCCTTAATCACGAATCACTACAGACAGCTAAAATCAACAAATCACCGACAGCCTTCTAACAATGTCAGACAGAATAGTGTACAGATTACAAAGAAGGCACGATAAAGGCTAGATAATGACGACGAATTTAAAAAAACAATCATTTCAGTAAAGACAGACGTGCTTAGTGATCCAAAACAGCAGCACTTGATCAATTTGTAGATGGAATTGCCTCAAAAACAAACTTTTGTATTTTTGCCAATTCCGCGCTTCTTGTATACATACTTACCGTCAACAGAGAGAATCATCCGAACAATAAGAACAATTAATTAACAAGGTAGCGGAGCGATTTTTTCAATTCTGAATCAATTATTCAATAAAATACCACAATCTTACCCCACCATACAACTTGATCTGTTTCGTCAACGATTCCTCTTCACTCGGCTTCACATGCAAAAAATACTTCTGGCCCCTTAGCGGCTTGTAAACGCTTTCCATTTGTTGGTTTTGTCGTTTCTCTTGTTTTATACGACAAACTGAGTGTGTTTTCATGTGATCGGCAGGCATTGCGATGAAAATATTCTAATGAGATCGACTTATTGATCTGCAAAGGTGGCTCATTCACATAATCTTCGTAGAACGAGGTCAGTTTACGAAGCAGACTTCTTTTCTACATTACCAATGAAAAATAAAGATTAGCGACTAAAATCAAGAACGAAATTAATGTTAGAATTAGGGTATTAAATAAGGTTGGCCAGGGCAAGGAAGAACTCAGTTAAGTGAATACCAACATACAGCCTTAAAAGTGCAGTAAATTTTATATAAAGTCATAATTAATCCAGCGTCAGGCTACAGAAAATGTTCAAATGAATTATTTGCTTGCTTACCATACGTGGGCAGCAAGAAAATTCTGGGGGGGGTGCAAGATTTTTTTGAAGGTCGAAATATGGCCTTAAAAATGGTGGTATGGCGATAAAAACACCATTTTTCGACGTTTCTCATCAAGCACTATCCATTGGCATCAAAAAATTGCGAAAAAAACGAAAAAAATTTTCAAAAATTGAATTCTGGGGGGGGGTATTTTGATTTCTGGGGGGGGGGGTATTTTGGTTTCTGGGGGTGCATACCCCCCAAACCCCCCACGCCCAGGTGTGTTGCTTACCCATCTACTTTTAGCGTGAGCACAGACCCCTATCCAGGATTTTGCTTCAGGGTGGAGGGGCATGACCAAAATTTTTCTAAAACATAAGGGGGACCAGAGGATGAACTTTTACATTGCATATTTTGCTACCCGAATATCTTAGATAAGTTTAGAATCCAAATGGAAACCATCTCTTTAAGGGTTGGGGCTTGGGAGTGGCGCGCTCAAGCGCCCCCAGCGGGGTACGGGGAAAAGCCCCGGAAAATTTTGTAGAAAGAGAACTTCATTTTTCGAGTCGTAACGTCAAAATTTTTACAAAATCAGCCGAATCACGGTCCTGAATTGGCTAAATTTCGTTATATGTGATTTTGGGAACTAGCAAACCATGTTAAGAGAACCATTGAGATGGATGAAACGCGCTCTCAAGGTAATTTTTCTGGCGCAGAAAGAAAAACGGAACCTTCTAGGTGCAAAATTAGTGGAAATATGATATAGCAACAGGGCAGCATTAGAGTAAGAAATGAAGCGAATTCGAGCTGTCTTTGAAGAAAAGTAGAGGCTACAGTAATTATATGGTGAGTTTATTTGCACAAAAATATGTGCTTGATTGGATGTATTGTGTATGATTGCAAGTAAAATGAAATGGAGAGTACAAAACTCATAAAAATGTTAAGTTACTTGATCAGACAAATATATGAATAAATTGGAGAATACTAAATTCATGGGAATGTTGTTACTTGATCAGACGAATGTATGTAGAAGCAGGGTGCTAACAATCACACGTGAGCATGGGGGTTTGGGGGTATGCACCTCCTTTAAAAATTTTCCTTTCTTTCGAAATTTTTTGACAATGGATAGTGCTTAATGAGAAACGTTAAAAAATTGTTTCTTTTCGCCATACCACCATTGAATCTTGCACCCCCAGAAATTTTGGTGCTGCCCACCTATGCTAGAAATGGTTCTATAAACATTCCTGAGCTGTGCATTCATATTGATACCAGTGCCAGCGCATGAGCTAACTCCTGAGATGAATGGGGCGAAAATTGTGCAGCGAGCAAAGCGAGTGGAGCAATTTTCGCCCCATTCATGCCTTAAGCTTAGCCAATGTCTGGCACCAATCTGAATTCTCAAGCAAGCCCAAAAACCTTTTTCTGGTTACAGCAATATTGTAGATAATAAAAAATTCGTCCAATCAAGTCATATTTTGTTATAAACTATTCTAACAGTTAATTACAGTAGGTAATACATCTCAACGTCGGATCACAAAATCGCAGTTCTGTTATAGTCCAGCCGGACAGGGAAACGAAATTATATCTTCACCAACTCTGCAGCAGAGACTGAGAAAAGTGTCACAGATTGAATAAATCAACAGTTTATTAGCAACTCGATAGCTGTTTAATGTATCGGCTCCTTGGCTGAGTGGATAGCGTGCACAGGTGGGCAGCACCAAAATTCTTGGAGGGGGGTGTGCAAGATTTTTTGAAGGTCAAAAAATTGTTTTTTAAATGGTGGTATGGCGAAAAAATATTATTTTTCAACGTTTCTCATCGAGCACTATCTATTAACATCAACAAATTGCGAGAAAAAGACAAAAAATTCAAAAATTGTATTCTTGTGAGTATTTTGGTTTTTTGGGGGTATACAGCCTTCTAGGGGGTGCATAACCCTAAACCCCTATGCCCACTTGTGACAGTGTGTCTGTCTAAGAAGCAAGAGACCGATGAATTGAATCCAGGGTCCTCCCTGGTAGTGTAAATTCTTCAAGTGGAAATGGTTTCCGCGGCAAAATTTGCGCTTTTAGTGATGTTTCTCATGGTTAAAAACCCGAAAATCGCTATCTCGGAAAAATCTGAAGAATCACATAAAACGAAATTATTTCCCTTCACCATAAAAATGGTCAAAGTTCATCAGCATTCATAATCATCGCCAAAAATGCTGAAATCTTCTGATTATCATTTAATACAAAAAGATCTGGATAATATTTATACTTGGTCTATTAATTGGCAACTTCCTGTTGCTACGGAAAAATGTGCAGTTTTGCATCTCGGTAAAAATAATCCAAAAAGCCTTATTCTTTTAACAATATGACTATTGCAAATGACATTAGATCCGTTCGTGATCTGGGTTTTTATATTTCTCATAATCTTAATTGTAAGGAACATTTAAATCACATAATTAAAAAAGCTATTTCTCGTTGTTTTCTAATACACAAAGCTTTTCTTTCTCGTGATAAAGATATTTTAGTTAGGGCCTATACTACTCATGTAAGACCCATGCTTGAGTTTTTTGTTTCTGTATGGAACCCATATTATGCAAATGATATAAATCGTCTTGAAAATGCTCAGCGTAAATTTACTAAACGTCTTTCTGGTTTTCACAGCAATTTATCTTATCTTGAACGCCTAAAACTTCTTAACCTGCCTTCTTTAGAACTTCGTCATATTCACATAAGTCTATGTCTCATGTATCTAATTATTAACGGGTTATCTTGTATTGATGCTAATGAACTTTTTACTTTCAGTTCCAACATCAATCGAGCCGCAAATCGTCATAAACTCACGTTACCAGTTGTCCGTTCCAATGCTCACCTCAACGACTTTTCCCAAAGATATTTAAAAATTTGGAACAAGTTTCATGATGATGTGATCGCTTCTCCCAACGTTGATTTGTTCAAAAAAGAGCTGCTAAACATTGATTTTACAATTTTATTGTCAGGGCATACCTCGTTGTATCACACTCCGTGATCTGTATGTCCTTTTCTTCAGTTGCTGATATATCATGTCAGTGGCGGATCTAGGATTTTCCTAAGGGGGGCGGTACTCCTAAGGGGGGGGGCGGAACCCTGACTTGGGTGGAAAAATTAGCCGTTTTAACCCAAAAATCGCTAAAAAATGCTTATATTTGCGCACTATTTTTGGCCAATGTGGGGGCGGCCGCCCCCCCGCCCCTCCCCCATAAATCCGCCCCTGTATCATGTATTTGTGTTTCACCAAATTTAGTGAATTTTCTGGACAATAAATATTTTCTTGTCATGTCTTGTCTTCTTGAACAAATCGCATTTTCTGCATCAAACCTTTAAAGAGCAGATGACATATAGATGCAAAATACAATTTAGGTTCTATAAAGACTAAAACTTGACTGGTTACTAGTGATCGACCGAGGCCCCGGCCCTAGTCCCGGCTATCCCCGCCTATTTTTCAGCATCCCCGGCCCCGGCCAGGGCAAGGTCGAAAAATGGCCGGGGCCCGGAAAAATTCAGTGTTATTCGTATTTTATACAGGATGTGATATTGCCAGTTATTTATCAATGGACAAGTGTTAATTTTGGAGATCTGTACTGATTCGACCATATGTATACTCAGTCCTTCTTATATCTTTGCTACAGTGTAAAAATGAGCTTTTACTGAATAATGCTCAGGACAATCTGCATGTTTTCGATTCCTTCACTTAACTCATTAAACCAAATGCTACTTTTACCTCATTTATTCGTAGCTAATGGCTAAAAGATTTAGAGTTGACAAATACGTTCTATTTCTAATTGGAAATTGTATATTTTCAAAAAACTATTTTTACAAAAAACGTTTTTACATCTAATTGAACGGGAACTGCCTTCTTTAAAACTTGTTTTCTGTGTAATAGTTATTAGGACGGAAGTTAACTAAAATATAGGCGAATGCAAACTACGCTGCAGAATTGCGTTCGATCCGATAAACTATGTCTCATTTATTACTACATCCAATACCTATTCTCGCCCAATCGCTACATCTCTGTGATTCCACTATATTATTTCTGTTTTTGGCGTTAATAAGGATTATTACTACTGTTTTTCGGAGTAAGTTAAGAATATGGTACTTTCAGGATACTATGAAATACAGTACGCGCCTCAAATTTTGCATGCGCAGTCTCCATTAACATTTGTTGCAGTCGGATTTTAATCGAGCAAACCTTAGTGGGCATTAGTGGGCAGCTGTTAAGCACTTGCAGCCGTTTGACGGACTGCTTTCAAACTACTGCGGCCGTTCGTGGACTGCAGTGGCCGTTGGATGCTGACTGCAGTTACTTCACTGTAAGTATGGTAACATGTATAGTATCGCAGCTAGCATATTGCATTATTTGTCACTGCGTTTCAAAAGTGCGTGCATGCTGCAGGTCCAGTCAGAGAATAAAAGGTAAAAATAGATAGGAATTTTCGTGCATATCATTATAATTCTCGTTTCCTCCATTGGAATCTCATCTAAGAGATAATGGGCATAAAAATGAAAGAAAATAGTAATTCCTGTGTGCGATCAATTGCATATTGCTCTGCAGCAAAATGAGCATTTTAAAATTAATTTCAGGCTGAGAGCGTTCCGCATTTTAAAACAAATTCATGGCCAATAAAGAGTAAAAGATTCAAAAATCATATAGGCCCGAAATTTCTATTGCCATTAGTTATATGATTTTAAAAAGCGCATCTTTTCGACTAAATCAAAATTAGAAATAAAATCAAAGCAAATTGCTCTTATCTTTTGGAGGAAAAAGTTTTTCAAAAAGGTATTTTCCTTCTTTTACAAACTATTTTTTTCACTGTTATATTGCAAAATTGGGAAGAGAGAATGAATAGTGACTGTAAGGTCTAAGCTAAATATAAAATTTAACGAAATAGTGATATACAGATGACAAATAGTTTTGAAAATTAATTGTACATCATAGTTTTACCGCACAGCCCGTTGCACACGCTAGCCAATCAACTATCTGATTAGCATAATTTATGCGTCCTCAGTCAAACAGAGAGCAGGGAACGCGAGCAAAATCTTTGTGAGCTTGTGTATTAAAATATCAGGAGGTAAAAATTTGTTGTGTTTTCAAGCCTTGGGTTGAATACATGTTTAGGCGTATGTCCGCTGAATAGCATACACATATATAAGAACTTTAAATGAACAAGCAAAATTGCGAAGGAAGCTGGCTGGTCATAATATAATTTGCGCAAAATATTAGTACGGACAATATTTTTTGAACTATATGCTTACCTGAGGAGACAGACACATAGGTGGGCAGCACCTAAATTCTGGGGGGATGAAAAAATTTTGTAACGGTCAAAAAATAGTCTTAAAAGTGGTTGGATAGCGAAAAAACACCAATTCTCGACGTTTCTCATCGAGCACTACCCAATGGCTTTATTTAGTTTATTTTAACAAAAATTTTATGATGCACAATTAATTTGCAAAACTATTTGTCATCTATACTTAATTATTTTGTTAAATTTTATGTTTAGCTTGACCTTACAGTCACTATTCATTCTCTCTTCCCAATTTTGCAATATAACAGTGGAAAAAAATGGTTTGTAAAAGAAGGTAAATACCTTTTTGAAAAAGCTTTTCCTCCAAAAGATAAGAGCAATTTGCTTTGATTTTCTTTCTAATTTTGATTTTGTCGAAAAGATGCGCTTTTAAAATCATATAACTAATGGCAAAAGAAATTTCTCGGCCTATATGATTTTTGAATCTTTTACTCTTTATTGGCCATGAATTTGTTTTAAAACGCGGAACGCTCTCAGCCTGAAATTAATTTTAAAATGCCATTTTGCTGCAGAGCAATATGCAATTGATCGTACACAGGAATTACTATTTTCTTCCATTTTTATGCCCATTATCTCTTAGATGAGATCCCAATGGAGGAAACGAGAATTATAATGATATGCACAAAAATTCCTATCTATTTTTACCTTTTTTCCTCTGACTGGACCTGCAGCATGCACGCACTTTTGAAACGCAGTGTGACAAATAACGCAATATGCTAGCTGCGATACTATACATGTTACCGTACTTACAGTGAAGTAACTGCAGTCAGCATCCAACGGCCACTGCAGTCCACAAACGGCCGCAGTAGTTCAGAAAGCAGTCCGTCAAACGGCTGCAAGTGCTCAACAGCTGCCCACTAATGCCCACTAAGGTTTGCTCGATAAAATCCGACTGCAACAAAAGTTAATGGAGACTGCGCATGCAAAATTCGAGGCGCGTACTGTAAACTTCAGAAGAGCGGATTTTTTCGCTCAGTACTTAGAACATGTTGAAAGAAAGCGCGGAAAAAATATTCATCCGTCTATGATCAATATTACAAAAGCTATGGGTTTCGTTAATTAGCCTCTTCTCGACCTATGCAAGCATCTAATCGACCTAAATATATTGAAGATTCAAAACAGCTGAATGCAGAATCACATGTAGATACCCAATTTACGTCGATATAAGCATCTATACATCGACCTGAGCATCTATACATCTACCTAAGCATCTATATATTGTCCAAGCATCTATACATCGACCAAGCATCTATACATCGACCTAAGCATCTATACATCGACCAAAGCATCTATACATTGACCTGAGCGGGAGCGACCTCGACCTAAGCAGCTTAAAACACGTTTTTAGATATACTAAGCCTAAGCCTAAGTATATTAGAAGCAGAAACTTAGATTTTCCTAGAGCATATCGAGTAAAACCGAAAAAACATGCCAAAAAATGAAATTTTTTTTAAAATTTCAAACAGCTTTCCGCGCCTTTTTCTCTTTTTCTCCTCCATTGCTATGCTTCCTTCCATAATTTCAGCCCATATTAGTTATTTCTGACAAATGTGTAAGTCCTTGGATCGAGCGGTTCAATCGTCCCACCCAACACTCAAATCGACAGTTGCTTGCAACTTTGCAGAAGTATGGCTCAGATTTTGACCAAATTTCTTGGAAAATTTATGCTCTCTTAGGCATTGACTGAGTGCCATCATTTCTACTCGCTTCCAGACATGCAAAGTGAAAAATTTCTGGGAATATGAAATGAAAAAATTTTTAAAGTACCCTTTTTTACCGCCAAAACGCTTGATATGCGTTGAAAACGCGATTTTTAAGCATTTCTGATGATGCTCTTTCTTTCTAGAACATAAAAACACTGAATGGAGCAGTCGCTCATTATTTCTCTCCCTATGCCCATCCCAAGTATGTGTCATGCAATATTTTCCCTGTCTGACTCGGCCCCCAGCCGGGAATTTTTTTCAGCCCCGGTAATGCCTGACCGAAAAGTCGCCCTGGTCGATCACTACTGTTTACATAGACCGCGCACTTAGGACTAAATAGCCTCTGATTATAATTGCTAAATTCAGAGCGAAGTGTCGAACGTTTTTTGCGATTTTTGAGCTTTTAAGGTTCATGTACCTTAAAAGACCACTCTTACATGTAAAAGTTATATCACGGTAGCTATATTTTTCACAAGTATCGGGATGCTGCGCTCAGCCCAGGGATGGAAAAAAACCCAGATTTGAAGATTTCGAATTTTAGGTTTTTGGGTTTTTTTGGGTTTTTGTGGGTTTTTTTGGTTTTTTAAGGGTTTTTATGGGTTTTTTATAAAAATTCTAGCTCGAGCTATAGTATAGTAGCTGAGAATACTTCAACAGCTTCAAGACACAAAACAAAACAAGTAAACAACAACTTTATTCAGCTAATACACAAAATTCAACAACAAAATTGGTCATTCACAAGCACAATCCATGCTGTGTGAACAGAATGAAAAATTGGGCAGAGCAATTTTTAAATGCATAATATTGAAATTTCTTCATAAATTCTGCTCTGCTTCAGGGAAAAAAACAAAAAATTTGCCATATTAGTAGAAAAATCCATGCCACATAGCCACATAGCCTTTGTTGGGCGGATTTTCTCATTTGAAAAGTATATACTATAGGAGAAAAACAGCAACAGTAAGGAGGAGAGGATGAGAATGGATGGACACTGAACCTCGTGCATCGCAAGCAATTGTAAAAGGAACAACCATGATACAAAAAAACATTGACAATACGCAGTATTTGAATTCCATTACAAATAAATTCGTAACCTGTGAATAAAAACCCGAAAAACCCAAAACCCAACGATTTCTTGTACTCAAAAAACCCACAAAAAACACAAGAACCCAGGTTCAAAAAACCCAGCCTTGCCAACCCTGGCTCAGCCGCTATATAACCTCTGGCTTTACCCTTTTATGTGTAAGGTATGGATTGGTTTCAGTGTTGCCAACTCTGAAAAGATCAACCGGACATACCAACATTTGAAACCGGACAAAACCGGACAAGAGCACAGTAAAATTCCGGACAAAACCGGACAAACGATGTATACACTTGATAAATAACAAGGTGGCTAAAATTTATTCAAATCAACTATTGCACTTAATTATCTATCCTATTAAACGCATTTTGCACATTAAACAAGGCTTCATCTAGAAAGTGATAACGATTCATCAGGGCACACAATATCATCATCACAAATGCTACGACCGTACATTGTAGTGTTAAGCAATTTAAGCATTGGATCAGTAACAGTAAAGGTGAAACAATTCTCGCCCTTCAAAGACAGTAAAAAACGAACACGTAATAAAGCGTCAGTAGTTTTGACATCTAAGCGATTTCGTAGTTTGGTCTTCAGCAAATTTAATACAGAAAAACCGCGTTCAACGCTAGCATTAGAAAAGGGAAAACTTAAAGCAGACAATGCAAATGAGGTAATGTTTTGGCTTTAAAACTAATGGCTTTAATGTGCTTGGCCGTTTTAACATGATTAAAAAAAGCATCGTGTTTTGGGCGTAGATATAGCAGAACATAATTTACAGAGAGCAGAACCGTCTGAGAATTCTACCAGCCACGATTTGAAACCTGGTTCCCGAACATCGTTTTTTCCCAGCGATTTGGTTGACATTATAGACCAGACCCAAAATTTTTTTCCACTCTTTCCAACCTTTTTCCACGTTTTTTGGGGTCTAAAAACGTTTAAAACAGGCCGCCTGTATTCAAAAATCAGTGCTTTTTAAGTAGAAAATCCTATGTACACATGTAATAGCGGTGTTTGATGTACTTTTTGTATACAAATTTCGCGCTCTACTGAAAATATCACGATCAGAATACGTTATTTCTGTTTTTAAATCTGAATTTCCTTCCTTCAGTAAAGCAGTTTAGTCAATGCTAAAGTCGCTTTTCACAATAAAAACTGTAATTTATCAAATGGCGCGAAGCTTCAGAAAATTTTGAAATTTTAGCTCTATAACGCATTTTTGCATTACAAAAACTGACCAAATCCGTACAAAAGATAAGGATTTTCAATCGTAGCGTAGATCTAAACACATTGACTCGATAAAAATGCTTGCAATTGGTGGAGCGCGGCTCAAAGATTAATAACAAGTATGATTTAAATCGATTCGGCGCGAAGCGCCGAAAAATTTTCAAGCAGTTTTTTCTATTGCCTTTATGTTTACTCCTGCTTCGTCATACTTAATTTGTTTTGTCTTTCATGTATTTTCATTTTCGTTCATTCGTCCTATCCATGTATGTTAATATTTTCTTTTGACTTAGCGAATAAATTGTTGTTGTTGTTGTTGTTGTTTTACCTACCTTTTATAAGACGCATTTTTGCATTTGGAAACCGGACAAAAGCGGACCAACTGCTTAAAAAACCGGACATCGGAAACCGGACAATACAGTCGACCGGACAAAACCGGAACTCAAGCCTGAAAATCTGACATAAATGTCCGGTTTCCGGACAAGTTGGCAACCCTGATGATTATTTTAATTCAGAGTACAAAAATTACAGTAGCATTCTGCGCATAATTATAACCGTGTAAACAGCTGTACCTGCATGTATATAGTTGAAGCTCAGGCATGAAATACTATTGCCGTAACGGTTTTATCTCCTTTTGCTGAACGTCTATGCGTTGCCGACTTCTAGTTTTCGAATTCTTCTTCTCCCTTGCGATCTGTCTAATGTATTCGCAATAAACCACTCCGTTCAACATATATACACATTTGCAATGATGTTCCGAAAGTAGAGCTAGCTATAAAAAGTCTGTTTCACATCAGCTTCGCGTCTTTCATTTTTGTTGAACTGAGAAATACTTGCCGTACGATATTAGTTTAAGTTTTGATGAAAATTCGCAAAAACGCAAAGTGTAGCAAAATGGCATAGAAAGAAAATGTTTCAAAGAGGCGAAACGCAAAAAAGGGGGAAGCTGGAAAATTGAGTAAAGTGCACTTTGGCAGAGCTCATCGTAGTGTCGCATTCCAAATTATTTTTGGCTGTGGTGTCAGCAACAAATGAATGATAAACACAAAGTGAAGGGAGAAAATGCTTTATGCTCTTGATAGAGTGACATAACACGAGAAAACAATCAAAAAACCTAGACGTGATCCCATAACTGTACATATATAGTGTCTAGACTTGACCAATAGTCATGAAGGTGAGCAGAAGTATGCAAATTACGAGTAGATACCATAGGTGGGCGGCACCAAAATTCTGGGGGGGTGCGAGATTTTTCAAAGGTCAAAAAAAATGGCCTTAAAAATGGTGGTAAAGGCGAAAAGACACAATTTTTCAGCGTTTCTTTTCGAGCACTATTCATTGGCATCAAAAATTGCGAAAAAGACAAAAAAATTTCAAAAATTGAATTCTGCGGGGTATTTTAGTTTCTGGGGGTGGTACTTTGATTTCTAGGGGTAAATACCCCCAAACCCACCACGCCCAGGTATGATAGGTACCTATCGTGAAGAAGCCTTATGCATTCTACTTACCATTTAATAGATAAAGCTATGTTAGACTTTTCGATTATTCGATAATCGGTGTACAAAAAGTTTTTGGCATCAGTATCATCTAATCGCCCGTGTAGCCAATCTTCAATCACAGATCTGCAATTCACATTTTCTTCAGGCAAAACGATTGATGCCTCGTCATATTTGCGTGAGACGGAATCAAGCAGCGATCGCGACAAGTCCAAACTCTGAGCTCTAATTTGACCACCGCCATTTAGGCAACCTTATAAACGGAACAAATAAAGGATAAGTACGAAATAGGTATACATAAATTGAATTTCATGAAATATTTACGCTGAAATTTCAAAAATGCTTGAAAATTCGGCTTTAGCCATTGAATTTAATTAAATTAAATTCAAGAATTTGAAAAAAATAAAAGAATGCGAGTAAAAGTATACTGATACATTACAAAAACGAAACATTCCGGCCACCGTTATAACAATTAGGCAAAATAGATATACATTTCAAAACGAAGAGAAGGCGTAAAAACATATGCACGCATAAAATTCAGTGCATTAAGTGAAAACGAGGATTAAATTCGGATTTACACATGAACACAAGTGTTGTATATTATCTCAGCATTACCATTGTACGTGATCTTTGGGAGAGGGAGTTCGGAGGGAGAGGGGTTTTTCCCATGCTCCAGAAATTTTTCCAACCCCCAGAATTCGCGATTTTTTAAAAGAATTTTCAAAACTTTCCAAAAATTTACTGAACATTCGCAGAAAAGGTGCTGTTTTATGTAAGCTAAATATCTTGGGTCTTTAAGGTTCAATCCTCTTCCCCAGAATTCCCATGCTGTGCATGTCTGTACATCACCATCTACGATTCTTCAGTTCAGACATAAATAACCTATACTAGCTTTTTCCGCATTTGACGAACTTTTAGGAATCACGTTAATTTTGGACTAAATCTGGTGTTTTTAATGTAATTGTGATGTTGCGAATAATAAGTGCCCTTCCGAAACTTTTAACCGCGTGCATTCACATATGCCCATATGTATTCACAATTGTTCTCAACTCTACCTGATATAGTAGCTTAAAAAGCACTGTCACGCTCAAATTCCTTTTAGCTTTTGATTAGAAATTAAACTTTTTAATTTTCCTTATTTCAGATAAAATTCATTTTTTCAATTTTTATGTTTAAAAAACAGGCGTTTTTTAAGTTTGGTTGTATAGACATGAACCTAAATTTCAGAAATGGCTAAAGATCGCGATTTTCTGAAATTCTCCACAGCAATAAGATGCCAGAAAGTCCCATATGTAAATTGTAAGATATGTATAATAGAATCTTAGCCATCGGACTAGAGGCAGGACAGAAAGTTAAGCATATGACATTGATAACTGATGCAAGATAAAATGCTTTTTACCTAATTCAGATTTTTCGCTGTTATAGATTGCTACGTTAAAAATAGAATTTCAGAGAATAAATAGAAAAAATCAAATTTTTCCGTTCACCAGAAGGGCAGGCCATAGCCTCGACGTAATCGTAATGACATTTTTGTCTCCGCAATTTTTGAACAACATTTTGTATGTTTCTGAAGCCGTAACAGTAAGCCATGCGCAAAAGAACTTGATCGCCGGAAGTCAGAACGGCTTCCTGAAAATCTTTATTTTTCACTTCACTGAGCTCAATTGGTCCATTAATCTCGATATTGAATAAGTTTTTGGCCGCATAGCGAAATATGTGTTCCAAATATCCACCTGAGCCGCCTCCACCGTGTGATACAAGTTCGAAAGGACGATCCGAAGAACCGGATAGGCTGAGAAAGCTTTCCTCCGGTCTTAATAATTTAAACTCAATTTGTAATATTTAATTTTCATGGTAGTTTAAAAAAACGAGTCGTAAAATCGTTACAAGTTTTTGAAGACTCGCAATCACACATGGGCGTGGGGGGTTGGGGGTATGCATCCCCCCAGAAGTTGAAATACCCCCCCCAGAAAATTTTTTTTGCTTTTTCAGCAATTTTTTGATGCCATTGGATAGTGCTCGACGGGAAACATCGAAAAATGGTGTTTTTCAGCCATACAACCACTTTTAAGACAATTTTTTGACCTTTAAGAATTTTTTCACCCCCCCCCTTCCCAGAAATTTTCTCACCCCCCTCCCAGAATTTTGGTGCTGCCCACCTATGCTCGCAATGCTTCGAAATACTTGGAAAAAAGGTAAATGGTAAATGTGTTTGTTATGTATTGTTATATTTATATTTTAATTGTTATATTATATTTTTTATATTTTGTTATATTTCGTGAAACCCGACTTCAATCTTCTATGTTAATATTTTATCGTTTATGTTTAAGTTATCGTTTCAAATTGATGTAAATGGTGAATGTGTTTGTTATGCATATATGTACATATGAATACATATGTCCCAGTTCTGGAGCAGATAATGAGTTAATTTAAAGTTGCATGGTTAAAGACAAAAACAAAGAAAGCATTCAATAATAGGGTACGAAGAATCGTTGCTTATATAGCCCCAAACTCCAAAATGAGAATATGAGTACGAATGTTAATCTTCTAGGAATCTCAATTCATCTTAAATAAATGAGGGGTAATGTATATAATGTCATACATAATTGTTCAAATTACGACCATACCTGGGCGTGGGTATGTTTGTGCGGGATATATACACTCCCAGAAACCAAAATACCCCGCAGAATTGAATTTTTGAGATTTTTTTGTATTTTTCGCAACTTTTTGATGCCAATGGATAGTGCTCGACGAGAAATGTTAAAAAATGGTTTTTTTCGCCATACCACCGTTTTTGAGACCATTTTTCGGCTTTTGAAAAAATCTTGCACCCCCAGAACTTTGGTGCGGCCCACCTATAATTACGACTACGACTGATCAGAAACACGGGCTTTAATGCAGAAAAAGTGATTAAGAAATGTGATTATATACCGTTAAAATTGCCATCATAACCTCCCACCAGCATTTTAGAATGCTTTTTTTGTTTGAGAAAAAGGACTAAATAAACTTTTGAAAGTCGAGCCAGAAAAAATTTTATGCGAGTTAGTCAATAATATGTATAAATTATTGGTTAAGACCAACGATTAAGCAAAGTTTTTTAAAGTTTTTACTTTTATACAGAAACTACACATTTATCTCCAGAAATAGTGCAAATTAATGAGCTAGATCTTCAACCAAAAACACAAAAATTTCATTACAGTACTTGGCCATCACATAAAAAATCCTCGCAACCCTGCGTTCACGTAAGCGTAATTTAATTTTATCAGAAGGGTAATTTTGAATTAAACAGCCTAAATAAACCGTATTACAGTAAGGACATCAGTATGCATTTGTCGTCATGCCATAAATATATCAAACTGAAATTGAACGCCGAGACTAAAACTGAAAATGACAATTTTTAGGGGAAATAGGGAGTAGCAGACCTCATTTTAAAATATAAAATTGAAAAGCGACTCTTTTCTTACAAGCACAAACAGTTAACCATTTTTCTTGAAGTTTTTACTGATTAAAATCACGGTTTTTTTGTATTCGGCAAAGATTTTTCGCGATGTACAAAGACTTTTGGGAACCGTCTTTGTACATGTACAAAGATTGTTTGGAAGACAAAAACTGCGAAAAAGGTTCGAAATTCGCAAAATTCTCGGCGCTCCGCGCCGAAATGAGCAATTGTGTGTTCTATATATGTATCTTTATAATTTCAGAAATTGCATTTTGAAAGGAAAAATGCCAAATTTTTTGGCGCTTCGCGCCGTTTTGAGACGATTATTACTTATTTTTGCCCTCAGAAACCTAGAAATTGCTAAAATACGTAACCAGAGGTCGAACAACTCTGTTTTTGCCACACTAAAATCGCTACTGTACCATATTATAGTTCCCAAAAATTTGTGTGTACGAAATGTACAAAGACATTTAGGGACCATCTTTGTACAAAAAAAACACGGATTAACACGCATGCACATCATGGTGATTTGTAAACGCAAAATATCAAGAGAAACAGCAATAATACGTATTTGTACAGAATCTGGGTCAGAAAAAATTACATTTTCGAATCTATAAACTATCTTTGATTAGAAGGAATTAAGAATACCAACATACATGCATAATCTCAATTTCTGATGAGCAAAAAAACGTATTTTGGAGCAAGAATTAAAACTTAAAAGATTCTAAAAAAATCTGCTACCCAATTAAGAAACAGATAAAGCAGAAAATCTTAAAGAAAACGAGCTAAACGGCTGGTAAAAGAGTAATGCAGAAAACTTCGCTTTATCATGGACCAACCTAATCATCCACATTTCGTACTCGACGTCCAAAAGGCTAGTTTCTGATCTTGAAATCATGTCGTCAAGCTCAGCTTTGAAACAACAGTAAATTATATTTACATTTTGTGCATAGCTACGCAGCCAAGTTAAAATGCATTTAATATTCATATATGTAAAAACGAAAAAGAATATAGAGATTTTAACGACCAACTTCTGAATAAACAATATGGCTAAAAGATTTAGGGCAGTAGTAGCGAATCTTGTCATGACATTTCCAGACAAAGCTTTTGCGAGACTAAAGCATTTGCATGATGTAATAGCTTTATTACAGGGGATAAGACCATACGTGGGCAGCACCGAAATTCTGGGATTGCACGATTTTTCAAAGGTAAAAAATGGCCTTTAAATGGTGGTATGCATACGTGGGCAGCAAGAAAATTCTGGGGGGGTGCAAGATTTTTTTAGAGGTCGAAAAATGGCCTTAAAAATGGTGGTATGGCGATAAAAACACCATTTTTCGACGTTTCTCATCAAGCACTATCCATTGGCATGAAAAATTGCGAAAAAAAGGAAAAAAATTTCAAAAATTGAATTCTGGAGGGGTATTTTGGTTTCTGGGGTGCATACCCCCCAAACCCCCACGCCCAGGTGTGGTGGTATGGCGAAAAGAAATACTATTTTTCAACGTTTCTCATCGAGCACTATCCATTGGCATCAAAAAATTGCGGAAAAAACAAAAAAATTACAAAAAAATTGAATTCTGGGGGGGGTATTTTGGTTTCTGGGGGGTATTTTGGTTTCTGGGATTTGGTTTCTGGGGGTATTTTGGTTTCTCGGGGGAGAGGGGGGTGCATCCCCCCTAACCCCCACGCCCAGGTGTGGATAAGACACCGTTGCAGCAGAAAGTTTTTTCAGATCAATCGACAAATTATAAATTAGATTACCTAATAATTGATTAAAATTAGCATAAAATACCAGATTAACTCAAACTAAGTTCCTTAAAAAATAATATAACGAGGTCATGATACATATGCAGAGATCATCAAAACATGTCACAGGTCTCGCCTTACATGCAGAATCAAAAGTTGTCCATAAAAATTAACTGGACGCAGGAATACAATGTATCGCTGAAAATTTAAAAGCTACATTTTCACACCTTTCTATATAAAGACAGATTTAACTGACAGCAATTGTCGTCTGAAAGAAACAGAGATGCCACGCTTAATGTGGACTTGCTTGTATAATTTATAGTGCAATAAAAGAAGCGCTAAAACCGCATATGCATAGCATGAGAATTCTGGGGAGGGTGAAACCAAAATTTTTTAAAAAGTGCCTTTTAGGCTCGAAAACGATATATTACGCATAAAAAACATCATTTTTAGGCACTCCTGACGATGCTCTATTCTCCTAGACGATAAAGACATACAAAATTTTATTACAAATTTAATATTGTACTCAAAAACAGCCGTTTGGCGCGAAGCGCCAGATCGCTACAACGCTTAAACCAGAACGTTTTCAACGGTTCTGTGGAAAACCGCAAAATATGGGTAGGGTGAAAAGATTTTTGTAGGGAATAAAAACCTTTCCTAAATTCTTCGAAGACTGTACGTAAGTAGGTGTGACAACAAATCTTCGACAAAAACACACAAAAACGATTGAATCGAGAAAATACTAGAGACCATACCTGGGCGTGAGGGGTTTGGGGTAACCCCCTAGACTTCAATTTCTGATATTTTTTTTGTTTTTTTCGCAATTTTTTGATGCCAATGGATAGTGCTCGATGAGAAACGTTGAAAAATGGTTTTTTCGCCATACCACCATTTCTAAGGCCATTTTTCGACCTTTGAAAAAATATTGCACCTCCCCAGAACTTTGCTGCCGCCCACCTATACTCAAGACTCTACTACCGGCTAGAAATACTTATTTATTCGAGTAAACATGCGTGTGCATGTAAAAGTACAGAAATTACGGGCTGTTGTTCGTTAACACCGAAAATAAGGAATTTCCACCATTTTATGCTCGCTTTAGCAACATTCTTGTTGTATTCCTAGTTTTCACTTAAATCCAAAATCAGATTTTAAATTAGGTATATATTAAAAACTAAATCAATTTTAGACTCTAAATAAAAACAGAAAGGAACGTTGACATTGTCTATAAATGGTCGATTGCCTCGTTGCTTGTTCGGACCTGACACCGGAATTTTTCAGAGTCCATTTTATGGCAAAGGTACTATTTACACTTCAAGAGACTTTTAGGCCACTTTTTAAAATAAAAAGTGATTAATAATTCGAGTTTCATTTGAAAAAAATCTCAGCTGTGCTTATGACGCAGTCCACTTGTTTTATACTTGTCCCCGGGACGTGAAACTGATCGCGAGAAGCTTCTAACTTTTTATCAAAGCACGGCATAACGGTTAGGTGGTATATATTGTCAGGATTGCGACCTGATCAACGAATAAACGTAAATAGCAGAATAACGATTCAACCATTATAGAAGTCAAAGGAAAGACCGATTTCACATATACTGAAGTAACGGGAAAAATCGCACAGCTAACGATTTTTTCATCTAGGGAGGGACCAAAACAATTATGGTATTTATCGGCAAAAAACACCATTTTTCGTTGTTCATCATTATGTTTCTGTATGTTTATGTTTATTATGTTAATCATTTATTATTTTTCTTTTTTAATTTATCATTACTTATATTTATCATCGAGCTTTATCCATTGGCATTAAAAAATGGCGAAAAATCTTAAAAATTATCGAAAAATTGAATTCTAGTGTTCGTAGGCTTTTTGAATTCTAAACGGGAACCCTCCGAACCTCACGCCCATGCATGGATTCAACCAGTGAATTAATCTAGAAGAGGCATAGAAGCATTAACCGGTAGCTATCCAGCCAAAACACCGAATGCTAACCATACATGCAAGGGCTCCAAATTTCGGTTGGGAGTCCTCGGCCATTTTTAGAGGGGCGGCGTAAATAACCTACAATTTTTGGCCAAAAACGGCCAAAAATGCAATCTTTTTACAGAAATCGAAATCCGGGAAAGGTCAAGGATTTTCTGGCTTTGGGGGATGAGGGACGACTAACGTTGGATGGGGGTCCCTACATCCACCCTCTAATGTTCATGATTACATGTATGATGCTAACTCATTAACATTGAATCCCAGTCTTTTCAAGCAGAAAAGAGCTATACAAAACATATGTAGCTCGAAATTCGAGTGTGTCAAAGACTCTCTTACAATCAGTGTTTTTTTGTACTCGTCAAAGATATTTCCCGATGTACAAAGACTTTTCAGGACCGTCTTTGTACATGTACAAGGATTTGTGGGAAGACAAAAATTGCAAAAAAGGTCTGAAATTCGAAAAAATTTTCGGCGTTTCGCGCCGAAATGAGTAATTGTGTGTTCTATGTATATATCTTTATAATGGCAGAAATTGCATTTCAAAAGAAAAAAATGTCAAATTTTTTCGGCGCTTCGCGCCGTTTCCAGACGATTCTTAGTGATTTTCGCCCTTAGAGACCTAGAAATTAGCTAAAATACATAACCAAAAGTCGAACAACTCTGTTTTTACCACACTAAAATCGCTACTGTACCATATTATAGTTCCCAAAAATTTGGGTGTACAAAATGTACAAAGATTTTTGGGAAGACAAAAACTGTAAAACAGTGTAAAATTCCCGAAAATTTTCGCCGAAATGAGTAATTGTTTGTCCTAATATCTTTAAAGTGGCAGAATTTGCATTTAGAATGGAAAAATATCAAATTTTCCAGCGCTACGCGCGGTTCTGAGACAATTTCTAGTAATTTTTGGCGTCAGAAACCCAGAAATTAGCTAAAATACACTACCGAAGATGGAAAACCCTGTTTTACCACACTAGAATCACTACTGTACTATATTATAGTACACAAAAATTTGCATGAACAAAATGTACAAAGACTTTCGCGGACTATCTTTGTACATGTAGAAACGGACCTTGTACAAAAAACACTGCCTACAATATTATTGTTTGAAATTTTGAACTCCCACATTTACGTAACGACAATAGTAACGCATGTATGTAGATTCGAGTTGGGCATCCCAATTATCAATTTAAAAAAGCGCAAGTCCTAGCTTTTTGTAAACTACGATTTTTCGATAAGTAACAAGTAGTTTTTAAGTGATTTCAATAATAAACCATAAGTAACTTTCTCCTTGTTTTCTACTGAAAATAAAGGAATAGCTCGATTTTGATCTGAGGACCATTCGTATTTTTGGATTAAACGTAAAACTAACGCCTTTTACTTCAGCCAGGAATTAGAACTCCCAAAATATTAGCTTACACCATTCCTTATTCTAATTTATAACAAAGTCCAATTTTAATTATGTAAGAGTAAGATGCTTCTTCAGGATAGCATACGAATAATTTGCCGATTTCGAACAAAACAGAGTAATCAATCGACATTTCAAAACCGAGCAAAGCGAAAATTTGAAAATATCAATGAAATATAAAGTTGAAAGTACATAATTTGAATATGCAATATACATGCATAGGTAGGTAAGAAAATACAGCATCTCGGACTAACTTATTTTTCTGGCAAGATAATCTTTGACCAGTGCGCCCATAATTGCCTGAGGGGATCGAACACGACTAATGTGTGGAATAATCGCATCGCCATAACTTTTTTCGGCGTAACAGATCCAGCCTGGAAAAAACGGGCAATGTAATAAATGAATACGATAGCATATGTACATGGTTCAGAATAAATGTAGATTTCTTGTATAAATGAATGCTTATACAAGTCCATCATGAATTAAAGATTGATCCTTGTTTCGATTGTAAAAAACATATGCATACGTAAATACCGACCGTTCCATTTAAAATTACCGAATATCGGCCAAAATTCGAAGCAAACAAGTCTTTGCATCCAACAAAGCCGATTTGTCCTTTCACATCTTTTACATTACATGCATGTGCTTAAGAGAGGCAAAGCAACTTCCTCATCATTCCGCATTAAATAAGTTTTATTGTTTTAGTCGCAAATGCATTGTAAACTTTATTAATCTTTCCAGCAAGTAAGCTAAAATTAAGCTGAACGTATTCTATGATAAGGACTGTAATTTTGTACCAAGTGATGACACATTGTAAATCTTACTTAAATTTATCATTCCATTTCGCACCTAAATCAGCCCCAAACCAAAATTGAAGGTTTTCTGCAAATATTTTATGTTATGAAGTAGATTTTAGAATTATTGAATGGGCTTTTTTTATGTTTTGATCGAAAAAACTATGGTCTGTTTAGGATTAACCTTGTGCAATGATGACTACTCTTAAATCGATTGCATATTACTTTTTTCGATTTAAAATTCAGCTGGAGAGATCCTTGAAGGATTCAAGTGATTCAAGTGAGTTTTCCCACTCTTGAAAAAACCCACTTTTGTACTAACCAGGACATGCAGAAGTTATCCAGCAAAAGTGTGAATCATTGTTTTTCGCTCTATTCGCTTTATACGCGACAACGAACTCATTTTGAGCGACTAATAATCCTAAGTTTCTGGCGAAATTCGTATCAAACACATAGTCCACACCTAAAAACAATTACAGACTGTAAACATGTACCATTTGTATTGCATATAAAAAACGTAAAATATGACAATAAAATCTGCACAATTACAACGAAATTTGTGTAAAATATAATTTTCTAACATGACGCTAATCGAATCGAAAATTGGTTAAAATTGCATTGCAACTAAAAATAGAAAAACGAGTACAACTAATCCTGATCAAGGCCATACAAGTTTGCGGATAATTCACCCCCGCACAACTCGCACCCACACAACACCCCTCCCCCAACTATGCCCCCAACCACAACTCGCTCCTCCACAACTCGTCCATCCACTAACTCGCCCCCACACTGTTCGCCCCCACACAACTCGCCCCCTCATCATATATGAATGTAACTAGCCCCTAATGGAATCGCAATTGCAATCCAGTCATGGAGGATTTGGTCGGACCGCCGAAAGCTAAAAATCCAGCCGTTTAAATTTTAAAATTTCTTTGTGATTTTTCGATGCCAATGAATAGAGCTAAGTAAGGTATTGCCCATAGTACAATTTTTCCCTCCTGGCCTTTTTTGTCTTGTCTGCATATGGTCAGCTTCAATCCTGTCTAAAATGTTGTCACCATGGGCACCAGTAAAATTTTGAGGGGGCTGGTTAGATGGGGCGAAATTGCCAAAAATGGCACCAAAAATTCAATTTTGGGGTATGGGGGTCATCGATTTGGGGGATGGGGGTCATCGATTTGGGGGCGGGTTGGGTGTGAACCCCCAAACACCCACCCGCATGTGTAGTTGCGAGGTCTCTAGACCCCCGGAGTGGATAAATGGAAATTTGGTGAGAATAATGAGACAAACTAAAGGCTAAAAACCGATGAAAAAGAGAAAAAGTTGATTTATGTAAAAGTGCTTTAAATTGACCAATAACTATAGATTAGCACAGTCATACATGTAACAGAGGGGTGGGGGATCCCCTACTCAAAATCGGACGCCCCCTATCCCCCCAAAGTGGGAGAATTTTTGAATCTTCTCTCCCCCCGTTTTTATAGAAATAACATTTAATATTTTGGCCGATTTTAGGCCTTTTCTGGCCAAAAATTTGGGGTCATTTACCCCCCCCCCAAATGGCCGGGATCCCCCAATCTCGAGCCATTACATGTACGAGCACAGCTTAAACGCCATTTTAGCATTTATGCAAGTCTTTGACGTGAGTTTGGCCCAAACAAGCTCAGTGTTTGATCCAGGCAGACCAGCTGACTCTACCGGCTATGTATGCTTAGCATGTATGCTGTATGCCAACAACTGACTCCAAAACCGACTTTTCACGTCAGATTCAGCTTGAGCAATATGCATCAGTGATATTCTTAAAATGAAAATGTACCTATCTATTTGTACGATTCATAAGATATGCATACATTATGCACATAAGAACAAATGACAGACTTGTTATGCTGTAGCAGATGTAAAAACGCCGCAAAAAGTCGTCTTGGCTATAATTTCCACCTTAAATAAGCTTTTTCGTGAAGCTCTTCCTAAATACACTTTAAAATACACAATTGCAAAATATCAATCGCGAAACCTCGACTTGACGTTCCAACAACCAGCTGTGAGGGGCGAGTTGCGGAGAGCCACTGGGGGGGGCGACTTGCGGGGCGATTGTGGGGGTAAGTTGTGTGGGGGCGAGTTGTGTGGTGGCGAGTTGTGGAGGGGAGCGACTTGAGTGGCGGCGAGTTGTGTGGGGAGCGAGTTGTGTGGGGACGGCTTAAACAGGGGGCGAGTTGTGGAGGGGGTTGTGGGGGAAAGGTTGTGGGGGGTTGTCTGGGGGCGAAATGTGGGGGGAGATATCCGTATCCCTCCATACGCATAAATTGGCTCTACATTTAAGAAGGAGATAGTTGAACATCTTAAGGGCCTCGCATTTTAACAGAAACGAACAAAAAACACATGTGTAAAAGACTTCAAAGATAAGGTAATGCAACGCATGAGAATAGGGTAACTTGACGTTTTTTATTACGAAAGCTCAAGATTTTTTATCTTAAGCGCTATTTAAGTTGCGACGAGAGACAAAGCTAGGTACTCTTAACTTCCTACCGAGCAAGAAAAATGAAAAGCTACTATTTTTTACAATTTGTGTGGGATTTGAATTTCAATCTTTTTTTGATAGAATCGCTTTCAATTATGAAGGATCTACGCATAAAATGAGTGTTCTCTTTTGCAAAAGCTATATCAAATTTTTGCCATCTCTAATTAACATTTATTGATTAGGAAAAAATGAATGAAGCAGTTCAAAAAATCGGAAAATGAAAAAAAACAAAAAAATCGAAAAATAAACCAAAATAGTTTCAAAGATATGTATGTATACAGAGCAAAGCATCTGGCCGGTCCCCATGAAAAATGGAGGAAATTTATTCAGTCACCTTGTCTTTTCAACCAAGCATACAACTTCCTAGAAGCGTCCTGGAGCGGTATATCGTATTTTGCAGCGACAGAAGCTATAGACTGAGGCGATACGCTGACTGCAATGACAAAGTTTGGATCGTATGCCTATATTGATACAGTATTAAAAATTTTCATCCGTAAAAAATATTTATATCAAATACGAATAGATTGAATTTCATTCATAAAACTAGCCAAAAAGGCAGCAGAAAAAAGTGAAAATCATTCCAAGCAAAATTAGCCGTGCACGCACTCCTTTCTGTATTCCAAATTCACAGCACGCATATCATAGCACATCACAGCATAAACATTGAAAGGGCGTTGTGTTTTAGCATCGCAATTAAAATAAATATAAGTTTTTGAAGGAGCTAACAATATTAATACAGTACATGACGAATGAATTTAAAGCAGCACGACTAAAACAGTAGACACATACCATAAATATAAGAGGGGGATGGGCAAACATGTAACAGGGCGGATGGGGGATCCCCCAAAAGCCCGAAAACTTTTGAACCCCCCCCCCGATTTTCGGAAAAAATTGAATTTTCTGGCCGTTTTTGGCCAAAAATGAGAGGTCACTTACACCCCTGAAATAGCCGGAACTCCCCCCAATTTCGAGCCGTTACATGTACGCGGATGGAGGATCCCCTCCAACCAAAGTTGGTTGTCCCCCATCCTCAAGCCAGAAAATTTTTGACGCCCCCCATTTTTGCACAAAATCGAATTTTTTGGCTGTTTTTAGACATTTTTTGGCCGTTTTTAACCAGAAATTGAAGATCATGTACCCCCATCCCCCCTAAAAATGGCCGGGACCCCCAATTTCGAGCCGTTACATGTATGCCCCCTCCAATTTTGGAAAAAATTGAAATTTTTGGTCGTTTTCAAGTGTTTTTTTAGCCGTTTTTAGCCAAAAATTGGAGGTCATTGACCCCCTCCCCTTAAAATGGCCGGGGATCCGCACCAAAATTTCGAGCCGTTGCATGTATATGACATATAAAATAGTAGACGCTGATATTTTTATGTACTTACATAATATATGTACGCTAGACCTCCTTACATAGTAATCGCTTTTTATACGAGTACATCTAACTTTTAAACCTAAAGTACGAATATGTAGTTTGATGCGCTACATTTAAAAATAAAGATAAATCCCGACAGATATATAAGTTATGCAATAAGTACATAGACTTTATCGCAAATCGCAATGATAATAAAAGATTAAATCCTACAGCGACAGAATCGCTAAGTATATCCTATATCAAACACTTTGCATAAGATTAAAAAGGTGGGCTGTCAAATGATTATAACTTAAATAATTTTTATAGATATGTAAATGAATTATTAAAAAAATGTATAGCACTTATATGTAAATACGAGAAATTTTAAAAATTAAAATAATATCTTAGTAGTTTATGTCGCTTTTTTATATAAAAAACTTCAGCGGGTCGAGAACTCCTGAACAACCATGCACATGTCTGATGGAAACAATTTTGATGCCAGAAAATCGAAAAAAGAGCTACATACATGGTATTTCATAATGATTAGCACAATCCCTGAAGTCATACGAGTGCATGTTATAACAATTGCAATAAACCGACTTATACAGAATTCAATTCTGCATCAGGCTGTTTACATTAGACATTTACAATTCAAGTTTACTGTTTGCATACAGGCCAAAATAAAATTTGTCTGGAAATTATGCTAATATTTTTATTTTCATAAAAGTAAGTTTCGATTCGAAAACTGCTTGAATTTTTAATCGAGTTCAAGCGTCTGAATTTTAAAATTTAATTAATACAAGTGGCCGGGACCCGAAATCTGTACGAAACAGTTATGTAAAGATCCAGTGGAAAGTTTAGTGCATTTGGAAGAAGATCACGGACGTTACTTCAAGAGAACCATTAGGAAAAAATTTAGATATAGTTCTGGCGAATTAGAATTCGTTGCTGCACTTTCTTAAAACTTTTTGTGCGCCATGCCAGAATATTCCGACAAGTTACAGGAGCGAAGGGTTGTAAAACTTATTATTGCTTGACATCCATCTATCTTTGTGAATTTTAAGGGTGCTTTTTGTTTGTGGCCCATAAAACGACTTCGAAGCAATATCGACATTTAAAGAATAGCTCACTAAACTCAATTGAATTCTCTATAAAGTGGTATGTATATCCTAATTTGTTGTAGCATTAACCCATATGGCTGCAGGGGTAGTGCCAATAATTAAGCAACACCCTGCATGTATAAAGGTACTTTTTCTTGAGGGCATTGGAAAATTCTTCAACGCTTTGCTGTTGTATAAGGATGGTTTCAGCGCTTGTTACACAGCCACTGCATGCCAGACAATCATTTAGCGTTATTTTCGCAGGTGCTAACTTCTTCTTCAATCCCCTGTTAGACAAGAACAAGATATTGTCCAGAAAAATGCACAGAAATTTGGTAAAACACGAATACACGATGAAACAGCGACTGATCAAAAGGACATACAGATCACGAGTGTGATACAACTAGGTATGCCCCGACAATAAAACTGTAAAATGAATGTTTAGGAGCTCTTTTTTGAACAAAACAACTTGGAATGTCGTCGAACATACGAATGCAAAAATTACATTCAAAAATCTTAAATTATAGGTGCGCACGGTTAAACTATCAGGAAGTGCAGTGTTTTTTTTGTACAAGGTCCGTTTGTATATGTACAAAGATGGTCCCTGAAAGTCTTTGTACATTTTGTACACACAAATTTGTGGGTACTATAATGTGGTACAGTCGAGATTTTATTGTGGCAAAAACAGAGTTGTTCGTTGTTCGACCTTTGGTAGTGTATTTTAGCTAATTTGTGGGTTTCTGAGGGCAAAAATCAATAAAAACCGTCTCAAAACGGCGTGAAACGCCGAAAAATTTGGCATTTTTCCTTTCAAAATGCAATTTCCGACATTATAATTTTTTTAGATGGTTTTTTGAAAAAAATTTTTAAAAAATCTCACATTTCGGCGCGAAGCAAAAAATACGGGGGGGGGGTAAAAACCAAAAATTGCTAGATAGCTATGTGCTTCGTAAAAACGGCTTTATAGTCTTTTTGGGGTCAGAAAATGAACTATATAGCCTTTTTGGTCTCAGAAAACTAGCTATATAGCCTTTTTAGATTCATAAAAATAGCTATATAGCCTTTTTGGACTGAAAATAGCTATTAATCCCTTTTTGTAGTCGAGAAAATAGCTTTACATTCTTTTGAAACTAAGAAAAGACAACTAAATAGCATTTCTGATCTCAAAAAGACTATTTAGCTCGTTTTCTGAGCCCAAAAAAAGCTGCATAGCTAATTTTCTGAGCCCAAAAAGGCAATATAGCAATGGTTTTTTTGGCCAAAATCGCTAAATAGCTACCAGTTTTTCAAAGTTCAGGGGTTATACCCCCTTCACCCCCATGCTCTTGTATGTCTAAAATATCAGATTATAAATTTTTGAGTAAACAACTCAAGGGAACTAGCGCCAAATTTTCGAACATTACGCGAAAATTGAAGTCCAATGGAATTCAAATTAGAAAAATATATTACACACACTTGCAAAATTTTTTAATGGAAATTAGGGAAGCATCTCGGTTTTTGTTATTTTGCATAATTACGCTTATAAGACTAAAGCTTTACCGGCGCCTATGAATTTTAATATTGTTATTATAGACGCAAACTTGTTGCATTTATTGATTAAAATAAAATAAGTAGGAAAGTTCAACAATCAAGAATGGACGGGAATTGAGGTATAGTTCTTTAAGTAACACTTTATTTCGTATAAATGTTAACGAAATAAGCTAGCTTGATTCTTTTGATACAAAAACGAATAGAATTCATACTTGATTCAACCAATGAAGCAAAAAGTTTGCACCTAAAAAATCATTATTGGATGGTGTCGAGTTTTTACTTTCAGTCAAATTTAATTTGCATAGCATTTATAGTTTGGGGTCAGTCCCGTCTGAGGTCATACAGCATTTCCAAGCTATATTTTTTCAAATTGAAGCATGGATTTCGTCCATTCATCACTAATTTCATACGAGTCACGTAGCCAAAGAACTTTTTTGCAGTAAAATTAGATATAATATAGATATATGTATGAAAATTTCATGTATAAATGATGAAATTAAAATAAACTTTTTATAACAAATTAAAAATATGTTATAGCGATTGTTTCCATCTTCTAAATACTTTTCTAAAGTACGGTATGCAGTATAAAACTGACATCATTACTCTTACATTATGGCATATGGCCATTTATGTACCCTGTTGTCCAATTCCACGTAAGTCCCATCAGATTCCATATGAACTTTACTTCTACTGACTGACGATTTTTCAATTAGCATCGGTTTAATGCACTCTTGAAATTAAAAATAAATCAACGTTATTGAGAATTTTAATTACATGAATCCCTATGTTTAGACTATGCACATGCAAAAGTATATTTGTATAAAATTAGACGTTTTCTTTATATTACTCGAACTTCGTAAATCAATTATGCAAAGCTAACGTATTGGATAAAAAGATGGAAGAACACCGTCAAAAAAGTCCAAAATTTTCTTTTGTAGCGTGTAAACTGATAACATAGAGGGACCATAGGTATCCAACATTCCCATAGGGTGGGTGAGGGGGTATTACACCCCCTCAGGGTCCAAGACTCGAATCACTGTCAGATGATTCTGAGCTATCAAACATTTTCTGCCTGATTTTTAAGTAAAAAAGCAGCAAAGATGTTAAAATTTTTTCGGCGCTTCGCGCCGACTAGTACATTTATGTTTTGTTTACCAATAAAATACCTAAAATGAAATAAAAATGATCTGAAAAGCCAAGATTTTCGATGAATCCTTTTATTTTTCACTTACAAGAGTTACGAAACTAATCAGAATTGAATAAATAGTGCTTTAAAATGCAATTTTTAACTTTTGAACATGTTATATACAATGTTTTAGCCATTTTTATATTTGACCAGCAAAAAGGCTAGAACTCTAAATTTAAGTGGTTGTCAAGCTTCGAAAAGTAGTTTTTTGGTTCAAAAATAGTTGTTTTGGTCGAAGAAATGATTTTACAGCTTCGATATGGTTTACAGCTTTGGAAGGCAGTTGGTCGTCCAGATCCAAAAAATGGATTTTATTGGTCCAAAAGGTTGTTGTCCAGATAAAAAAAGGTCGTTGTTTGGTTCAAAAGTGGCATTTTCAATTTTTACTTCACAAAACAGTATAATCCTGTCTAGACATGCTCAGTATGGAGGTTCTGAGATGGAGATGAAATTTTAAAGTGCCTATCTGGGCTCAAAAAATGATGGATAGGCGTCAAAAACAACGTTTTTCGGCATTTCTCGCAATGCATCATCTTTTTAGAGCATAAAAATATAAAAATTTTGAAAAAAATTCGATATTTAAAAAATACAGTCAGAAAATGAGTATATGGCGTGAAGCGCCGAAAATTTGACTTTTTTGAGCAAATGTGTAGATATAAGTAAAAAATGCTTAAAACAACACTTTTCTACTATACAAGTACATGGTTCAAAGTTCTGGAGGGAATAAGCCAAATCTCCTTAGGGGGATAAGTGATTGATTTTTAGGCTAATTATGGCGTTATTCCTTACCCCCTCTATCAGATAAAAACGGCATTCGTGATTAAAATTGCATGAAAACAAATGATTGTGAGAACGATGGAATCATAGGTGCGCAATGTCACTCGCTCGTCGCCTTTTGCTGTACGCTTTTATTCTATTGACCGTACAATTTTATTACTTTTTTACATCCTTCGTGATTGTCGCGTTTTCAGTAATAAATTATTACAGTTCAGTTCAGTTCAGTAGATAGCTATGCGCATCGTAAAAACGGCTCTATAGTCCTTTTGGGGTCAGAAAATTAGCTATTAGGGATGCAACGGGTGCCCGAACCCAAACCCGAATACTCGGGTACCCGAACAAAATTCAGGACCCGAACCCGAACCCGAATAAACTGTACTCGACTACCCGAACCCGAATAAAATACCCGAACCCAAATGTTTATGGATTTTATTCGGGTTTATTCGGTATTTTTAAGCTCTAAAACCCCACAATTGTACGTCAAAGATTCAAAATTTTTCGGCTTTTTGCGCCGTTTTCAGTTTGCCCGACCCTAAAACGCTGAATTTCATGTAGTTATCAAGTGCACATTAATGGCTGTGTAATTAAGTGGTATATTTCAATCGATTCACGTAAATTTTCAATCTATTTATTTCACAAAACGACTGCCAAATGATATCGTATAAAATGTTAAAAACTGCTTCTTTGGTCGTAATTAAACTTTTGTTTCTATCAAATTAAACTTCACGAATAACAGTTCTTCGGCAGCACACATTCCCATAGGGGGTGAAAGGGGTATTACCCCCCTTAGGATCCATGACTCGAGTCACTAACAGACTATATTTGGTGAAAACCTTTTGAATCTTTCGAGCTTAGTTTCTACTATGGAAAAAGTGCACGTGACTATTAGAATTTCATGAAGTGATACAGTGTTTTGGAATGAAAGTAATAGTAAATAGACAAACTATTTCTATAAAACATGCATGTACATAACAGCTCAAAATTTTGGAAGAGGATGTCCTCGGCATACATGTAACGGCTGGAAATTTCGGGTGGGGGTCTCTGGCCATTTTAAGACAAAGGGGGAGGTTTGCTACTCCAATTTTAGGCCAAAAATGGCAAAAAAACCTAAGAATAGCCAAAAAACGCAAGATTTTCCCAGAAAATGGTGGAGGAAGGTCAAAAATTTTCTGACTTTGAAGGGGGTGCGGGGTCTAAACAACCTGTTACGTTTATGTTTCTCAGTCATTTTTAGGGGAGTGGGGGGTAAGCGGCTCCGATTTTTGGCCAAAAGTGGCAAAAACATCCAAAAATAGACAAAAAGTGCAAGTTTTAGCCAAAAATGGGGGAGGGTGGGTCAAAATTCTCTGACATTGGGGGGCTGTAGGGAGGACGTTCAACCTGGGGTGGGGAATTCCTTAAAGCACCCTGTTACACGTCTGGTTTTCGGCCATTTTAGGTGGGGGAATAAATAACAAATTTGTGGCTGCAAATCGCAAAAAAGGCACCTAAAAATGCCCAAAAAATGCGGGTTTTCGCCAAAAATCGATTTCGGCTAGTGCATTTATTTTTGGAGCCACCTTTATACAATGTTAAAATACTTTCTGGGGCAAAGTAATAATAATTTTAACCTTTTTCAGTATTTTTTAGAAATTTCCAAAATTTCAGGCGCTTCGCGCAAAATATCACTAATATACTGTATTTAGCTTCAAAGGGGCATTAAATACTCCAAAATCAATCTTTGTGTGATATTGGCATCTTTATGCTGATTCAAATATCTTTTGTATCTATTTCTACTGTTTTTAAAAATTTTATGCAAAAATAAGTATATACTGTTTAATATTTTTCGCACATTTTTCCCTTCAATGATAAAATTGACTAATTTATCTCGATATTACGTTGGATTTATAAGCGCAGTGGTGCACATTACAAGATTTGATTGGCATATTACAATTTCTTTAATATTTATGATTTTGTAGTACAAGTTGTTTTAGCTTTTCCAGTCGAGTTTTATGTGTAAATTCCATCAAAAGCTCATAAAAATATCGGCGCTTCGCGCCGAACTAATATTATCAACTAGATCCAGGCCAAATCGTCATATTTAGGACTGCATGTAGGTCGCAGGGCACACACTGGTAGTATGTAAAAATTTGTATATTTAATAATATATTTATATAATACATTTGCAAAAATTTGTCCGCTCATTCAAAGACTTTTTCGGAGATCTTTTACATGCACAAAGAAGCTCGTACAAAAAAAATCGTGTCGGCTTCGGCTAATAATAATACACCACTTAATTCACTAGTCCACCATTTTAGGATTTCACCCCTCCCTCAACTCTGGACATTAGGAAACTATGTTCGGCAGTTTCTCCAAGCAAGCGATTTCGCGTGGGCTCATATATCAAAAGTAGTTGTTAATGTTATTTGTAGGTCAGCGCTACCTCTCATTTACATTAGCGTTCTTGCACACTGAGCGGAGGAAGAAAAATCACTGGACACTTGAGTGAAACATCTTAAATAATTAGGCACGAGGCATCTAATAATAATAAAAATTGTAACATCTGGCTTACATGTACCTAAGAAATTCGCCATACACTGGTATTCCTGTATACTTACTGAAATACCCGAACCCGATCGGGTATTGATTTTGATACCCGAACCTGAACCCGAACCCGAATAAACTTGGATGAACTACCTAACCTAACCCGAACCCGAACCCGAATACACCAAAATTCACTACCCGTTGCATCCCTATTAGCTATATAGCCTTTTTGGTCTCAGAAAACTAGCTATATAGCTTTTTTGGTCTCAGAAAACTATTGGATTCACAAACATAGCTATATATATATAGGCTTTTTGGACAAAAAAGCTATTAATCCCGTTTTAGATTCAAGAGAATAGCTATATATCCTTTTGAAACTCAGAAAAGACAACGAAATAGCATTTCAGAACTCAAAAAAGGCTACACACATAGCTAGTTTTCTGAGCCCGAAAAGGTTGTATAGCTGATTTTCTGAGTCCAAAAAGGATATACAGCTATGGTTTTCCAGCCAAATCGCTGTATAGCTATCACTTTTTCAAAGCTCACCCCCATGCCCTTGTATAAATGGAATGACTTAGACTATCAAATATGCAAAAAACAATGGACAAAAAGAGTTTGATTGAATAAATGAATGAACTGAGTATAACTCAAAAAATACGTCAGCTTATACTGCTGGGTATCGTTTGGCGCTGTTTCATAATTCAAACATTTTGGTTCGAAAACGGCCTAAGGGGTATCATACATGCATATAGGGGTGCCCCCTGACAGGTCAGTCGGACAGGTACTATCCGGCTATTTTGAGCTACTGGAACCTTTCTTGCACGTTTAAGCAGTAGGAACCATATGTGCACAAGGTCAGGGTAGGCAAGAGGGCTGAAATCCCAAAAATCCAGAACAGAAAATTTAACGTTCACGATTTTTTTGCTGTTTTGAACGATCAAAATGGTCAAAATAACCTATAAAACGTTTTTTAGTGGTAATATCGCATTTTGAAAGCACTTTTAGTCCATTTTGACTGCATTTTATCAATCTTGACACTAAAAAATGCAAAAATTTATCAATTTTGGGCGCTCTCCGAGTAAAAAGTACTTACATACTAATCTGGCGCGAAGCACCGAAGAAATTTTGACGTTTTAACTGCTTTTGACTTCTAAAATGATGCAAGAAACGTTCCATCAGCTCAAAATCGCCGGACAGTACCCGTCCGGCTGACTCTTCAGTGGGTGTGATACCTCCCTTATCCCCTTATGTGCACGAATGGTAAAAACGTCATATTTGTTGGCGCATCGCGCCAGATTAGTACTTTTAAGTGCTTTTTACTTGAAAAGCGCCCAAAAATTGATAAATTTCTGCATTTTTCAGTGTTAGAAAAGATAATATGCAGTCAAAATGGACTAAAAATGTTTTCTTAAATGCAATATTACCACGAAAAAGCGTTTTATAGGCTATTTTGCCCATTTTGATCATTAAACAGCAAAAAATCGTGAATATTAAATTCTCTATTTTGGATTTATTCGGATTTCATCACCCCACTGCCGACCCTTATTTTGTGCACCGATGAGGGTATGCCTTTCGAAAGTCCTAGTATGGGGATGCCCCCGATACCCCCTAGTGTGGATGAGTTTTCCAATATTTTTGGAAAAATTTGATTTGAAAAATCGCGAATAAGGGCGGGGGGGGGTAAAAAAGTTTTGTAGACGTGGTAGAAGTGGTAGAAGGGGTCAGAACTCAGAAGCTGGTGATATCTAGGAATGATCATACAGTGAATTGTGGTCATTGTTTTTATACAAAGTCTCTTTCATACATGCATATAGGAGGGTGAAGGGGCATTATCCCCTGCTGAGGGGTCAGCCAGGCAGGTACTGTCCGGCGATTTTGAGCTGATGGAACGTAATTTTGCATCATTTTTGAGATCTAAAGCAGTTAAAGTGTCAAACTTTTTCCGGCGCCTCGCATTGGATCAGTACTTTTGTACTTTTTACTCGAAAGGTGCCTAAAATTGATATATTTCTGTATTTTAGTGTTAAAAGTGATATGATGCAATCAAAATGAACTAAAAATGCTCTTAAAATGTGATATTACCAAGAAAAAACGTTTAATAGGCTATCTTAACCATTTTTGGTCGTTTAAACTGCAAAAAACATCATGAAGGCTAAATTAACTGTATAGGATTTCTGGGATTTCGCCCCCCTGCCGACTGAAATTGTGCACCTGAGGTCTCTTTGTACAAAGACAAAGATGGTCTTCATAAGCCATAGTATATTAGGTAAACGTAAATTTTAAAAAACTATAGTATGGTACAGCAGCACGTTACGTGCTGTGAACTGAGTTCTTTGACTCTTATTAGTGAAATTGAAATTTAGCCGAAATATAACTTTCTAGCGATGAAGAATAAAAAAAATTTATTAGTACGGCCCGAAGCGCCGGAAAATTTTGACATTTTTTCCGTTTTCAGGTAGAATTTTCGGCCTTTTGTCACAGCAAGCTCAAAATTGCCTCAACACCTTTCGTTTTCTCAAAATCGCCTGACAGTACCTACCTGATTTTTCAAACCTTTAGGTAGGGGTAATACCCCCTCTCACCCCCATATGCCCATGTGTGGGTGAAGCGCCCAATCATGTATATATAGTCCCGCCCGTCCAAACGACCCATCCGCCTCAGCTAGTGAACGGGCCGAAATGGAGCGTTGCATAGGTGTGATGAAAAGTGTAATTTGGTGCACTGCATTTCTGAAAATCCTTATGCTGAATATAGGATTACTACTTTCCAAATGCGATTCCCAAGAATTCAAAAAATATAACGGAAGACTTAAGGTTGTGCATTATTACGATTTGGGGTGATTTTGACAATCAAAGCCCTAATCGTCTCTAAAATCCGGATTAAATAGGCATCAGCATACGTGTGACAGGAGGGATCCCCCACCCAAAATCGGACGTCCCCCCATTCCCCCAAAGCCAGATTTTTAACCCCCCCCAGAAGATTTTTAAACCCTCCCCCAGATTCTTGGAAAAAAATTGAATTTTTTCAAGCGTTTTAGGTGATTTTTGGCCGCTTTTGGCCAAAAATCAGAGCTTATTAACCCCCCCCCTAAAAATGGCCGGGACCACCTCCAAATTTCAAGCAGTTACATGTACGGGCATCAGTAATCGCGACCAGGATCATCTTTGTAAACATAAACGGATTTACTATTTTGCAAGTAATTCAGAATTTCTCAGTTCAGACGGTTTTTCGTTCTCATAAAGCAAAAAACAGTGTACTGACTTGAGAAGGGGCAATAAAATCATTTAAATCCGTTAATTGCAATATTCCACTGAATCCGGCCATAATTCAATGGTTAATAATTGTAAAAAATAAAAGTAATATTGCTCCAATCGGGTGGAAAAAGCAGTCGACGAAAGGCAAAAGCACTCTAAAATAAATCAGCAATATATTAAATAGCGATGTAATACCCACCTCAATAAAATTTACAATTGTTAAGGTTCAGATATGTAAGGTGAAAAAATGCCAAAATAATTACACGAATTTAATTAATATCCATAGCCGGCCCCTATCCAGGATGCGTCCAAAGAGGGGTCGGATCCAGCAAATTGCTTAATGTATATCTCGGAAACTTCATTGGGATAGCTCCATACATAGAAATTGATAAAAAAATAAAAAATTATTATTAAGCGCCATTAACCTCTATCATCCCATTAATCTGGCGATGCGGACGGCGCAATTTAGCTATTAATAGCGCCAACAAGGAAGCGCGCACGTGAATGCTGGCGCGCTTCCTTCTTGTTGGCGCTATTAATAGCTAAATTGCGCCGTCCGCATCGCCAGATTAACGGGATGATAGAGGTTAATGGCGCTTAATAGAAAAAAGAGATGATAGCGCATGATGGACGTAACGCGGCGCTCGCGACGCATCCTCTATCATAATTCTGAGGATGCTAGCACGTCATCTTTCATGGCGACCACTGTAGTAAATATGCAGACTGTTTTTCGCACAAGGTCTCTTTGTATGTACAAACGGTCTCCATAGCTCAATGTACATTATGCAAATGTAAATCATAGGATAATATAATATAGCAGGTACTGTAGCATTTTATGTGCGATAAACTGGGTTTATTGACCAGACATGCACAGCATGGGAATTGCGGGAAGAATGGTGATATTTCAAAGTGCGTTTCTGGGCCCAAAAATGGAGGGTACGTGTCAAAAACATCGTTTTTTGGCGTTTCTGACGAGGCTCTATCTTTCTAGAGCATAAAAACATAAAAAATTTTTAAAAGGTCGAAAAAATTGTAGTTAACAATATATAGGTCAAAACATGAGTATATGGCGCAAAGCGCCAAAAATTTGACACTTTTGAGCTAACAGAAAGCTAAAAACGCTTTAAAAAGCATCTTTTCTACGAAGTTTAGGAAACTTTCGAAAAATCTTAAGGTGAAAAAATTCTGCAGGGGGGTTAAATTTTTTCTTGGGGAACTGAAAAGATCGTGTATGTTATTGACCCTTATCAGTGAACTTTACCCAACTTAAGAATTTTTAAGGACAAAAAATACGAAACTTTATCAACACGACGCGAAAACTTCGTTATTTTTCATTGTTTTCAGATGGAATCTTCGGCCTTTTAACTACAATAATCTGAAAAGTCGTCTTGCCGCATTTTTCGTTGCTCAAAATCGCATAACACTACCTCACTTTCCAAACTTAGGGGTGATATCCCCTCTCACCACCCATGATTATGTGTGAATAGCTCGCAAAAACAGCATTTTTTGCGTTTTTCGACATGCTCTATTTTTTAACAATATAAAACCTGAACTTTTATTTAAAAAATTGTCGTTTTTGTTCACGCTTGAGCCAAAATTATGGGAATACTTCATAAACGGCACAAATCGCCGAAATTTGAAGGTTTCGTGGTACAGAGATGCAATTTTTTGATATTTTCGTACATTCTTATCTTTCAAATTTTTTGTCGGTAAGCAGGTGGGGTGAGCTTATATTCGGTATATGGGATTTGTTGTAACTTCCGAATGACAACAGGTAATGTTCTCGATTTTTTCCGAGCAACGCTACACTGAATCCTAGTGCGCAACAAAACAGGAGGCTGGAGGTGCCGGTGATCTGGAAATAAAGGGTGACGAATTTCGACGGGTAATGCACATTTAAGAACAGCTTTGTGCGTTGACTTTTAAGTCCTTTGTCATTTCGTTTAATTAATCTTCTCAATTTCAAAAGTCTTATGACCGCTTCTTATCTTACTTCTGGACTCAGACTTAGGCTTAGTTGTATGCGTATCCGTAAGCCTTAGCTGGTGCACGAAAACACACTAAGCCTAACTACCATTTTCCCTCAACCGAGCGAAGCAGCGAGGGAGCACATCGTGATTGGGCTCACTGGGTTTTTGTGCATCAGCTTAGGCACCCTCATGCGTTCAAACAAGACAAGCCTCCACACTAATTTCACTATAAAGGCTAAGAAAAAGGCAATGACAGAAAACTTAGGCAGCAGCAGACAATGATATTTCTAAGCTTCCGCGAGAGTGAATTGTTCTTTGGCAACTCGCAAACTGCTTTAAGTATCGGGTCGGTAGCCAAGATCTCTGGTAAAAGAAGTCTTAGGTTCGATCCCTGCTAAAGTCAGTGAATTTGTCTTAGCCTTCATATGTCAAGAAAATTGAATCACTTATGTTAAGAAAACAGAAAAAATTCGATAAATGCTTAGTTGCATAAATATCAACCAAAATGTCTTTCCGCGCCTTTTATCAACTTTCTCTTGATGTTCCGCATCGTTAAAAATGCTAAAAACTATGTTTAGGAAAAATTTGACAAAATCCCATAAACCAAATGTATTCCCAGAGTGATCGCCAAATTGAAAAGTTTGGTTTCAATTTTCGAAAATGTACCAAAGTCAGAATGTAAATGACTGCTGTCAAAATCTTCATGCTGAAATCACTGTTTTTCCGAAATTTTTTTCCACATTTTCGACTTTTTCCACATTTTTGGGAGGTCAAAATCGTTCGAAAATAGAGCGCCTGTTGAAAAATCAGTGTTTTTAGTAGAAAATCCCAAGTATGCATGTAACGGCAATGGTTGGTAGCATACGTGGGCAGCAAGAAAATTTTGGAGGGACAAGATAAGTAAAATTGCCAAAAATGTAACTAAAAATTAAATTCTGGAGGTCTACAATAATCTGGGGTGGGGAGAGGTTTCAACTTCTGCGGGGTACAAGCCCCCATGCCCATGTATGGTTTGAAGGCTTTGCGTGTAAAAATTTTGAGCTCTACTAGGAATATCGCGATCAGTAATACGATATTTCTATTAAAATTTGATTTTCCTAAATTCAGTAGAGCAATTTAGCCAATTTCAAGAGTCGCTTTTGACAATAAAAGACTGAATAATTTATCAATATGGCGCGAAGCACCAGAAAATTTTAAAAATTTTACGTCTTTAAAACGCACTTTTTTGCATTACCAAAACTGTCCGAGTACGGCGCAGTCTAAAATTAACAGCTAACAAGCTGGCCCTAGTATCCAGGATTTTGTTAAGAGGGGGAGGGGCAAGACCAAATTTTTTTCAAAACATAAGGATTAATTTTAGACCAAAGGGTTAATTTTAGTTTGAAAATTTTGCTACGTGCTGCCTTAGATACGGTGAAAATAAAATGGAAATGGAGGTCTGGGGTGGCGCCGGCAGAGCCCCAGAAAATTTTGCAGGAAGTGCATTTCAGTTTTGAGCCGTAACTTTAAAATTTTCAAAAAATCAACAAAATCAAGGTCCTGAATTCACCCTTAAAATGGTCAAAGTTCATCAGGAAATTCATATTCATTGCAAAACAAGTTGCTGTCATTCTTGCTTCTTGGACAAATCTAATTTTCCACGCAAAACCTAAGCAGAACAGAAGACATAGATGCAAAATACGCTTTAGGTTGTATAAAGACTAACAATGGAGTGTTTAACCGCGCGCTTGGAACTAAGTAGACTCTATTTATAATTGTGAAATTCAGCGCAAAGCGCAAAATTTTTTTGGAGATTTTTGGCTAAAAAAGCAAAGGGGCAGTGAAGTAAAATCATTCTCACATTTAAGTTCGGGAAGTGGGAAGCGGACCACGTGCTCCTTATTCCCCCTAGATACGGGCCTGCAAACAAGTAATAAAATTAAATCAATTCAGCAGGGTTGGACAAAACCCGACACACAAAATTTTGCATTTGGGTTCTTTGTGTATTTTTGCAGTTTTTATTAGGTTTTTTTAGGATTTCACATTGGATTAGTTTGTTGGAGCTACGCATATTATGCAGGTATATTATTTCATTAGGTGCAAGGCATAGAGGCAAAAATCGTTTTATTTAAGTACACAGACGCCAAAACAAAAACATGTCGATAACCTAAAATAAACAAACTTATATTTTTATCGCATAACAGCGCCTTAGTAATTTGTCAAGTTTTATGCGGTTCGTCAATAATTATGTTTTCTCAAATATTTGTCAAAAATGGGCGAATTTTCAAGAAAATATTGACAGAGCCAGAATAAAAATTGTTTTAAAGCAGTGCTAAACTTGTATATAAACGATTTCCCTATTTCGTTTCATTCTTTGTAGTTAGGTATTAAAATGACGAATAGAAATTCGGCAGTAATTATTTGCAGTCAACTGCAGGTAATATAGCACACAATGTAAAATTATATGCAGTCAAAAACCAGCAGCTTAGACTGCAGGTTATATAGCACACAACGTAAAATTATATGCAGTCAAAAACCAGCAGCCTAGGCTGCAGGCAATATAAAACACAATGTAAAATTATATGCAGTCAAAAACCAGCGGCCTAGACTGCAGGTAATATAGCACACAATGTTATATTATATGCAGTCAAGTTTAATGTTTATTGATATGGGAAGCTGGCGCTTCGCTCGCATTTTAACTTGTAGTAGATGGTTTTAGAAGGCACTTTTATTTGTGATGGTCTGGCAGATTTGCTTCCTCAATAGGGAATGGTTTTTCTGCGCTGCATAGGTAGCAGCTTCAATAGCTTCCCATCCACCCATTAGCGCATTTTGATGGGCCAGCGTAAGCTCTGGTCCTGCATGATAGATATTGCATAGCTGTTGCTGTTCTTGTCCTCATTCTGGGGAATTGTTTTACTTTAGTGGAAATGAAATTATACAGCAGGTACATATGATACTGGTAAGAATGGTGTGTGGCGACAGCAATAGCTTGCGGATTGCAGACATGGGCTAAGCCTAAGGCATAAATAGGGCGAAAATTGCGGAGTGAGCAAAATGAGCGGAGCAATTTTTGCTCCATTTATCTCAGGCGTAGCCCATACGCTGGCACCAATGTGAATGCACATAACTAAGCCTAAGCCTAAGACATTAGTAACCCCGCTCAGTCACAGTCCTCCAACGCTTCGGAGACTAATCCAAAACATTCCCAGATGCTTTTCGGAATCCTTGTTTCACATTGGTGTGTAAACTTGAAGCCTTTTATTTCCTCTAAAATAAAACAATTCCCCAGAATGAGGACAAGAACAGCAACAGCTATTCACTATCTATAATGCAGGACCAGAGCTTAGGCTGGCCCATCAAAATGTGCTAATGGATGACTGGGCGCTATTGAAGCTGCTACCCATGCAGCGCAAAAAACTTTCCCTATTGATGAAGCGAATCTTTTTTCAAATCAAAATTCAAATCAAAATTTATTCGTCATCAATGAAATTAAACAAATAAATGAAATGTTACATAAGAAATATAGTATAATTGCTTAAATAATACTACGATAATATTTGATGAACGCGGACACGTAAAGGCAAACAAAGAATGTGCTTGATTACGGCCCTTACGAAAATTGGCGAACTCAAGTTGTTTCAATCTTATCATAAACACTTTCGAGTTAGGAGCTTGTATAACTTGCTCAGGCAAAGAATTCCACAAAGAAACCACACGATTACAATAATCGTATTTTCTAATATTCAAATTCGATTTGTTAATTATTAGTTTACGAGAGTTTACTGCAAGATTTGACAGCATATTGAAGGTAAAAAATTCTTTAGAATGAAAAGTCTGAAAATTGACGATGGAATAGACCATGCTTAGATCAAAGTGAAGCCTCCAGAGTTCTAAGCATACAAGACACAATTCTTTCAATCTAAAATCATAAGATAACGTTTTATCACTAAATAACTGTTCGATATACCTTCGTTGTACATTTTCGACTAAATTAATGTCCTTAATGAGATAAGGGTTCCAAACCACAGTACTATATTCATGAATAGGTCTGACATAAGTTTTGAAAGCATTGATCCGCATGGCTTTATTTCTTGAAATAAAAGTCCGAAAAATCAAGTTCGAGATTCTACTCGATTTTTTTACTATATATTCACAATGCACACTAGATTTCAAATTTTTCGATATCAAAACACCAAGTTCCTTCATCTCAGTCACATCTTTTGGTATCTGAAAATCATCAATTTTGTGACAAAACTTTGGGTTCGACCTTCCCATCTGTAAAACAAAACATTTACTCAATGAGATTTCCAGCTGCCACTTATCAGCCTAACCTTGGATGTACGTCAAATCATTTTGTAAATCAGTAATCTGTCAGACCATCTCAAATAAAAGTGCCTTCTAAAACCATCTACTACAGGTTGAAATGTGAGTGAAGCGCCAGCTTCCCATATCAATAAGCATTCAACTTGACTGCATATAATATCACATTGTGTGCTATATTACCTACAGTCTAGGCCGCTGGTTTTTGACTGCATATAATTTTATATTGTGTACTATATTGCCTGCAGTCTAGGCCACTGGTTTTTGACTACGTTGTGTGCTGTATTACCTGCAGTCTAGGCCGCTGGTTTCTGACTGCATATAATTTTACAATGTGCGCTATATTACCTGCAGTTGACTGCAAATAATCAATACCTAGAAGAGCTTCGGTGAAATACTTAAGCCTGAAGTCCTTCATGTTCTGCTTCCTGACACAATCAAACATAAGTGTTAGGAATTTGGAGCCCCCCCCGAGAATCCGAAAGACCATCCGCTGAATTCGGGGGTACTTGTTCACTTTAATCCCTATCGAATTTTTTCTATCTTTTTTAACATTAGGGTATATACAGGGTGAATTTTTTTCATCTTTTTTTAACACCAGGGTTCTCAAACTAGTTTTCCCGAGACAGAAAATAACTTTCAGGTGACAGGTTGTGACCCTCCGACCTATCGCTCTACAGCGCAACATGTTACCAATCGGCTAAGCCACCTTCTTGTAAGAAATAAAAACGAAGTAATGAGGGAATGGTACTTAGCATCTATACATCGACCTAAGCATCTATACATCGACCTAAGCATCTATACATCGACCTAAGCATCTATATTTTGACCTAAGCGGGAGCGACCTCGACCTAAGCAGCTTAAAACACCTTTTCAGATATACTAAGCCTAAGCCTAAGTATATTGGAAGCAAAAACTTACATTTTCCTATATCTTATCAAGTAAATTATTGCAAAAGTTGATTATGAATTTGAAAAGAATAAAAAAATGAAAAAAAAATTTAAAAAAAATCCAAAAAATATAAAAAAATGAAAAAAAATAAAAAAAATTTTAAAAAAATTAAAAAAAACTGAAGAAAATCAAGGATTATATCATATGATAGATATATCATAATGGTGTAATGCTGTATATATCATAATGTTAAAAAAGATAGAAAAGCTTCGATAGGGATTAAAGTGAACAAGTGCCTATTCGGGTAGGACCCCTGAATAAGACTGTTGCAATTTTTGCGATTTTGCCTTGACAGAACCCCAGAATTTTGTCGTTGTCCAATGATCCATATAGGTATATCGCTGCTTATCAGCAGGCCTGTATCCATGATTTTGTTTCGGGGGGGGGGGGCACGACCAAAATTTTAAAAAACATAAGGGGACCAGAGGATGAATTTTAGTTTGCAAATTTTGCTACCCGGGTATACTATAGATACGGTGAAAATCTAATGGAAACCATCGGCTTTAGGGCTGGGCTTCTTGAACAAATCTCATTTTCTGCATAAAACCTGCATAGAACAGAAGACATATATGCAAAATACGCTTTAGGCTGTATAGAAACTAAAAATCGAGTGTTTGACCCGCGCGCTTGCGAGTGTCGGCTAAACTGGCGAATATGTGTACCAAACGAAAAGTTGCAAGCAGTACATCAATCGATAGTTTGTGGAGCTGATTTCAGTAAAAATAAATTTGAGTGGGTCGGCATTATTGATGGATTTACTGTCGATTAAAGATATCAGATTATCAAGGGGGACTATATGAAAGAACATCGGAAAATCGAAAAAACGTAAGTTGCAAGCAGTACATCAATCGATAGAGATTCTAAAGCTGATTTAAGTCAAAAAAATTAGGAGTGGGTCGGCATTATTGATGGAGTTACTGTCGTTTAAAGATTTCATATTACCAACTTGATAAGATATAGGGAAATCTAAGTTTTTGCTTCTAATATACTAAGGCTTAGGCTTAGTATATCTGAAAAGGTGTTTTAAGCTGCTTAGGTCGAAGTCGCTCCCGCTCAGGTCATTGTATAGATGCTTAGGTCGTAAGTAAGAGCAGTTTTTCCTATTGCCTTTACGTTTACCCTGCTTCGTCATACTTAATTTGTTTTGTCTTTCATGTATTTTCATTTTCGTTCATTCGTCCTATCCATGTATGTTAATATTTTCTTTTGACTTAGCGAATAAATTGTTGTTGTTGTTGTTGTTGTTGTATAGATGCTAGTCGATGTATATGCTTAGGTCGATGTAGGTATGGAGATTGACACTTCAAATGGCTGTAACTCTTGACTGGAATGAGACCCACGCAAAATTTTTTTTAAAATGATCGTCTCATCAAGGTCTACCGAAAGGTGTTTGCTGAAATGGGTTCGGTACACATATTCGCCAAAAATTCCGCGAGCGACTATAACTAGATTCTAATTTTTATTGAGAAATTCGGCGCGAAGCGCCAAAAATTGTTTGAAATTTTCGGCTAAAAAAGCAAAGGGGAGTGAAGGAAAAACTCGTTCTCATAATTCGTTTCTAGGGGGCACGTGCCCCCCTATCCCAATGGATACGGGCCTGCTTATCAGTATTGAGTGAGTGAGTGACTTGTGCGCATAACAAAGATATACTAGTCACCTACTCGCCGGAAGCATGACTAATGTGATCCAGAACCTACTCCATTTGAGTCTGAGTCTAAGCATTCAATTTGTGGGACCTTCAATTTGGATTCTTCGATGGTCGCTACGAAAAAACAGTGAGATGCGAAGCCGCATTGCAGACGAGTGAATACGAGCAATGGCGTTTTAATCTTGCATAGTAATTATAACTCATTTTAAATTGCAAAGGTGCAATAACCTGCAGATAACTAAACTTGTATTAAGTCGACACTACGATCATTAGGTATGTAGGTGATACGCTTCAGATCGCTACAACAATCGCAATGTCAGCTTGCCGGTAATTACACCTTAAACTTGCACGAATCAGACTATCATACTACCTATAATTTACTTGGCCATCCTTTTTTCTTATGTTTAATGCAGCGAGTGCGAATTTTGTGTCCCCTGCCCCCTCACAGCAACAACGGCAAACACCTGGGATGTGCGGTTTTTATCGATAGATAATTAAAAATTCGATGTTGATTTTTTTATTTGTTTATGTTCAATACCGAGTTAGCAATGAGTGTGTAAAGTGTAAAACGGAGAATCAAGTAATTTGCGGAGGGCCAACTTTTTTTTCTTAAATGTTGCCCCTGAGTTGCAGATAACGAATCTGACCTTAAAATTTCTTTACACGTAGTAGTTGTTGCACAAAAGCGTAAAGTATACATTTTTTTACTCTTTGCGTGTCCTAAACCTTACCTAACTCATTTTTGGTTTTTGTGCAGTCCAATTGGTTTTATAATGTAGAAGGCTACAATATCTCAAAACCAAAAATTTTTCCTCTTCTCTAACGCAATAATTCTTGATTATTTGTGATCGTTTTAGTGTAAAGGGGTCGAGACGAAAAAAATTTTTCAGCTACTCCGACAAGCAGGCGGAAGTCGGAACATGCTGATTATGCAAGCACTTTTCCGCCCAGAGCATTGTGTGTGGTCATTCTTTTTTAAAAATGATCTCCTCCGTAACGTCAGAATAACGAATCTGACCTTTAAACTTTTCTTTAGCCGGAGGTTGTTGAGCTGTGAAGAGGTGAAGTTTGAATAATACACATCTTTGTTAATGCCAATATTTAACTCCGTATTACATATTTTTTGATCGTTTTTTATTTCAAAGATTTTTGACTCATCTTAATGCGCTGTCTTGAAAGCGATTCCAATATTTATCCAGTTTAAATCCATGCAAATTTATGTCTGTCCGTTTTTGTAATGTATGCGGCTCATAAATTTTCTTAAATCGTTTGCATTTGCTGATGCGTCGACCGAATTGTTGATTTGTGCTGGAATCGTTCATGTTGTCTTGCTCGACTACTATAGTCTGTTTCACATAACTTCGAGCATAAATTCTGAGAATTTTCATCGACAGTAAGGTCGAGGGTTACGATAATTGTATATCAATCGCAATGTCAGCTCATTGTCGAAGATAGTTTTAAAATGTATGACCGAGTTGTGTGAAACAGATAATAATTTTTGTTGCTTTCTCGTACATTGTTCAGTTGATTGCGATTTTTGGCGGCCGTCACATCATTGCGTTGGTTTACACACTGACGTGTTCGTTGCCCCATGTCTGTCTTTCGCTTGCTGTTTTTTCGAAGCAGGATTTATCTTTAATTAGGTTAGGAAAGTCATTTGCGTAAATTTTAATTCAATAAATTTTCTGACTACCGTTGTTATCCTTCTTTCAATGTCAACACTTGATATTGAAGCTGTAATTGGGAAGCCTAAAAACTGAGCAGGTTCGAAGACCCACCACCTCGCAGTGTTCGGTGCTCGCGCGAGCCGAACCAGTGTTTAATTACCTAAAAAAATTGCGCGATTCAATCCGGATATGAAACGTCATCTCGACGGGTTAAAGCGCAAAAGAATGCGCAAAAGCTATAAATAGCTTAAACATCTGAACAGCGGAACATGCTGACGCGAAAGCGCAAGAGTTCGATGAGCGTCTACGTGCACCGCACTTACAAAGCTATGGATTGTTGAAGAAAAAGTAAAAAGTGTTGCTGCTAATCTTCGCTTATGCAAGCTCTGGATTTAACTTTCCTCGAGCATTTCTGGGTTCAAATACATTGAGAAAATATTTACGCTAATTTTTAAATCGATCCAACGGGAACTTTTACGTAGGTTTTTTCCCTGATTGAGGTTAGTTAGACTGCCTTTTTTGTAATGAAAACGCAGTGTTTAAGAACAAAGTCATGCTACTAAAAAGTAGAATACTAGGAAGAAAAAATGCCCTGATGTTGCAAAACGGGTGAATATACTTGAATTTTTTCATTGTTAAGGATGCAAAAGGAGGGTACTAGGGAAAATTTCGTTATATGCGCAGAAGTCATATGAATGTACGAAACAGTTAGACTTCCTCTAAACAACGCAAAAATCGAAGTATATTCTGCGGCCTGTGAAAAATCAGGTGTGGTCACAAAATGTTTGTAACTGCTTCGCAAAAGAGCATTGAAGACACTTTCATGACTAATAAATAATTAATGTATTATTTATTTCTTGAAATTTTGGCTTCCACAATGCTCTGGCGTGAAAGATAATAGTGTAAACTTTACACCTCCACGGCCAACTCAATAGTTTGCATGAAAAACTACAAAATGTTTCCAGATAATCTGCAGAAACGCGCATTTTTGCGATCTTTAGAGGAAGTTGTTTCGCACATTCCTATGGCTTCTGCGCATATAAGGAAATTATCCCTAGTCCCCTCCTTTTACATCCTTAACAATGAAGAAATTCAAGTATATTCACCTTTTTTGCTCCATCGGAGCATTTTTTCTTGCTTAATGTTGACTCGTAATATAAGAATTTCCATCGAATAATGGAGAATGTAAAAAACCCACTATAAGGATACCTGAAAATAAAAGGATATTATTGTCATTTTCACATAACCTTAGGCATAAATTTTAAGAATTTTCTTCGGCGGTTAAAAAGACTACGATAATCAGGCCAGTATCCAGCATTCGGCCAGGGGGCGGACTCAACAAACACCTGCCGGAAATCTTCAATAGCTCACAGAAACAGTAAGTCATCAACACGAGAAAGAAAATATAAAGAAAAATAAATAAATGAGAAAAAACTACATAAAAAGAAAGACAGAGATATAAGTGCAGCATGCTATTAGTAAGAAAGAAACAAAAAGGACGAGTGAAATAGCACAAGTGTACATAAAAAATTATATTAAGAGAGATTACGTGTTTAATGAGGCGCAAAAGTCTAAATGAGGCAGAAAAAGTAGGCAGGATTATATACAGAAAACTTACACAAAAAAAATTAAAAAATTCATAGACGAGGTCATCAGAGGGGAACTAGGTTGCTACAGTTCCGTGCCTTTAATCCTCTGACTTTCGCTGCAACCTAGCAGCACCAGCCTAGGCGGCTAGACTGCCTCTCATTAGAAGAAATAAAATAAAAAATAAGTAAGATAAAATAAAAAAATAAATCAATAAATGAATAAATAAACAAATTAAAATTATACATACTATAAATATTATAAAAATAGAAAATGCTAATGCATATTTCAGAGATATACTTTTCCAATTGCTATAGTCAAATTGAACCAGTTTACAAAGACAAAACGACCAATAGTTGAGCGGTGGTGTACATAAGTGGCACCATCTATTCGTTGATTTGCTTTGTAAACTATGTACTTTGATTTGACTGTCCGAGTTCAGAAAGGCTACCTCTGAAATATGCCGTCAAAAAGGCTATTCTTGGTTGTACTCGCGTCAAAATTATGGAAAATACTTAACATCTGTCGCGAAGCGCCGAAAATTTCAGGATTTCACGTCAACTTTTTTACAATTTCTCCATCCATTTGTGCATTATCTTACCTTTCAAAAATTTTTTCGTCCAGGAGCGGCCGCCCCCTAAATATATGGCCCTAATGATAATTATAGGTAATTACTTTAGGTTAATGCTATAGTCGCAAGCAATCATAGATGGGCAGCACTGAAATTCTGGAGGGAATGCAAGATTTTTCAAAGGTCAAAAAATGTCTTTATGTAAATGTAGGGGCCTGTATCTACAAGAGCGACACAGACCGGCCTAGCATTACCTTCGAGATTTACCTAGGTACGTAGGTACTTAAGTCTACGCTTAGTGCTGGCCCCGATCGCGCGGCTCTAAGGCTTTCGATCTTTGGACCCTTACAGACCTTACGGCTTCGATCCCCTCAGCCCTAATATTGCTGGCTGCTTCTATGTCGGGTGATCTCAGCAGCTACGCCCTAAGACCTAAGGCTACCTACCTAGTCTCGGAATTTGCCGCGGAGGTCAGTTGACCTATCTCAAGCTCAAGTTGTAAATTTAACTTATTTTCAATCAGTGCCTGATCAGAAATGTTTTCGGTTCCTAATTTGTGTAGCACGCTGAACAATGAAAACAACAACAACGAGCTCTATGCTGATCAATCATCCTTAAAGATTAAATAATATTTTGATCAATTTTTGGCTTGAGAGATAAATTATGATTTTCGAATAAAATAAACTATCATACGGAATTTACCTATCAGTCCACTAGATGGGTGGAGATCCTCGACGTAGGGATGGTGGCCGACCTAACCCTCGGTATAACCAAAACCACTGGGTTGGTTTTCTATGCTTTTATTCGACGAAGAACGCACGGCCTATAGCCGGGAAACAAAATACGCAAAAGAGAAACAATAATGTACAGTCGAAATAACCGGCCAACGAAAAACCAAAAACGCCAGACTCTAAACTACAACGTTACGTTCACTGGCCTCAAGGGCCATTACAGTAAATTAAAGAACGATCAATTTAACATAATACTGAATCACTTTTATCTCAGATCGAAAGTTCTCGATTAACGTAAGCGGTATGCATTAAACAATTACTATTATCATACACTTAGCTCTATGCTACCGGACAAGTATCTAAATGTTTTTTATTATTGAAAATTTGGGGAAATAATGGGAAGACCGAAGGCATAGCCCACAGTGCACTATCATAGATAGCTACTAGTATTGGCTATGTTATGGCTATTGCGAACTGCTAAGGCAGGTTCGCCTACACGTGTAACTCTCGCAGTTACACTCCCCCACGTATAGAAAAAAAAATTTGACACGAAGTGGAGAATTTTTTCGGGGGTACCAACAACGGCACTAGCGTCGGCGACGCTCTACAACTCGGCTCTCTGGCGTTCGCAACGCCTCTACTCTGGCGTCCGCAACGCCTCATCCTGAGCGAACGTGAAAAACGAAAATAAAAAGAACGAAAAAATAACAAATATCGATAACCGGTAACGGTCAACGCATGACCTCGTTTGCACTCAGGAAAACTCTCGAGCAACACTCACAATGGCGCTAGGGATAACTATATTGTTGCCCGAGTAATGATGAACTCCGGTCTTGGACAACATAGCATAATATTCGATTATGCTGCCCAAGTAGCCTCCTTCAGTCCCCGGGTAATGAGAAAAATTTTGAATTGAAAAAATTTGTAGATTGGGTGTAAATTAACCCCTTGTCCGTTAAAGAGTTAAGGTACCATAATAGTAACACCGCTAATTAAGCACAAGAAAATTTAAGACACGGAATGATAAGGCAAAATTATGCTGAGCAAAAAATTAAAGTCACTGACGAATTAAAACAAGAGGTAACGATACGAGAAAAAATGGCAAATTATGCGAGATAACGGGGAAAAAATACGAGCACCGTCAAAGAAAAATTTTACAGCAAGAGAAAAATGACAAGAGAAAAAATACACAAGAAATAAACGATACACGAAGTCCTGGAATCCACATCAGGACGAAAAACGAAAAAATTGACAAAAAGCTGCTGGTCGAGGTCGACGCCGTTGCAGAGTTCCAAAAGTTCAGTACGTCGAACTTTGTAAATTAATATTGATCGCGGTATTTGGCCTTCGAGCCATACGATTTTCCGCGACGTCGTTGTCGTTGAAAATATTCCTGATCCGATTCCGGTTCGCGACGCGTATTCGAACGCTCACGATATTGATATGGCGATTGCCTACGCCCATACAGATGTTGGCGTAAGCGGCGATGTGGATCGACGGGTCGATCATCGTCCTCAAAATCGTCGTCGTCCTCGTAGTCGTCCGCGTAACGACGCGGTATGGGTGGCGTCGGAGTAAATAATTGCTCCGGCGTAAAACCGTAAGATCGTTGGCGAGAAGGTTCGCGTGGACGCTGTTGTTGTTGAGTAACAGGCCACGGTTTGGGCAAAAGTGGACCTGGTCGAGGTTGTGGCTGATAGCCCCCGGTGGCTGGTTGACTTTGTTCCAACGGTGATTGATACGACTGGTCCCATTGTTGACGTTGACGGGATTGTGACCGGCCCCGATGAGTTCCGCGGTTCGACTGTGGCGGACGGCGATATTCATAAGGCTGCTGCTGTCGCGAGCGCGACAGATGACCAGCATCGGCCTGAGAATACGCCTCGGAACGCTCACGCGATTCCGTGAATTGCTGCTGTTGCCGCGGTTGGGTCTGCGGTCTTGTGTATTGCTGTACATGTGGTTTTACTTGTGTCTGCGGTTGTGCTTGTGACTGTGAACGGTGGTGCGTTTGCGCATAGCGCTGCCGGGATGACTGCGGGTCTTGTCGCCTCGATCCCCTTTGGCCTGAACGCGCTTTTAACTTAGCTGCAACTTCAGCTTGAACGAGTCTTCTGACTCATTGTTTTTCCAAATTCTTCAACCGACGCAAAGTGTGCTCGGATTTAGTATCGTAAAAACGATTCAATTTTGCCTTGTGTTCGTCTTCTGGCATGTGACAAACTTCTGAAGTCTCAGCAAGAGAACCGGCGGCGCGTAACTTTGTCGCACGCCGTGGCATTTCCGTAGCCAAATTCTCACGATCACGCTGCTCGATCGTCATGCGTGTTCTGACGCATCGCAATTTGTGCTTCCAAAGAAAGATCGACTTCGGGCATATCAAGGCTTGCTGCGGATCCGCTTGGGTCCTGCGAGGATGCCTGTTGCCTTTCTTTACGAATTTTTTCTAATTCGCCTTGTATTCGATGTTTGAGGTAAAATACAGATTTTTGACGACCTCGAAAACGATCGAATTGAGCCGGAACTTCAAGTGCCGGGTCGGTAGCTAACCGAATTTGGCGAATCATGTTGTGTAAAACATGAGGACTTTCAATTCGTGCTGTTAAATCCGGGAATTCCGGAAAAGCCTCACGTGGAGATGGCGTGTAAGACTTCGCCAAGGAACGCTACGCGTAACATGCGACGCAACTGTTCCGTCATACGCCAGCCTATTCCGGCATTGCCATAGGCGTATGCGAAAAAGTGGAATTTTCTATCTAGGAATTCCAAAAGCGCTGTAGCGCGCATGACGTCTATTGAAGAAAAGATCGTCATGTGTCGATACTCCGACTCATATAAAGACTGAAATTCTCGGAAAGTATCGAAAATATCGACCATCTGGCGTGTCGGTATTAAAATTGGCGCTAGGTGATCCGGCGCTGGTGACATTCTATGCGGATATAAATCCAGGCAAATTTGATGTGTAACGCCGTCGATCACCTTGCTTGGTGCGTCAAGATGTGGGTGTACGACCAAATACTCGAGCGGAACCTCGTACAACATCATTCCGGTTGTGATAAAAAACCGTATGCGCACAAAGTATTGGTCAGGATAAAATAATCGGTTAAAGACGCTCATATCGCTTATGAACCTAGGTGCGGGCTCACGATTGGCATCAGCCAAAGGCTGCGCGAGCGTAGACCACACTAATGGGCGCGAGGGCGAATCAGTCGAATTCGCGTACTGCAAATGGATTGCGTACACTCGATCGAAGTACACTTGAGCAGCTTCGACCAACTGATCGTACAAACGCGATCCTGCGACCTCACCCAAATAGGAACGTAAATCGTGCAAAACGACTGGCGCGACCGTACAAGGTGGTTCGCGCGTCATATTTTCCATCATTGTGAAAAAATGCTGTACGTAGCGCGAGCGATTTTGGATTCTAGCGCTTTCATTCGCGGCCATCTGGTCGCGAATAGCTTGCACGTGCGCAGGTATTGCGACTTCCATATTTGATGGTTGGCTTTGCGTAGCCTGTGATTGCAAATTTGCCACGGTACTAGACACACCCGTCATGGCCATAGGAGCCGTGAAACGAGTATCCGGTGCCGTCGTACCTTGTGGCACGAGCTGAGTCGTGACTTGCGTGTATAATGCTACTTGTGGTACTTCGTGTGCAGCTAATGTACGTTGCGGTTGTGGCGGAAAACCGATAATATCAGTCATGATGACATCAGGGTCAGCTTGCTGCTCTGCCCCAACCGGCTGAAGAGTCGGCAAAGGTCCGAGCGCACTGATACCCAAGGGTGCTTGTTGAACCGCCGCAAGCGATTGCGAGACAATCGGTTGCGAAACGGTAACAATCCCTTTTCGAGCCATTGCTCCGCGTGTTACACGCGGTGGCGACACGTTAGCCTGTCTTTCCGCCTCGGTGTCAGATAACGCCATCACTAAACGTTTGGGAGATAAATCATCGTCTTCAGTGGAGATCGATGGTTCTACACCCAGCATAGGCGAATCGTAGGGAATATCGGTTTGCGAAGAAAACACAGAAGCTGGTGTACTCGAGCTGGTTGGTTTTGACTTAGGTTCCATGTCAGGCGCATTTACCGGGCCCAAAACTGTGTCGGCAACGGTTTGCAAAGCCTGCACTTGTAAGTCAGGATTGTCAAACACGTTAGCGTGAGCCAACGCTTCCGTTACTGAGGCAATGGTGGTGGCTGCCGCTATAGCTACTTGCGGTTGCGGAGCCGGGCAATAAAAGTCCTCAGCTAGGATTAACTCTTCGCCATTTGAATCAACTTCAGCGTCAACAGCTGCGCTGGTCGACTGCCCTTGTGGTGGCTTGCTAGTCGACAATGGTATGCGTACTTTGGCTTTCGGGCCACTAGCCTTAATGTATAACTCATCGCCTACGAAAGAAACCGACATGGGCTTTCTATCGTCAGTAATGCGATTATCCTGCGAGCACCCTTCTATCAATATAAAAACATTGATAGTTATGAGGGCGTCCATCGCTAGATAATGCTGCATGTCCCGAGTTAAGGGTAAGCTCCACGCCTGTCCGAAGTTTCCAGGCGCGTTCGGATCAATATACATGTCAAAAAAGAATTCTGCCAAGCGCTTTAACGAGTGCGATTGCGCTTTAATGCGTAAACGACGAGTAAATGTTCTCGCCAATGGCTGAATGTCAATAAAATTTGCAATAAATGGATCTTTCCAGTGCAGTTTATTGCGAATTTCTGCATCCGGAATTGCCACAATTTCCTCGAAGGTTGGCCCGTAGACATGGAAATACGCAAGTCGGTCTTGCGTCGGATCATAACAAACCATATAAACGTTAGGTAAGCGCGTTTCAAGCAACTGGTGAAGCCCGAACGGAGGTTGCGGAAACTTCGCTAGATCCCAACAGAACACATGGCCATTCGCGCTCGCAACTTGGACGTAGCGTACGAATGGGCCATGGAGGTCCTGGTAAGTGGGACATAGTTGCTGAAAACGCAGGTCCCAGGTCTTATAATGCCTGCCTTTTCTGTCATTCACAAATTCAGAGTCGTAGCCTAGAAATAAAGTGCCATTAGTCATATTCGATGGCTGAATTAACGCCAAAATGGCGCCAAACGACTTCTGGTCGTTGGAGACTATGACGGTGGGTAGAAGTCTATTCTTTGGTACGCGAGGGGTTACCAAAGGACATCTACCAAGCCGATTCTCCCACCAGAGTTGTTGGTCGTTTATACGCTTTCTGTGATTTGCGATTTTATGTGTTGCTTTATGCTTTACCCATTTTGCGGTAAGTGATTCTAGACCGCCAACACAACTATTATCGTTTTGCGGCAGCGGGTCTGGTACGACCAAACCCCGCTCCAAAGCCATACTGGTCAACGCCGAACGAAACTCATCTAGGGACGCGGGATCACGCCCCTCAAATTTGCATTGGCGACCAGCTGCTTCCAACAATGCCTCCTTGCTGGGGGTACCTTGTGCAGCCATGGGTCTGCAAAAGGAAAAACATTAGATAATGGTACGGCATGTGCTGTTTTAGAACCATTTAATAAACGTACAGGCGCGCAGTCCTTAGCTTTTTGTTCCCTGCCCGGTAAATCCTCAAAACTTATGACAACTGCCGGGGCAAGAGGGCGATGTGGTAACTTTACCAACACAAAATCGCCAGGGACGTACGCGTGTTTTTCCACAATTAAGTCAGAATAAGGTAATTTAGGTTCAGGCAAAAGTCTATTCCTGTGAACGTGATGAATAATGAGAGGGTTATAGACATATGCGATTTTCGCAGTTTCAGGCGTAGGTAAGTCAATAATTCGGTATGGACCAACACGCTTGGGTGATAGTTTACCGATTTCAGGTTGAATGACTGAGGTATTATTGAGGTAGACTATATCCGAGAGATTAAAATTTGTGTGCGTTACGGCTTTGTCATATTGCGATTTTTGCTGCTTACGCGCTTGAGATAAATTTTGAGACGCGATTTCATGCAGATCCTGCAAAGTCAGCTTTAAATCAATGACATATTTTTCCGCAACAGATGGTAAATTCGGATTTATCACGAAGTCATTTATGAGTAAAGTGTCGAGAGGAAATGCTGGTTCACGACCATAAAGCATTTCAAAAGGAGATATATTAGTTGATGATTGTGGAGTCGCGCGGTATGCAAATAATGCGAAGGGTAAAAATTGTTCCCAATCATACTGTGATCGCGCACTCAGCTTAGACAAACCATCAATCAATGTACGATTATAACGTTCCACCAACCCATCACACTGAGGGTGATATGGGGTTGTAAATATTTTTTGAACGTTTAATAGTTTACAAACTTCCGAAATTAGGGTAGATGTAAAATTTGACCCCTGATCTGTCAAAAATTTCTTGGGGACTCCATAACGTGGTATAATTTCTCTTAGTAATAAATTTGCAATAGTTGTTGCTTTTATGTCAGAAACAGCAAAAGCTTCCACGTATTTTGTAAAATAATCCATAAAAACTACTATTTGGTCATTTCCGGAGGGAGATCGCGGCATATGCAAACAATCGCTCGCAATGAGTTCAAAGGGCGCGGATTCTTCGATTGGTTGCAACGGAACGGATGTGGAATTTAATGCGACCTTACGTTGTAAGCACACATCACAATTCCTACACCACGCGATCACATCATTTTCCATGCGCGGCCACCAATAACGCATTTGTATGGCGGGCAAGATTTTGCGCGATGAAAAATGAGCTCCGAAAATAGAGTCATGAAATTCCGTTAATATGAAGCGACGCAATGATTTGGGTATGACAATTTGATGAACAACAGTTGGTGAACGCTTAGGTTGAAAACGACAAAAAAGTACATCGTTTACAAGAAAAAATTCGTCACGATATTTTTTCGTTGTTAAGTCATTCAATGCGATGCGAATTTTATGCAATTCATCATCTGCACGTTGCTCAGCGAGTAAACGCGCAGGTGTTAGCATTTCAGCTTTTTCTGCATCGGTAAGTAACAAGCGTTCGCGAAATGTAGGTGGTTTAGAATTAATAGGATCGGTTTGCGCAGTAGGATTATTATTTTGTGCGTTTGGATGATTAATTGGCGCAGTAGGCGCATTATCGCACGATCGGTCAGGTGGAACCGATTCATCATCTGACTCAAAATCTTCGGATTCTAAATTTGCGATGTTAACAATATTTTTGCGCTCTACTTTATATTTGCATTCTGCATGATCATATTTAGGGTGACGTGAAAGAAGATCAGCTGTGCAGTTATATGCACCAGGAATGTAAACGATATCATATTCGTATTCCTGTAATTTGAGACCCCAACGGCGTAATCGACTCGATGGGTCTTTAACATTTACTAGCCAGGTTAACGCTTGATGATCAGTTTTGACAATGAATTTTTTACCGTAAAGATAATGTCGATAATGCTTGATGGCCCACACTACCGCTAGCGCTTCTTTTTCTGAAGTAGCATAATTACATTCAGCAGAATTTAGCACGCGACTAGCGTAGCTAAGAATAAAACGATTTTTGGATGGTAAATGTTTTTGTGTCAAAATAGCACCTAACGCATAGTTACTTGCGTCAGTTGTTAAAATAAATTGGTGCTCATCATCGAATTTTGGTAATTGCAAAATAGGTGGAGATGTAAATGCTTTCTTCAGAAGCTCAAAAGCGGTTTGGTGCTCAGCCTTCCAGCAAAATTCGACATCTTTACGAAGAAGATGGAATAGCGGTTTAGCGATTTTAGCCAGATCTTTAACGAATTTCTTAAACCATTGGACTAAGCCAAGGAATTTCTGCAAAGATTTAACGGTTTTTGGCACGGGAAACGAGATTAAATCTGTGACTTTAGACATATCGGGAGCGATGCCCATTGCACTGATACTGTGGCCAAGAAATTTTACCTCTGCATGCGCAAGATGGCATTTATCAGGCTTGACACGTAAGTTTGCCTTTTTAAGAGCAATGAAGACATTTTCAAGATCTTTTAAATGTTCTTTGAAAGTACGTGAAAAAATAATTATGTCATCGATGTAAACGAGACAAGATTTCCAATTTAGACCTGGGAGCACAAGCTCCATTAGTCTTTGAAAATCTGCGGGCGCATTCTTTAAACCAAAAGGTAAAACTTCAAATTCGTAATGACCAAGAGGACATATAAATGCTGTTTTTTCGCAGAGATTTATTATTGAGTGGAATTTGCCAATATCCAGATTTTAAATCGAGTGTGCTAAAATATGCAGCACTGCCTAAAGTATCGAAATAATTGTCTAATTGTGGAAGAGGGTAAACTTGCTTTTTAGTGACGTCGCTTAACCGTCGATAATTGACGACTCGGCCTAAGGGAACCGTCTTTTTTTCCGATGAGAAATAATGGACTTGCCCATGGGCTAGTTGTAGGTTGAATAATTTTATCCGCAAGCATTTCATTTATAATTTTCTGCATGGATTCCCTTCTAGAATGTTCAACACGATAAGTTTTTCCAACAACGGGTGGATTATCCCCTGTGTCGATATGATGTTTCATCAAGGGGGTACGACCATGACGTGGGCAGCAAGAAATTTCTGGGGGGGTGCAAGATTTTTTTGAAGGTCAAAAAATGGCCTTAAAAACGATGGTATGGTGATAAAAACACCATTTTTCGACGTTTCTCATCAAGCACTATCCATTGGCATCAAAAAATTGCGAAAAAAGCGAAAAAATTTTCAAAAATTGAATTCTGGGGGGGTATTTTGATTTCTGGAGGGGGTATTTTGGCTTCTGGGGGTGCATACCCCCCAAACCCCCCACGCCCAGGTGTGGGTACGACCAAGAGGTTCATTTTTTAATGCAAAAATTGAGTCGTATTTTAAGCAAAGTTCACGAATTTGTTGCTGCTGTCTAGAATTAACGGCGGAGCCGTTTAAAGCTTTATTTATTGATGCAAAAAGTTCTGGTGTCCTATCATCCAAAGATGAAACATGTGACATGACTTCGGCATCAGTGGTTAAAGAACCTATTATTTCACCAGAGTCAATGCGAATTGGTGCTTTAGAGATGTTACGAACGCGAACAGGTATTAGGAGGTTGTGAAGCATCGACTATAGACGGAGCAACAAAAAGTGAAGTTTTTTCCATAAAATCGGGATTTGGTTCGAATAATGCGAAATCAAAATTGCAAGAACCGTGACTTATATAGCCAGGTGTAATTAATTTGTGCCTAGGTTGTATAATAACAGGCTCAGGTAGCGAAACATGCACACACACAACACCAGAGGTAGTTGTGTTGGGCTCTCATGAAATTGCAATTTTTCGTGAGATGAAAGTAAATTAACCTTTATGCCGTTTATAAAAGCACAACGCTCAATAGGATTAACCCACATGAGTGCGGATTCGCAAAAATAATATCCTAAGAGCATGTCTTCCGGCAAGTGATCAATTATAGCTTCTGAGGTAGAAATAGATTGTTCACGCGATTGTTAAAGTCGTATTTACTTTATAGCGAACGACTGCGGTGATTTCGCCTACACCATGTACGACTTGTGAAACTTGCTTAGGTGGTAAGTTAAAACCAAGACGTAAGAATGCAGACGTGGTCATCATGGTGACCTGTGAACCCGTGTCTATCAGAGCAGGCACGTCAACGCCATGAACTTTAACGAGAATAGTGGGTAAATTTGTCCCAGCATGGCTTACGATAGGAATATTAGGATCAAAAGTCTTAGATGGAGGTAGATTAATTTTTTCGTAAGTTGCAAGACGACGTTGTAGACGTTTGTACTCTTCAAGAAATTCTTGCGACGCGAATAAATTAGGACGCGCGCTAGATTCTTGCTCTTTCGCAGTAACCGTGTTTACATCATGAGGAGATGTAAGGGTTTGTTGCGGTGGGGGCACATTCATAGTGGGTTGGTTGTCTGCAGTATATGTGACATACGGGCAATTGAAATTATTATCGCTGCGATAATTAGAGTTATAGTATGTCCCACGCTGTTCATTAGGAAATTGCACAAAAGGTGTATTTTGGCGCGATTGGTTATTATAACAATTATCGTAATGCGAATTTTGATAATTAGCACGCGAATTTTGGTAATGATCATTACGATTTTGCCGAAAATTCGATCGCGATTGCTTTGATTCAAAGCGATTATCATTATTCGCATAGTTAGATGAGCAATGTTGACTAGAATTACGATATCGTGATTGAGATCGATGCCTATTCTGTGAATTCAAACGCGATGGCGAACGATTTTGTCGCGAAAAAGAACGCGATTAGCTGCAATTGCGTGCCATAGAATTAGTATTCCGCTCAGCTTGATTAAAATTAGCATTATCAGACGTTTCTTGCCTTTGACGCGTGAAACATTCTCATAAATGTGACCTATGCGCTTGCAAAAGGTACAATATTTACGAGAAGAATTTTCTGGTTTCTCAGCACGCGATGAGCGATGAAACGTTCGATGACGTGAGCGATTTGGATCATTTTGATTAGATGCGCGAGGAGTATCTTTAGGTACTACGCTGCCTACTGGAGCAGCTGTTACCGATACGTAAGGCGTTACTGCCTTTTTATCCTCATATTCTTTATTAGCAAATTCAGCGCTAAGCGCATTGTCCAAAAATTCCGCTAATGATGCTCTAGGTTTTTTTGTGATATGCCTCTTTTGAAATGTGTGGTAATAAACCTTGTTTTAGTTGATGTCGCATTAAGTTATTTAAATGTGGCGAGTCAACTTCAAGGTAGGGATCCGATTTAATTAACTCTTCGCGAAGCGAGAGATAATAAGCTTTAACCGATTCGTTAGGCTGCTGTTTGTGTGACAAAAAACGATTAAAGAGCGCACTGGTGTCCATAGGACAAAATTCGGTTATTAGCGCTTGCTTCATTTTCGAATAAGATTGTTGTATATCAGCAGGTAAAGAATGGTATAGACGCAAAACATAAGGGTCAAGAAATCCAGTAGCGAATTTTAAACAATCAGCCTCGTCAATATCATAGGTATTGGCAAGCGATTCAAATTCTGCAAAATATGCCTTTATATCCGATTTATCGCCATCAAAAAATTTTTTATTTGCAATTGCAAATTGCATCTGCTGCAAAAATGGTCCGCAATTCAAGGAATCAGCGAGACGTGAATCACCACGCGAGCTTTCAGATGAAGAACCTGAACTATGCCTATGACGTCATCTGCGCGATCGAGATTTGCGATGCGAGCGACGACTGCGCGGGCGATCATAACTATTAGATGAGCTGTCGTCAGAGAATTTGACATGTTTTCTCCTACCAGACGATTCAGATTGAGGAGCAGATTCATTTTGCAGATGTGCAGATTCATTATTAATGCCAGATAAATTTATCTCAATCGGTTGCATTTCGATATTAGAAGAATGCAAAATAGGATTATAATGTGGTATTTCCACATTTATAGGATTAGGTACATAATTATTGGCTAAGATTTCTCCTTGAGGTGGAAAATACTGCAGCGGTGGTGGATTTAGTTGCTGCTGCAAATTCGCAATAGAAGGATTAGGTACGAAGGAAGGCGCATTACGATTTAATGGCAGCGAAGGCCGAGATCGCGACGTCTGCAAAATCAATACCGACGGCTGCGAAATCGTAAGTATATTCTCCGAAAAACCCGAGTTTTGCACTGATTGCAAACCCGTGTTTACAGGATTCTGTGACAAATTACATATTTCCGGCGCGCGGTTCGTACAACTTTGAGAGATATTTTCTGGAACAGTTTCCGAAGGTGAGCGTGAATTCGATGCTCTGTTGCTAGTAGACAACAGTGAAGATGCCCTATGCGTACTTTGCGCACGAGTCGCACTTTGCGCATTGAATTCAGAAAAATTTGCGCTATCGATTGAGTGGTTAACGCGCTCAGATACATTAGTTTCTATGCGAGTCAGAACTGGTTGGGGTTTAAGCATAGTGCTTAGCTCCAAACGCAGTTTACGCATTTCATCCGCATTTTCCTTTTTATCTTGATCAACGCGCATAGAAAGATCCGAAAATTGCAAATGAATAGCTTGTAGCGTTTTCAAAATAAGATCATTAGTCACATTAGCATTAGCACGCTCTCTGTCGGCATTCATGCTGTGACTATGATTACTGTCTACGTCAGAATCGTGAATTTTGCGCTGCAAACTGGTTTCAGGATTATTTGCCGTGTTAATGGTAGTCGTATTATCGATCATTGTGTGACTTGATGAATTGTCAATATTAGGGTCCGACCTAGTTAGCGAAGATGGATTAATGTGAGATCACATGGTACTCAATGATAATTTGTCTTCGGACTGTGTATTACTCGCAGCATGTAGTGACGCGGGTAATTTATCATTATTTGCCTTAGTCGTTAAGTCTCTCGTAATTGTGTCATTACTCGCAGAATTACACGCGCTATTAGAGTCAACAGGCACGGTAGGTAATTGGCGAGCTGAAGTAGGTGGCGTAGAAGGTTTTTTCAATTTAGCGGGCGGTGTCCGCAAAACCTTTTTCCTGCCATTTTTAGGTGTCAAAAATGTCGAAAAATGTGCCTTTGGGTAAAATAAATTTCAGTACGTCGAAATTTTTCCCAAAATAAATGTTTTGAATTAGGCCTTTGTCAATCCGAAAAACAGGTTTTTCCACGTAAATAGTACTTTCTTACGTGAAGTAAGATATACCTGACATGAAATGATCGAAAGCAGATAGGACTAAGCCTAAAGCGCAAGAACGTGTACGTGGTTAGAAAAACAGGTAGGTAAAAACCTAAATGGCGGATTTTCGTCGTCCGTTGAGAAAAATGATAAATCGTCGCCTGAGGGCTGACGTTTATAGAAAAATGAATATACGAGCGTGAGAGCTGCCTTTGTCAGTAGAGATCCGATGGAAATAGAAAAATAACGATGACTTTACCACGATACACAAAATCTTTACCACGGACGCTTACTTAAATTGCGCACTGCCATGATCGCGGTCGATACAACAACAAAGGTGAACGAAATGTTACACATTTTTAGATGGCCAAAATGATAATTTTTGGATCGAAAAATAATTTTACGATGATTGATCAGCTCGGCTGTAGCTAGCAGCCTAAAGGAGGGAACGTCCAACGTAAATGTAGGGGCCTGTATCTACAAGAGCGACACAGACCAGCCTAGCATTACCTTCAAGATTTACCTAGGTACGTAGGTACTTAAGTCTACGCTTAGTGCTGGCCCCGATCGCGCGGCTCTAAGGCTTTCGATCTTTGGACCCTTACAGACCTTACGGCTTCAATCCCTCAGCCCTAATATTGCTGGCTGCTTCTATGTCGGGTGATCTCAGCAGCTACGCCCTAAGACCTAAGGCTACCTACCTAGTCTCGGAATTTGCCGCGGAGATCAGTTGACCTATCTCAATCTCAAGTTGTAAATTTAACTTATTTTCAATCAGTGCCTGATCAGAAATGTTTTCGGTTCCTAATTTGTGTAGCACGCTGAACAATGAAAACAACAACAACGAGCTCTATGCTGATCAATCATCCTTAAAGATTAAATAATATTTTGATCAATTTTTGGCTTGAGAGATAAATTATGATTTTCGAATAAAATAAACTATCATACGGAATTTACCTATCAGTCCACTAGATGGGTGGAGATCCTCGACATAGGGATGGTGGCCGACCTAACCCTCGGTATAACCAAAACCACTGGGTTGGTTTTCTATGCTTTTATTCGACGAAGAACGCACGGCCTATAGCCGGGAAACAAAATACGCAAAAGAGAAACAATAATGTACAGTCGAAATAACCGGCCAACGAAAAACCAAAAACGCCAGACTAAACTACAACGTTACGTTCACTGGCCTCAAGGGCCATTACAGTAAATTAAAGAAAGATCAATTTAACATAATACTGAATCACTTTTATCTCAGATCGAAAGTTCTCGATTAACGTAAGCGGTATGCATTAAACAATTACTATTATCATACACTTAACTCTATGCTACCGGACAAGTATCTAAATGTTTTTTATTATTGAAAATTTGGGGAAATAATGGGAAGACCGAAGGCATAGCCCACAGTGCACTATCATAGATAGCTACTAGTATTGGCTATGTTATGGCTATTGCGAACTGCTAAGGCAGGTTCGCCTACACGTGTAACTCTCGCAGTTACATTTAAAACGGTGGTATAGCGGAAAAAGCTACATTGTTCAACGTTTCTCATCGAGCACTATCCATTGGTTTCGAAAAATGCGAGGAAAACAAAAAATTTCAAAAAAATGAATTCTGTAGGGAGGTTTTTGGTTTCTGGGGGAATGGGGGTATTCGGCCTTCTGGGAGGTGCATACCCCCGCCCCCTTCCCCAGGCCCACGTTTGGTCGCAATCACACATGGGCGTGGGGGTTGGGGGGTATACACCCCCCAGAAGTTGAAATACCCCCCCAGAAATCAAAATACCCCCCCAGAAATTTTTTTTTGCTTTTTTAGCAATTTTTTTGATGCCATTGGATAGAGCTTGATGAAAAACGTCGAAAAATGGTGTTTTTTTGCCATACGAACACTTTTAAGACCATTTTTTGACCTTTAAAAATTTTTTCACCCCCCCCCCAGAATTTCGGTGCTGCCCACCTATGGTCGCAATCAGTCAAGATGTCTTAATTTCAAAATTTCAAGCATAACTTTTAGAAATTTTCGACGTCATATGTCAAATGCTACAAATACAGAAAATTGAGCAGTAATTCATGTTTGTTTTTAAATTCCACAAATTTTATGGCGCTTCGCACTGGATTTGCACTAAAATCAAACAAATTTTATGATTTTTTCGAGCGAAATCCCAAAAAAAATTTGAAATTTTCCGAAGAAAGTTGCGCCGGAAGCGATTTTAAATAAATACTAAAGAAGATAAACCGCCAAAAAACGTCATATTGCACTAGAGGGCATATTTTTAGACCTATTTTCGACTATTTTTGGAAAAGTTGGGGTAACGCCGCTCCCCCTTAGGAAAATCCTAGATCCGTCACTTCATAAGGGAGGAACAAACTGAAGAAAGTAAGGAAATCAATCATGATTTACAACTGTAAATCAAAGAATGCGAGCTTTTTCCTTAATCTATCAGAATCACAAACGTTTTAATAGAAATTTAATGCCATTTGCTTGAGAGGGTCTGTTTTTATGCACATAAATTTGCATATAAACATGTAGTACAGAGGGATAAATGAAAAGCACTCAATCAAAAAATGAAAAATATTTCGACTCCTCTAGAACCAAATATAAATTTTGATAAATGATAAGCACTTTTTGTAGGATGCACATGCATATAACATTTGCCACACTCGATATCATCACATAATACAGCACGGAGTTATAAGTGAAATAAGAAATTTAAATATCAATGATTCAACGACCATCGTGATGTTGACAGGGTTGATACGATCGCCACGACGACAAAGCCACTCGATGCGAAGTGTGATGGCCCTTACTAGATTGTTCTGTTGCTGATCCAGCGTTGACCAGCGCAGTTTGATGTTTGGTTTGTCTAATCATTATGTGCTGATCGTGCAATCGTTTGTTTTCGCAGTCAGAACACAGGAAAAAATCAGGGCACACTGTGCACCTGTACCAAACGCCGCGCCCTTCGCCACGGCACTCGCTACACAGGGTCAGTTTATCATAAGCTTCATTGGAAACAGTATCACCGCGGAGACTCGTTTTTGGAGACGAAACATGCGGCAATAAATTGAGCTGGAAAATAAAAGTTTTAGAATTGAGGGACTGTAGTAATACCTAAACATACAATATGTATGACAGTTTTTTGTACGAGGTCCCTTTGTACCTCCAAATGTCTTTGTACATTTTGTACATGAAATTTTTGAGTACTAAAATATGGTATAATATCGCTTTCAGTGCAGTAAAACAGGGTTTTTCGACCTTTGGTAGTGTATTTTAGCTAATTTCTTAATTTGTGACGAAAAAACCTACTCACGAAGCGCTGAAAAATTCGACATTTTTTCTTTCGAAATGTAATTTCTGCCATGATAAAGACATATGGAAAACACGATTACTCATTTCGGCGCGAAGCGCCTGAAATTTTCTGGAATTTCTGACCCTTTCACAATTTTTGCCTTCCCAAAATTCTTTGCACATGTACAAAGAGGGTCCCGAAAAGCCTTTGTACATCGCAAAAAATCTTTGCCGCATAAGAAAAATCGTAATATATGGTAGCAAGAACTCAAGCCCATGGTCACCGACATACATACATCGTGTTGGGAGGGGGTGCATCCCTCCAGAAAAGTTTTACCCACTATAATTCATGATTTTCCAAAAGTTTCCAAAGAATTCGTTGAAAAGTTGCTGTGTTGAGCATTTTCAGCAATCGTTTTGCTCAAAAGGTTTACGTTTTTTGCGCTTCGAGCCCTATATTCATTTTTTTGACTTTGTTTTCTTTTATTTGTTCGATTTTTTATTGTTTATCAAATTTCCGTTGTTCTTCGCTCTAGAAAGACAGAGCATCGTCAGAAACGCGAAAAAGACTGTTTTTGAAGCGTGTCCGCTGTTTTCGAATCCAAAGAGGCACCTAAAAATTCCGCCCCCAGAATTGCCTTGCTCTGCGTGTCTGGTTACTGGCCAAGCGTGCTTCCAACTATATGCCACTTCAGACCCGTAGCCATGAAGTTCGTAGGGTGCGGCCGCACCCCCCGGTCCAGCAGGCTAAAGGTAACAAAAGATGCCGAAAAACGAAAGTAACTCCAAAACATGTGGAAGAAACCTTAGAAATCATGTTTATAACACGTTCTCTCTTGGGAAATTTTGTCGTTTGAGGCAATTTTTGACCAATTATTAAGACTGAAAACGAAATTCAGCGAATTAAGCCTGGCGGGCCATACTAAATCTATGCTTAGCCCCCTCCCCGGTCAAGAAATTCTTGGCTAAGGGCCTCCTGTAATGAGCCGCGATTAGAGAAACAAACTTTAAATCTGTGAAAAAGGAAGTTGGGGAGAAAGTTCCACCAGCACGATGATTCGCATGAGCGAAAAACTAACGTATAGCCGGGATCAACCATGCATAGCATGACCGATCTGAGGGGTCAGACGTACAGCTTTACGGTAATCCACTGTCTCTAACCAATTTCAAGCACTTTTGGAGAAAATTTCAGATTTTTGCAATCCTTTTAAAAATAATTACTTTTCGTTGACTGGTTGGTTATCGGTTAATTGATTGGTTACTGGATGGTTATCGTTTGTCTACTGGCTTGTTGGTTGGAATTGGCTGATCGCTTGACTGTCTAATTGGTTTTAAAATCATTTTTATAATCTCGTTTCTTCTTCATTTTCCTATTTTTGTATCGTTTCAGCTTTTGTGTGAAATTTTCCATTGCTACTTGCGTACCGATACATTCGGTACCGATCTGACCAATATAGGTGGACAGCACCGAAATTCTGGGGCGGGGAGTAAAAAAATTTCTAAAAGGTCAAAAAATGGCCTTAAAAGTGGTCGTATGGCGAAAAAACTCCATTTTTCGACGTTTCCCATCGAGCACTATCCAATGGCATCAAAAAATCGCTAAAAAAGCAAAAAATTCAAAAATTGAATTCTGGGGTATTCCAACTTCTGGGGCTGCATACCCCCAACCACCACAACGCCCACGTGTGCTGACCAACCATGGGCGTGGTGGGATTTGGAGTTTCATACCCCCAGAATACGGTAGACCCTCGAAAATCGACATTCCCCAGAATATAATTTTTCGGGGATTTCTTTCAGCTTTACACCTCCCAGACTCCCAGAATTTGGTCGCCGCCCGTGTATGGACCTGATTATTCCAATCGGTATAAAGATGATAGAACAATCCTCTGCATAGTATTTCGCTATTCACTCTAATGCCTATAAAATAGGTATGTATGCTTATTAACCTCATATGGACCCGATGGTGCGATTTCATTCGCTTGACCCATATCAGGAGTCTGATAAGCTGAATCCTCATTGGACGTTGTGGGTTCTGTACCGCAGTGGTTAAAGTTCACGAATTCGTTAGCATGATTTCGTTCTCTTGATCGAGAACTAGCAGAATTGAGAGATTTCTTCTTGCAAGATCTTTCGCTCCGCTTTTCCACACGCTGGTAGCTAACAGGATCATGGAAGGATAATTCTTTTTCTGAAGCAAAAAGTTTTAGCATAATATGCTGCAAGCGATAAAGGCTCAAAAATCTTATGCACGAAAAAGTTTTATATCAAAAAAGAGGTTTTCAATAATTAAAAAGCTTTTTTACATAACATGGAACTTATTCACAGAAGTAGATGCAAAAAACAAGCAGGAAGAAGTATAAAAACTATCATTCGCATGCGTTATAATACACTCGATCATTTTACGACCTTAATCAAACTTTAAAACACACTGCTATTTCTCTAATGATGGTTCAGCTTACACTAACAGTAATATAAACAACGCTAAGTAGCGCTTCTGAATTTAGTAGCAGTCGTGCCCTCGCCCGAATATTCAGCTTAATTGCTAATTACAAAAAAATGATATCAATTTGCTGGGTACACCTGCAAAACATACTTAACTACCACCGTAATATATTTTTTGGCTTATTTCTTCCGAGAGTGATCTTCCGGTGTCCTCCCTTATCCTTACTTGCGAAAAGAGAATTCAGGTTTGATTATTGATTATCTCCGTATTACTACGTTTTCTACAAGCACGTTGTTCTATCCACAATCGTATTTGTTCAACGCTTATCATTTATCAGCAATAAAGCAAAAATAATGTTAAGCTTGAAATTTTTCGACAACCACAAAGAAATATGATAAAAATTATGATTGACAATAAAAGTAATGCAGTATTCTTAGAATGAAGGAATAAAACAAAGTTTAGCAATAATAATGATAATAATAATAACATTAATAATAATAGTAATAATAATATTAATAATAAAACTAATAATAATAATAATTATTATTATATTAATAAAAATAAAAATAATAATAATAATAATAATAATAATAATAATAATAATAATAATAATAATAATAATAATAATAATAATAATAATAATAATAATAATAATAATAATAATAATAATAATTATAATAATAATAAGAACAATAATAATAATAATAATAATAATAATATTAATAAATAATAATAATAATGATAATAATAATAATAATAATGATATCAATAATAATGATAATAATAGCAATGATAATAATAATGATAATAATAATAATAATAATAATAATAATAATAATAATAATAATAATAATAATAATAATAATAATATCAATAATAATAATAATAATAATAACAATAATAATAATAATAATAATAATAATAATAATAATAATAATAATAGTAATAATAATAATAATAGTAATAATAATAATAATAACAGTCAGTAAAAATATAATTTTGAAAAGTACAATAATTCAAGCGGGAACAGTAAAGAGGACATAGAACATGGGTTCTTGTATTTTTAAAATAATTTCAAAACAAGATGTCTGATTTGTGATCAAGTTGAATTTTTGAATCGTAATTGAATTGTAATTAGTTTTAAGATCCTCATAAATGCATGATGCATTTTTTACGCGCGACTCGTTCATCAATGTTGACAATGCATTTCTCAACTTGTTTAATGCAAAAAAGATTTTTAAAATTAATCAAAAACGTTTCCGGCGTCTCGTCAAGGCGTCCGATTCGGATAATAGACTGCAGCAAATGTGTAATGATACTCAAATTTAATTTGTACTGCTTAAAGAGCATTTAATCCTGAATGTAAAACGCTTTTTTAATGTCCTCAGTCTGACCATGGATGCACAGCATGACGGTTCCGGGGGTCAATTAGAGGCGGGATTTGTTGTACAAAAAACAACCTCAAAACTGGTATAAATGCTAAAATAGCACGAGAACTATGTTAATCCACCGTTTCTGGTAATTTCAAGTAATTTTGAAGAAAATTTTCATCTCTCAGCCGTTTTGGGTCTTAATTTTGCCTCGTTTTAATCATAAAATTTCCTATTTTTTCGTCCGCCTCCCACGTGCGTCAAGTCATGGCCAGAGATGCACAGCATGGCCGATCTGGGGGGGTCAGCCGATCTAGGGAGGGGGGTCAGCCGGTCTGTAGGGGGTTCAAAAATTAAGCTTTTTTTGGACTGAAATGACCTCAAAAACTGGTATAAGCGCTAAAATAGCCTTAAAACTACATTATTTACACAGTTTCTGGTCAATTGAAAGCATTTTTGAAGTAAATTTTCCATTTTTACCCGTTTTTGGCCTTCATTTTGCCTCGTTTACACCACAAAATTTTACATTTTCCATTCCGAGGGTCAGGCAGAACCCCTCCCAAAACCCCCACGTACATGTCTGGTCATGGCACTAGTGATGGATAATAGATGTAAAAAAGAAACTGATTAAACAGCAACAATTGCATGGAGAATTGCGACGGAAACTAGTGCACGTTTAACAAAGACACTTGGATTCAGCTGATCCAAGTGAAGAGGGAGCTAAGGGGTCAGTAGACATTGGAAGATACCAATTGGTCAATTAAGTTACAACCGTCCGATTGCACTCTCATAGGCAGCCAAAGATTCATCGAAAACATGGGTGAGCAAGATAGGAGTGGCCATTGCAAGGGGTTAAAATTCAAAAACACTCAAATAGTAAGCATTGATTAAAATCAGCTCCGTATTCAGAATTTAATTTCACGGGGAATCACCAAAATTTTTAAAATGTATATAATGCTTTATAAGCGATTTTACGAGCTAAAACGACATTTGTCGACGTGCTTTGCGTTAATGGATCACATCTATAGCTTGTGGCGATAAAATAAATAAATATTAAATAATTCGAGAAAAAATTTTATCATTTGTATTCCTTCAAACCTAATTTTGCATCCTTTTTATAGACAAACAATACAAAAACGTGCAAATTTTAAAATTCTGGCGCGAAGCGCTGAAAATTTTTGATGTTTTTATTCCTTAAAGCTCAAATTTGAAAACTCAATTTCGAAGTTTTCATGAAGATGGAACTAGTAACTGGCGCTAAACGCTAGGAAATTTGTTCATTTATATCCTTTTGAGCTCAAATTTGTATCTGCAGATTTCTGAGTGAAAGCAATGTGGCAATTAGGTCTGGCGCAAAGCGCCCAAATTTCGAGATTTTTATTCTTTTACGCTGAATTTTGCAACTTTCTTAATATAAGCAATGCAGTAATTATATAGCCGGCGCGAAGTAACGAAAATTTTGGACATTTTTATCCTTTTTTAAGCTCCATTCCGAAGTAGAAATTATGCGTGGTGCGAAGCGGCGGAAACTTTCAATATTTTTATTCCTTTAGGCTCACTTTAGCAGGTTTCCAAGGATAAGCACGTGCATAAATCACGCTGTCAGTGGCGAGCGGAACCCTAAATTTCCCAAAAAATGTCAAAAATTGTCCGAAAAAACGTCCATTGTGCTAAAAGTAGCGGATTTTGCCGTCTTTTGATGAGTAAAATCATTTCTGATGCGGAAAAATCAAAAATTTTGAAACTGTGCGGAAAGTTTTCTATGAAAAGGGCGCAAGATTAGTGCAAAAATCGACACAAAGCGCCGAAAAATAATGGAGACATCAATGTAAAAACTAAGAAATCTTTGTTCTGTACAAAAAACATTCTTCTCTGACGTAAAAAATAAGGTTTTTGGAGCGTCAAGAATGTCTCTAAATGTCGTTAATGAGTACTACCCTGGCACGAAGCACCGGAATAACTTCAAAATTATGATAAAAACGGCTAAAATCGTCAAAAAATAAATATCTATTTTTTATTACGTCCAAATATTTCTTGGCGACAGGGGCCGTGTCCCGCCCCCTTAAACCCACCCTTGCGCTGTATTTTCGTTTAGTAGTTCAATGGTGACTCTTTATGTCTTGAACACGTCAGTGCAAAATTTTTCGCTTGTTTACCTTACTTGCTGGTTAAAGTGCTAATTTTTATGTTTGTTGCTACGATTCGTGACGATCTATATTTTCACGGGTAAAGCGACATTCAATTACGATTAAGCGAACCTTTTATATAAATCCTGAGCGTATTATCAGTCACGCTATTGATTGCAACTCGAAGTTCATCGTCGCTGGAAAAACGACGTAGTCGCCGTCGTCGTCTACAAAAACCAATTTTTATGGAAACATGTCGTTTCTATATGATCATATATCTTGTTATATTGAGAATAATATGAAGATGAGCGAAGGTTAGATTAATTAAGCAAAAGATCAACGAGATTTACGATTATAGTATTCACCAGAGTGCTCGAAGCCCATCAGGATTTGTTTATCAGTTGAAACTAATTTATACATTTAATTATTCACAAACATTGATGAAATTATAAACGTGTGCACTTGTATGTTATACATACCTAATTATTAACTAAAAACGCAGGAAACATGTCAGCAGCCCGTGTCCAGGATTTTATTTCGAGAGGGGGTCGAAAATTTTGCGGTTAGATATCTTATGAACAATTTTGAGAAATGCAAACACAAAGGCATTTTTTGAGCGTATCTATATGAGCTCTATGCAATGGTAAAAAATTTCGAGAGAAAATTTCAAAAATTTTAACTTTGTTCCATACACATATTACACATATCTATCGCTTAAGTAGTCTGCAGGGGCGGATTTAGGGGGGGCGGGGGCGGCGGCCGCCCCCCCCATTGGCCCAAAAAAATGCGCAAAATTAAGGATTTTTGAGCGATTTTTAGCGATTTTCGGGTAAAAAGGGTTGATTTTTCGGCCCAAGTCAGGGTTCCGCCCCCTTAGGGTACCGCCCCCCTTAGGAAAATCCTAGATCCGCCGCTGATAGTCTGCATAAGTGATTTATCATCATTCGATCGAGGAATAATTTCCTAGCTTCTGTCTCTGTTTGTGATTTACAAAGGAAAAAATCGACATGTTCCATATGGCTTACTCAAATTTGATAGCTTTTGGGCGGGGTAGAAGACAAAAACCATAGATAAACAATAAATTCGGCGCGAAGCGCTGGAAAATTTTGAGTTTACTATGTAGCTCATAAGTACGCTAAAAACCTGTTTTGGTGTTGTTTAAGACCTACTTCCAGAATTTTCCATTTTTCCCTTTGGGGGACCCTTGTGTGTTTCAAAAATTATGTTCCATTCCCGAGGGGCCGCTCTCCCCGCCCCTGAATACGGGCCAGCATGTTAATAGGCATATTACAAAAAATATCTACGCAATTCCGACGTTATTAGTGCCTTGAAAATCAGTCTTTTTGAATTTGAACCGATAACAATTGAAGAATGGTGAACAGGAAAAATGCATTGGTATAAATATGCATGCAAGCAGTTTGAAGGAAAATTGAAGATTTTTACACTGCATTAATGTATAAGTCTGCTTTGATAACACTAATTTGATTCATAATATTGTCGCAAGCTTGTGGCTTACTGTCGAATAAAATTCTGAAGAGACCAAAATTTTGTTAAAATTATTGATAAATAGGAGTAAGCGCAAGCGCGTTATATGGAAGAGTCGAGGCAACTTGTTCAACAGACTCGAAGATATTGTGAATTTTTGAGGTAAAGCTCAAAGACAGTTTAAAAAAATCATTAATTTGTTGTCCTCTACGATGAATATTGCATGGGTAGTTTTTCTCAAAGCCAGAAACATTTCTCCACAGGTACATAATAGTACTTGTATGAACCGTCGAAGGTATAGGTGCAACAGATGCTTGAGAATTGATTTCAGTAAGGCAACTTATTCACATAAAATTTAATAACTATCTCACCACGACAGTGTAGAAAAATCAATGAGCAGGGCAATATTCTAGTTCAAACGGCTTTTCTGATTATGCTGTTTTCAGGACGTAAATCAAACTTAAATGGAAAAATTTAATAAAATTTAGTTATAATCGTATACGTAAACTGGGATATGATTAACTCATTTGATCTACTTTGCGCTAAGCACCGAGTCATTGTTATGTTTTAGATTAGAATAAACCAGAATAATTAAAACCACACTGAAATTTTGTTAGAGTGAGCATCATAAGTGTTCTTGCGCTTGGGGGGTTGATCCCCCTAGAGTGGCTATTGACCCCCTTCCTCACACAAAATGGCTGGCGACCACCCAGAATTGTCGATCTTACGTAAAAATTATGTCTTTTTGAGCGTTTCAGCTCATTTTTGCTCAATCTCGAATTATCGGAGCTTCGCGCTTTGTTTACATTTTTGACTACATTTTGTTCAATTTTCTCGATTTTTTTTCTAAATTTTTATGTTTTTATGTTACAGAAAGAACGAGCATCGTTCGAAACGCCCAAATACCGTGCTTTTGACGAGTACCTGTCGTTTTAGAGTCCACAAAAGCACTTTTAAAAAATTTTTGGGCCCGACCCTTAGCATTACCATGCTGTAATGGTGAGCATGCTTTTGTCAGTGTTAGAATACATTCTACGAATGCAGGTCTCTAAATCCTAATTTTCAAAGAACATGCATGGTGATCCGGCTTGCTTACACATCTCCAAAATGCGTATTTATACATAACTCTGAAACAGCATTCCATTTTATCTCTAGAAAAACGCGATTTTGTTGCTATTTTACCTTTCCAGCACACATGAATATCTTGTAAGTTAAGTCCGTTATATAAGGCACGTATGCGATCCAATAAAGCTTGATAAATGCCAGAACCGGGCTTCAGTTGCTCGGGTTTAAAAATAAATCGCCTAATTTCGTAGCTGACAGGCGACGATCCGTAATACACTTTGACAGATACCATTACGTGGCGATCGTCACGCATTTGCCGTTGAAATAACAAAAAGAAATTGCGTTGATTATTTACTTGAAATTTGATTATATTTTTCAAATTCCTGAAAAAAATTACACAAGGTTCAAGATACGAGAGGAAAAATCAATAGTATTAAATTAAATTGTCAATTTTAGCAATTCTACTAATGCAAGCAGTAAAATAAGGCTATCCGAAAATTACGACACGATCTTTTACGAAAATACACGAAAAGCGGAAAACAATGGCGTTTGCTTATATTTCGAAACAACAAGTACGTAGTATGCACATTGCTATAAGTTCTCAAATAAAGCATTTTGTTGATCCGAATGCATGTGATAGGCTCAGCCTAAAAGTGCAAAAATGGATATGAAAACATACAGTATGGCCAGTGGCCCAAGCATGATTCGCAAAAGAAACATTCCGATTTTTCCAACACAAGGAATACAAGTAAGCATCTGCTAACCTATTTTCAGAGTTATGTCAGCGACAAAATCCTAGCAGAAAATTTACACGATAGAGGTAGAGGTGCGACTGAAATTGATCTAAACTATTCTAAGCCTTGTGTGCTTCGGGCAAAATATAAAAATTATTACTTGATGTTGTACATCATTGCATGCTTTCGACTGCAATCTGATAAAATACACGAATTCACCGAATACGCGAGTAAGATGCAATATCAAACAAGCGCAGAAAATGCGTATTTTAAAAAATTGTTACGTAGAAATATTTGAGAAGATTTGAGCTTTCCATTAATGGATTCTCTTACGAAGGGGCGGCGGTCCTGTCCAGAGACAAATACGTGAATGGGGTGAGGGTTAAGGATCAAGGTCCTTAAAAATAGTAAAATATTTGGCTGAATCCGATCCTGGGGGGGCACGCCGCCAGTTCTGACCGGAGCGATTCGAGCAAACAAATTAACGACCCGAGCGCTCAATTAAGTAAACAAAAGTGCGCAATTAATTATACTGGGCCGACCTCGTCAGTCAACCAATTATGCCTCTGGTCCTTACAGTAATGCGCCCGACTAGAGGAGTATTTTTTAAACATAATTTTTTTACAGAGCGAAAATCAAATTTTAAAGTTTAGTTTTCCGAGCATCATCGTGAAAAATGGAGCAAGAAAATATATAATATTTCAACATTTCATTCACTCTGAAGAAAGTTAACTTGTTTAATTTTTGAGAGCACTTGACATTTATTTTGTCCATAAAATTTAAATATTTTAAAATTATACTAAGCCAACAGCGTCAACATGAAAAACTACCACGATTTGTCAACGAAAATTATACATATAAGCACACGCATCGCACAAATCGTTGAACAATCGCTCCATCGAATTATCTTTTCTGGGACACTTATAAAACAACATGCAAAAAAATTCAAAATATGTATGTGGCCATGCCAAGAAATAGAACGCTACTTATAAAACTGCATTTTATTAGTGCTCTCACATTGGAAATCAGTCAACTTTTTCCAGATTGAATGAAATGTTGTAAAATTATATATTTTCTATGCTCCATTTTTCACGATGAGCTCGAAAAACCAAACTTTAAAATTTGATTTTCGCTCTGTAAAAAAATTGTGTTTAAAAAATACTACCCTAGTCGGGCGCATTACTGTAAGTACCAGACGCATAATTGGTCGACCGACGAGGTCAGCCCAGTATAATTAATTGCGCACTTTTGTTTACTCAAGTGAGCGCTCGGGTCGCTAATTTGTTTGCTCGAGTCGCTCCGGTCAGAACTGGCGGCGTGCCCCCCCAGGATCGGATTCAGCCAAATATTTTTAAGGAAAAGTCAAGACGAAGACCGAATATGGATAGATTTCAAATTTTTTCCGAAAAGTGCTCGAAATTGACCTGAAACTGTATATTAACGCAGGTTTTACGCCATCTTGGAATTTGTACTAGTTTTTAAGAGCCATTTAGGCTCAAAACAACTCTCTGACTGACCACCGATCGGCCGATTCACCAGACCAGTCAAGTTGTATATCTAATAGCATCTAGTACATTCGAAAATTTGAACATGAAGCTGCTATTCATTACCGTGTTAACATTTTAGTCCAAAAAAGCAGACGCGCCTCATCCTACATCCATTCCCTTCAACCCATCCGTCCATAATTCTTTCTGAATATTTTCTGAGCCAGTACAATGCATTTTTTCGATTATAACGAAAATTCCGATTAAAACGTACAAAGCTACTGTACGCCGCAACAAACAATAGTTAGACGACTTATGTACCTACGTCTATGTAATCATCTTGTTTCGACGATCAAAAGATTAATAGCGTTGTAATTAGCTGTCATGAAAATTCGGAACAGGCCAAATGCAGGTAGAATATTAACAAAAGAAAGTTTTTTGTCCCTCTAAAAAGGACAACATTGACGAGGGAAGGAGATATCAACAAGTCACCAAATACGCCGTGACTTTCTTGGTCATTATATGTAGTTATTCATCAATAATCCATCCTCCAGCAACAATGCGGTAAATGCAAACTATGCGCACAATTTCCCTTTCTTCTTTCGATTTTAAGTGGAAAGGAGGTATCTAAGAAATAGCAGACTTCCTATTTACGCCCGCATGCTCCAAATTTTCTTGTACAAACGTTAGCCGAGCATTATTATGTTAGCTAGTGCCTTTTATCATGCAAATTATCGTCACATATCGGCGTGCGTACTGTATTACATGAAAGATATTGATTTCTTAGATGAATAATGATACAAACTGATAAGAAGCCAGTACAATAGTGTGCATAACAATGAGCGAAAATAATTACTCATAAGCGCTGTTGCTTAGTAAACGTACTTTATAGCTAATTGCCCGCCCTTTTAAGATAATATGATCCAAATAAATATAAAGCGCGCAAAAAACTTCTAAACTAACAGAAAATGTAAAATTAACACTTATATTTTGATAATGAAAAAATTTTCCATTTCTATACAATAATGATGATAATCAGACAGATCAATCAACTAAGCACATGTTTATAAATCTGCATTGCATCTCTATTACACTTAATTATTCCCCTAGAGTCTGAAAGAATAAATTTTTCGAAATTTATTGAAAAGCGATTTAGAAAAGATTATCTGTGTATCGGAACTAATATTGACATTAAAAATAAAATCTTAGTTACAAGGTCAATCTAGGAATCAGCTGAACATCGCCAAACTTAGCTATCGGACCAAAAAGCCTCTGGAAGTGGTAAAAGCGATAACATATTTAGCATAAGACAGCATTAATGCGAATTTATAGCACATTTTAGTTTTTAATCGTTCTTTGACCCTAATGTCATCTTATTTTCCAGCAAATTTTCTCTTTTAATCTTTTTTAGACTCTAAAACCTCACTTGTGACGTCAGGCGTGGTTTAAGCTAAGATCGCGCATTTAACTGAAAAACCTCTAATACAACGAATAAACAAAAATCATAATAGCTTTATAACGGCCAGACATGGACATGATGTGAAAGGTAGAATAACTCTCGCCAGAAAATTAGGTAAATGAGGTGCTAGCAGTCGGTTTAGGAAAAGGTAAGATGTTTTAGATATTTTAAGCTTCCTATAAATCCCGACTTAGTTATAAAACTAAATTTTTATTAAATTCTTTGCTAAATACATATTTAATACATAAATGTTGAGTCACTTAAAGCACGATGCAAAAGACTTATTTTATTCGATACAATGTGTTTCGAAATGAATTAAATCGTCAAAGACGGCTTTTCATTACGCTACAAAAAAGGTATCTGGACCCTTTCAAATGGTAACAAAGCATATGACAACAATTTAAATTATAATCATTCCTGGATTTCATGAATTTTCTACCTGAAATCCTGCAAGTAAATTGAAAGTAGTTTAGTTTGAAAAGCAAAGATTTATGATTTAAAGATCTGCCAATTCTTGAATAACAACCGTCGAATGAAATTGAATCAAGCCCTTTCAAACAATCCAAACAGGACGTTTCTAGCTTCAGATACAATAGGATGCCGAAGAAAGTTAATTGTCTAAAAATTAGGATTAGGATAGAAAAACTTAGCATAAGGACAAAAGTAGATATTTAAATAGCTATATCACAAGTATGCAAAAATCAAAAAAATTGAACGCGAACAGTCTATTTCACGTAACCCTGCAGTTTCTCTTAAGAATTTCTTACCGTCAGCAATTTACTGTAAATTAGGATTTATTCAATTACAAAAAATGTTGATTGGCGGTAGCAGAAACTTTTAAGTAAAAACCACAAGCTTATGTGAAATAGATTACGGTAATCCAATGCTGGGCCACTCTTACTGAAAATATAAATTATTTGAATAACTTCCCAATTTGGGCTTTTTTTCACCTTCCATTTTCCTTCTTTTTCTTTTTGTCATGCTGACGACCAACCGTGGGCGTGGGGGTTGGTACTCCCCATAACTCAATTTTTGAAAAAAATTTTCGTTATTTTTTGATATCAATGGATAGTGCTCGATGAGAAACGTTGAAAAATGGTGTTTTGCCATACCACCATTTTTGAGGCCATTTTTTACCTTTTGAAAAATCTGGCACTCCCCAGAATTTTGGTGCTGCCTCACCTATGCTGACGACTACTAATTTTTACTGCAGCCCAAACGTAATTCGAAAAAGAAGATATTGGTCGTGTGCAAGTGTAAAATACTAAACCAAATCAATTTAGCTGCTTAACTTCGTAAGATGCGGCAAAAATAAACCTACTTACATAGGGTTTTTAAAGCGGTTAAATTTGATGACTTTATGCTGGGCGTCAAAAGAAATAACTATAAGTTTGGCGTATAGTACAATATTTCTACAATATTTCAACAGTTATCGTTCCCGCATGATGCATACACAAATGCAAAAAAATATCTACTTAATGCATTGGGATAAAACTCAACAAGAAGTATGTTACGGGAACGGCGCAAAAACATGGAGAAAATGGAAAATAAACGGAAATGGATTAAACATTATTAGAATTGGAGGCCGTATTATTTTATTCCATTTCATTAGGCGTTCGTTCCGGTAACGGCACGAATAATTAAGAAAAGCTTATTGCCAGAATGCTTACTAAAGTCACGTCTTGTAGAAAAATTAAACACGCGTAATTTTCTAAATTAAGACAGCGGGGAATTAGTCGATTGCACCAAGTATTGAGGGCAAAATCAATTAAAACTTTCTCAAACGCTTAGCAAGCTATGCCTATTAGCTGCTAAGTTAGTGGCCTAAATCATATGCCCATTTTTAAGTCGCTAATTGAAATGTTTTAAATTAAGATTACCAAAGAAATGAGTTTTCAATTAATTCTTCTAGAATAGATTAATAGTGTACTCGATCGTAGAATAAACGTATGATGCTGCTGTCGTTTCCATTTAATTTTAAAATAACAAAAAATTGATTTGATGCGCTAACAATCTAATATTAATGTACGTACCTCACTGCTCATTTAATACCTAATATTGATGCAAGGATCTAGCGTCAAGTAAGATCCAAACTACAAGACTTGCAGTGGCAAGGCATGCATATTTACATTCTTTTTCAAAATTCTTTTGACTTTTTTCAGTAGGGGATTCGGAAACATCAAAAATTAAGCCAATAAGCTTAAGGCCTATCTTTGCACCCACCTCTCTCGTCATCTGGCTGGCTAGTCGCCTTATTACACTTTATTTGGCTCCTAGTACCTTTTATTCTGGCACGCTAGTTTAGTGAGTGAGTAAATGAGTAATGTACATGCGTTAATGATGAGGAGAATAAAAAAATAATGATAAAATTAAAGAAATAAGAAATAATGATAGAATAATACATGATAAAAAACAATAAATAATGCTGAGCGTAAACAACTGCATTGCGCAGAAAAAGAACCAAACGGCTGGAATCGAACTAGATGTCTCGATGCGAAGCGAGCGCTAATTATTCCATTTGATGATGAGCGAGTCAATTAACGCGAGACGCTGATTAGCTAAATTATAAATGCATTTAAATCACATTACTAAAAAGAGTCCAACATGTTCGGTACACACCATTCATGATCTGGGGGGGTTTGAAGGTTTTCACCTCTGCCACCTCCAGAAATCTTTCCATCCCCCAGAATTCACGATTTTACAAAAGTTTCCGAAAAATTTGCAGAAAATGTGCTTTTTAAGCATTTTTAGCCATCTATTTATTCAAACGTGTCAAATTTTCTGCCATGTACTCATTTAATTTATTCGCATTTTGTTATTTTTTAAGCTCTACAAAGATGGAGAATCGTTAGAAGCGCAAAAAAACGATGTTTTCCATGTCTACCCAGCATGTTTGATCCCAAAAAGATACTTTAAAGTCTCACCCCTTCCCCAGAATTCCCATGCTGTGCATGTCTAGTACACACTCTTTGTCATCCACGAATATTATATCTTTGTCATTAATATAAGCCAAGGTGATGAAACTATTCAAGGGTTATATAAGATTTCCAACTTCTATAGTCTGTTCCATTCCAAACAGCCCATTTTTGCCTTATGACTTATTACTGTAGCATATTTCATGGTTTAGGTTGTTGCAGCAGTTTGTCAGATGCCCCACGTGATAAGCAAAGGACATTAAACATCAATAAGAATTTACAGCAACCAACTCAAACACTATAATTGAAGAAGCCATTTGTGCAGTGATTTCACCACCCCCCAGAATTGGGGATTTTTTGAAAGTTCCCAAAAACTTTCTAAAACTTTGTGAAAAAGATGCTTTTTTAAGCATTTTTAGCCATCTATTTGATCAAAAGTGCGAAATTTTCGGCGCTTCACGTCATCATACTCATATTTTTTTGTTCAATTTGTTCCGACTTTTTTATTTTTTTATTTAATTTTTTTATGTTTTTATGCTCTAGAAAGATATATCATCGTCAGAAACGCTGAAAAATGATATTTTCGACGCGTGCCTACCATTTTTGGACCCGAAAAAGGCACAATATTATTTCACACCCCAGAATTCCCATGCTGTGCACGCATGAATAAGACTCTAGCGAAAATGGGTCGTTTGGAATGGAACAGACTATGGCAAAATGATCGGGACAATGCCAAGATTCCCTAATATGCACCTAATCATACTTTGCATAAGCATGTTAGTTAGACGTTACAAAAGGCCGTCAAATTACGGTAATTGTAGGCTCTCGTTTATATCCCGCTAATAATTTCATGACTAATCTGATAATAAAAACTTCCTGACTTGACTGAAATGAAAATTTTTTTCTCATTGTAGACTTTGGGGATGAATCACTACAATCTAAGCAGAGCTACGCCTTGAAACCTCCGTAAACACAAAGAAGGGCAAATTATCCAAATGCCGACAGGTGAAGCACGGTCTGTTTATTTTTTATTACGTATCCATACAATTCTAATTATCTCAAGTACTTATATCCGAAATCTCTGACATCCTCTCTAAAACATCTATGAAAATTACTTTATCTCAGTAATTATCAGGAATATAAAGTATAATTATCATTACATTTCTAATTATCAACATTCTGTTAAATCCAACATTCAAATACAAAATCCATAATAATCAAAGCGGTTGCCGTAGAGCAGACGAAGCAGATAGAATGAACGAGTTATATACATATATTCCAAATATGAAGGTTCACGCCAGAAATTTTCCAATTAGTGAAGTCATCTGAAGCTAAACTAAAAAAGACCAACGTTTAAATGCGTTTTCATTCGTACTTTGCTTTTATATAGGTAGTCCCATTCGTATTTCACTCACTGTCGAGTGTTTTCTACTTTTATAGGTGATTTTAAGTTTTCTGATAAATATAGGACACAAAGCTATCCCTACGTCTCTTTATATTTTGATCTTAAATCTTTTCTAACAAAAAATGAAAGTCGTGAGGAACATGGTGCGTAGAAGGAATTGCATTAGAAACGACCAGCCCGCCAAAGTGCATTGAAGAATCGATGAAAGTTATAAATTCATTTGCATTTTATAGATTCGTTCAGTAAATCTGGTGCATTCAAATAAGAAAATTTTGATCACTGGATGAAGTTATTGCACTTTTAATTTAGCGAAATGAGAAGCAAAAAGTATGAATAACGCGTAGACTGCTACAAGTATAAGAGCTGACGATAATAAAAATGAGGCAAAACGATTATTGAGTACGATGCGCTATTTATCAAGATAAAAAGTGCCGAAAAAGCAATATAAAGCAAATGTCTAAGAAAACATAACAGCCAAAATGCTAGCAAAATAAATTGTAAATTGACTAACGTAAAGTTATTTATTATTCTCGCGTCTATCTGAAAAATGGCGTTTCTTTAAGCTTCCGGAAAAGCGAAAGTATAAAAAAATCCAATTCATTGCAAGATGTATATTGAACGTGCATAGTTGGACAAATTAATGCGATTTGTGAAGCGATCTTATTAAATAAACGCAAGAAGCAAGATTGCTGACGATCAGAAAATTCGATAAGGCATACGTTTCACCTTATTGGCGCAGTTGACATACTATTAAGGATAAAAATACCCTTCTGCAAAGCCTATTTATAATCTTGGGGCGGGGGCTTTTGGTGACCCCCATAAATTTTTTCATTCCCTCAGAATTCTAGCGATCCACGATTCCACATGCCGATGACGCTTTTAGCCAATATTCCTCCCACTGGCTAAATCAAGTTGTATATATGAGAGGCGAGCCAGATTTTTGAATTAAAAATCGACATAATGTTAAAACGCTAAACAGCCATATGTACATATGTAGTTGACATCTGGGGCCGTATTCACAATCGAGGCTAAAGTCTATAGACCGGTCTAAATTTTTAGACCGGACTAAATTGGTATTCACAATGGTGCTAAAGTCTATAGACCGGTCTAAATCAGGCAGCATTTAGCCCGAAAATTTAGCCTGCTATCGACTGGGCTAAATGTCATTTAGACTGCAAATTTCATCCTTCTTGGCAGGTTGATTATACGATTATTAGTGTGAATATGGCAGCTTTTTTAAATATACATACATTACGAATATCAAAGAGCTTTTAAAAGAGAACGCATTTTTCGGGAAATTCGTGATCCACTTTCACTATCTGATTCCCAATTACTCGAACGTTTTCGATTTGATAGGGAAGAAATTTTATACTCAACGGATTTGATCAGAGAGAACATTGAACACCCTACAGGTCGCAGTCGTGCTATACCACCTATTTTGCAAGTTTGCATCACCTTGCGTTATTATTCCTGTGGAACCTTTCAAATAACAATAGGCGATACTGAGCATATCAGCCAGCCTACTGCTAATCGAATAATTCATAAAGTTTCTAAAGCACTGGCTACACGAATCGGTCAGTACATTAAATTCCCTTCCTTGGAGCAATTACAGCGTATAAAGGATGAACTTTACAAAAAAGCTGCATTTCGTGGTAAGTTGAAGTTCAACGATCTAAAAAATCGTATCCACTGCATTTCTTTCATTTTACAAAATATTTCAAAACAATTGAATGTCTCGTTTGAAATCATACATGAGCAGCAAGGAAATTATGGGAGTCCGGATGGGGTAAAATCATCACAAAGTCTATGGAGAATTAACGATTTTTTTGAAAGGGTCAGCCAGATTCTCGAGGGTCCAGCCAGATCCCCCACGCCCATGTGTGCTTGAAATTAACATTCAAAGCTAACATTAAATGATCTCCACTTGTTCTTGTCTCTCGTTCTATTTTATCAAGAACAGATTTAGGGGTAAAACAAATATGCATATGTGAGTAAAAACATTATTTAAAGTTTTATATCTTTTTTTAGCTAAACATCGAATTTTCTTGTTTTTCACTTTATGCACCTATATATGCTTGTTGCAGCTTGTTGCATTTTATTTGGTTCTAAGCATAGTTGTCTATAGACCGGTCTAAAGGCTTTTAGACTGGTCTACATTTAGACCGTTACAAAAAACGCTTTGTGAATACAGACTTTAGACCGGTCTAAATGTAGACCGGTCTAATGTCTATAGACCGGTCTATAGCCCTTTTTTGGTCTATAGACTTTAGCCCCCTTTGTGAATACGGCCCCTGGTCTATTTCTAAACATATTTGCCAAAAATTTTTTGATTTTTGTCACTTGAAATTCGTCTTATTTCCCAGAAAAATCTTCCTTTTTTTGTCTTTCTAAAATCTGATTCATAGATAAACAGTCCCTAATTTCGGATCGAGTAATCGGCGATGTCTCAACAGCCCCAACAGTCCCAACAGCTCCACCGGCCCAACAGCCCCACGTCCCAACAGCCCTACCAAAAATCCCAACAGCCCCACCGTTCCAACAACCCAACCGTCCCAACAACCCCACCGTCCCAACTGCCCCACCGTCCCAACAACCCCACCGTCCCAACAGCCCCACCAGTAATCCTCACCGTCCCCCCGCACGCCCAGGTATGCCCCTCGCCCAACCTAATTGCATGTGTGGATGAATCCTTTTTTCACTGTTTTATAACGTTTTCTAAGATCCTGCTGCGTCTGCCTTTTTTTGTAAGCTCGTTAAAATTATTTCTAAATCGATTTGCGTTCTTTTACATGGCGATTAAGTCAAATAAAAAACGTTAATTTATATAATAAAATCGGGCAGTATTAATTTTTTATGAAAAATATTTTTTTGACTATTTTTCGACTTCGTATATTTCATCAAGACCATACACGAGCGTGCACATTTTCAGATAAACTCTACCTGAGAAACTGGTAGACCCGCCAGAATTTGAGCTTCAGCAGTCATCTCGCAAGATTAAATTCCTGCTCAATATAACCTAGTCCAGACTGCCAGAAAAAAATGAGAAATGTTCTAGTGAAAAAAGGAAAGATAGTGTTAAAATTAAATGAAAATCAAAATTTTTACGCTAATCTGCTTCAAAATAGCCAGAAAATGCGGATTAGCGTAGTTTTTACGATATTTTAACATTCAACCAGTTTTAAGCTCATTTTTTGGCTCAAAACTCCTTCTCCAGACCGGTCGTGCTGTGCATCTATGATTATAACAGTGGGGCAGTTGGAACCAACATTGGCAGTGAACAAATTCTGTGGGTCTGGTGGGGTAAAGTGACCGAAAAATGTGCTAAAAATAGAATTATGGGGGCCTACTATAATTTGGGAATTTCCAGAATTTCGGGTTGGGGGTTAAACTCTCAACATTCCCTCCCCCACGCTCATGTGTGGTTGGGACAGTGCGACTGTAAGAACGGTAGGACTGCTGGAACGGTGGAATTGCTGGGATTGGTGGGGCTCTTGGGAGTGGCTGGGCTGTTGGGATTATTGGTGGGGCTGTTAATACAGTGTGACTCTTGGGACGGTGGGGTTGTTGGGACGGTGGGGCTGTTGGGATTGGTGGGCTGCTGGGATAATTGGTGGGACTGTTGGGACGGGTGGTTGTTGGAATTTATGGTGGGGCTGTTGGGTCTGGTGGGGCTGTTGAGACACAATCGAGTACTCGAACAAGTCGCAAAAAACGTCGATCATTTCGAGGATCTGCGGACTGTGCAGTGTAGGCCAGACATGAACCCGGTGGGGGGGGGGTTTGGGCGTAGAACCCTCCATGACGGAAAAGTGGGAAATTTTCTGAGGAAAATGAGGCAAACTGAAGGCCAAAAGTAAATGAAAACTGAAAATTTTATTCAAGAGGTTGAAATCGACCAGAAAGTGTGGAATAATGTAGTTTTAACGCTATTCTAGCATAAAACACCAGTCCCCAGATTGGCTGACCCCCAATATCGGCCATGCTAAGCATTTATGGTCTAGTGTGTAGACCATTCTACACGGGTGTCTCAAATTACAGTTTTGTTAGAAGCACATTGATGACGTACTCATTTAAAAGTTGGATCAAAAAATCGAATCTAAGCAAAAAATTTGCTCGAACTGAGTGTCGCAGGTCTGAAATAATCGCAGAACATACCAGATCACCTAGACTTCTGTATGTTCTACTAGGTCAAATGTTCATCCCGAAATTATCACGTAACAATATATTTCACCAAATTATAATCAAATTAAGTTAGGATAAGCGGGCCACCGTCTGCATTACATACATATGTATAAACATAGCAGGCCCGTATCCAGGATTGGCATGCTCGTCTAACTCAAATTTGAGTGGCTAATTAACAATAAGTCCGGGGCGAAGCGCCAAAAGATTATGCGTTTATTAGCTCAAAAGTGCCCTAAAAACCTATTCTGGAGGTGTTTCAGACGCCTTTCGAAAATTTTTCGCTTTTCCCTTTGAAGGACCCTTGTGTGATTCAAAAATTATTTTTCATTTCGGGGGCGATCCCCGCTGAATACTGGTCTGTCAGAGTGTAGTTTGTACAACAGAGAAGCGTGAAATCTAGCATAATACTCAAAAAATTAAGGATATTAGTGATAGCGTAAGTCAATCTGCGTAACACTTAATCATAATGAAACAATTGGTAAGGTGAAAATCACATATTAGAAACGTTACGATCCGTCAGCAATTTAGATTATTAACTACCTGTCTAAATTAAAAATTTCTCATAATGTTAGTAGAGCAAGTAAGATTCTAAATCTGTTTTTACTCGTATGATACAAGGATTTCAATCATACTACCGTTTCTGGGTTTTACCGACCCTTTCTCTATATGGATTTGCTTTTCCCACACATCATACGAAAACTCTGAATTTAATTCTTTGTCTTGTACACATTAAATAGTTAAGTTGCTGATCAAGCCAACCTACCTTTTTTGGAATTTTCATTCGTCAGTAAGCAATGCTAAGATCCTTTAAAAATGAGAAAATAATCGAAACCGCGGAACTTGCACAGTGTAAAAATATGCCAGAAATTTTATTAGTGCACAACGAATTGAGATCATCACGATAAGCTGCCAAGGTCACTAACAACAAAAAATACAAAGCACCGGACAACACGATTTAAAATGAGTTTCATCGCACTTCAAAACAAACAGTGGGACTAGAAGCAAGAAATATGCGTATTACGCTCCAGCGTCATAAATTACACGGATTTAAACTCAATTTCAAATCGGATTTAGCAATCTCCCTAACGCGTGCGCTTTATAATTAAATCGAATAAACCAATATCGAATTTTTGAATTAATAACCACGTCTAAAGTTTGGGGGTGCAAGATTTTTCAAAGGTCAAAAAATGGTCTTGAAAATTGTGGTATGGCGAAGAAACACCATTTTTCAACGTTTCCTATCGAGCACTATCCATTGACATCAAAAAATTACGGGAAAAAATTTTAAAAATCGAATTCTGGGGAAGGGGTTATTTTAATTTCCGGGGTGATGTATTCGGCCTTCTGGGGTGTATACCCCCAACCCCCCACGCCCACGTGTGGTTATTACCATTCACATCCTATTACGAGCATCTTTAATCACACATGTGCACTGGAAGTATGAGGTATCCCCTACCAGAACTTTTGAGGAGCATACGCCCTCATCGGGCCAATTTTTTGATGCCAATGGATATTGCTCGATGAGAAACATTGAAAAATGGTGTCTTTTTCGCCCTACCACCACTTTTAGGGCCATTTTTTGACCTTTGAAAAATCGTGCACCCCCAGAATTTTCTTGCTGCCCACGTATGCTCACATACCCCCCCCCCGAAACAGCTTACCCCCTCCCACAACTTTTTGACTTTGTGCATGTATACATGTCTATAACTATATGCGTGTAATAAGTCTGGCATAGGCACATATAACAGGGGGACAAGGATGTGAACTCCACCAACCAAAATCGACTCCCCCAATCTCATACCGCGTAAATTTCCCCCCTTCGACTTTTGGAAAAAATTGCGCTTTTGCGTTTTAGGCCATTTAAACATACTTTTTCATTTTGACCAGACACGGAAGGCCATTTATCCCACCCCTCATCGAAAATTATCATAATTTTGAATCAATATTTTATGTAACAGGTATGTCTAGGAAAGGAATGCGGATTCGCTAATCCAAGTCGTCGTACAGGGAAGGCTGATTAGAGTCAATGAGGGGCGAAGATACTTAAAGCCAATTTAAAAATAAGAGAAAGACAAACATTAAAATGATAAAAGAATGAAAATGGAGGGAAAATGTAAACTACACATGATCTAGAGAGCAACCAAGTAAGCAATTAATTAACATATGTATGACCAGCCAACAGATTTTTCTGCACGCACCTATTTTTCATCCCCACGTCCGATTTTTGACAAAAACATATACGTTTTCAGGTGATTTATAAGCGCTTTTTTACCGTTTTGGAGCAAAAATCAATGATCATTTACTTCCCCTCCTTAAAAGTGGCCGACTACTCCTAGAATAATCAAAAGCTACATTCAAAGTACACTATAACATAGTCAGCGTCGGTGAGACTCGAATTTAAAGCTCTGAAATTCAGCAGGCACAGCTGAATGGAAAACTTTTCTCTTTTAAATGTTTCGTTTTTGATATAAAGAGATGGTTTTATACACAATGACTTAAAATGTGATTTTCCTCTGATATTACGTGTACACTTGGCTAGATAGTGTGAGAAAAGCAAGTGGATTGGCCAGTACGTCTTGGATTTCACATATACATGTAACGGCTCATAATTTTAAGGGTCCCGGCCATTTTGGGAAGAGAAGTAAACGACCTTCGATTTTTGGCCAAAAATGACCAAGAAACGAATAAAAACGGCCGAGAAATTCGATTTCTGGGTCAAAAATTTTCCTGGCTTTATAGGAATGGGGAGGGGACGTCCAACTTTAGGTGAAGGGATCCTCCCATCTGCCCTCTTACATGTATGATTTCAAATCTTTGATGTCAGCAATAATTTATGATTTTTTTCAATTTAGTTATCTAAAATTAATAATCCGCGTGACCAGCTAGCGTAAATTTACGTAATATGAAGATTAAAGCATTTTTCAGCTGAATAGTCTGCTATATAGTTTTGATTCAAACAGAAAATTTTCGAAAAAATTAAATATTTGACGGACGTCGGACATTAATTTTTGGCAAATAGTTTCTGAAAACAAATGACCTTTTGAGCTTGAAGTGGGAATAGTAAATTTAAATTAAGTATAAATAAATGAGACCTAACATTACCAAACGACTATTCATGTACATATAATAAAACGAACGACAACTGATACGATACAGGACTATATGTATAAAAATTAGAGAAATTATGGAAACAACGCGTGGCAAAATGGCAACGATAACGGACCAATGTACCATTGAAAACTAAGCCTCGACGTTAAGCAGAATACTATTGAGCCAGCCAGCTACGTCAATGAAATTTGTTTCGTAAAATATCAAAAACGGATGACTCTGAAATTAGAAAAAAACATTAAAAAGCGTTATACGCGTAAATGATCTTAGGGGCGGGTTCGGGGGTTCCACCATACATAGGTGGGCGGCACCAAAATTCTGGGGGTGCAATATTTTTCAAAGGTCAAAAAATAGCCTTAGAAATGGTGGTATGGCGAAAAAACACCATTTTTCAACGTTTCTCATCGAGCATTATCCATTTGACATCAAAAAATTGCGAAAAAACAACAAAAATTTCAAAAATTGAATTCTGGAGGGTATTTTGGTTTCTGGGGGGTATTTTGGTTTCTCGGCCAAATCCCCCCACGCCTAGAAGTGGGTTCCACCATATATGCACATAGGGAGGAGTGAGAGGGGGTATTATCTCCCGCTGAAGGGTTACTGTCGATCAGTTGAGGCCTAAAATAGTGTATTTCCATGCAATTCCGACATACATAAAAATGGCTGAAAACGCAACTTACTGCGATAAAAATTTTGGATTTTACTCCTACGTGACCCAAAATTCTCGTTTTAACCCCTCCCAGACCAGTCCGACCTTGATTTTCACTCCTACTCCCAATAGAAAAGCTTTTGCCTCCCCAGAAATTTTTTTAGCCCCCAGTTTCCGAAATATTCATAGAAAAGATGCTGTTTTAAGCTTTTCAGTTACGTTTGTTATCCGTTTGCTCAAAAGTGTCAAATTTTCGATATACTCATTTTCCGAGTATATTTCTTTCGATTTATTGGAAGTTTTTTTGGATTTTTTTTCGAAATTTTTCCAAAGTTTTTGTACTCTAGAGAGACTACTCAGAAACGTCGAAAAAACGATGTGTTTGACGCGTGTCCATTACTTTTGAGCCAAAAAAGTACTTCAAAATCTTCATATCCCCTTCCCCCAGAATTCCAATGCTGCGCTTATCTGTTAATGAAAGGAATAAAATCATAAACAATATCATTTCGCCAATTTTTGACAGAAGCATTGAGATAATACTGACCAATAATTCGGGATATTTCGGACGTTTAGTGAAATCTTTGGTTAAACAAAGCGACAAAAAATCACAAAATTGCGGCGAAAATCCGTCTCTGGGAGACAACGACGGCGAATCTGTCAATAGTATCTTAGTTAAGATTTCGAAGTGATTTTCACATACGCCGTACGGAAATCGGCCCAAAGCCATTTCCACCTGAAAATTGACAACATTTCATCAACACATATAAAAATTACAAAAAACAACTAGCATCAATTATGATTTTTGATGCTTTTACATATATGTAGCCTAGGATAAAAGGTAGGTCCAAAAACAATGTGGCTTTTATACGCTTTTAACATTTTTATCAGATGATAATCTTCTTAAACATCAATAAGACTAAATTAAAATATGAATGTTTAAAGGCAACATGGAAGTACAGGATGACCAAAACAAAACACTATACTCCGATGTTATATAATAATAACCAAAGCTAATATGAATAAAGAGTTTTGAGATCAGTTGCATGCATTAGATAGATAAGAATGCCTTTGTTTAAAGCATGCAAAGAAATTTTAGCCAGCTGCCAGCAGTTCGTGCGCTACGCAAATTTTTTATGCTTTATTTAAACTTGTGCTAGGATACAGGTTTCATAATCAATAAGTATCCTAAGTCAGTGTAGTTTTACATTTGATTCGTCAATGCAAATGCCACAGCAGGAGAATCAAACGAAGTGGGCTCCGGTTCGGAAACCCTAGAGCGCGAGAACTTAAGTCATAATTTTATATATTTGCGGAAAAACTCGAAGTTCCACGATTTTCTGCAATTATGTTACTATGCTAGAATTTTGATTATTCAGCGTGAACATTCGGAGTGAAATTCAGCAAAAGAAAGTAATATATAAACCAACTGCCCACAAAATCTTTCAAAAAAGTGAAATTATTTCTCTTTTTTCCATTGCTGCTCACAAACGTCAAAACTAGTGAATTAGTCCATACCTAAATATAAATGTCAGTGGTTATGTTCAATGTGGTCAGGTGAAGCCTCTAGAGAGGCTGGTGTTGGAATACTAGTCAAAGCAGACAGGGTGGATGATGTCGTTGAAGTGAAACGAATCAACTCAAGAATAATGTGGCTGAAAATCAAAGCCAACGACGAAATACAAACAGTGGTCTGAGTATACGCCCCTCAACAAGGGAGAGCAGACGAAGAAAAGGAATTCTTCTGGAACACGCTCACTGATGCAGTCAGAGACTTGTCATTAAATGATCAACTGATCATCTGTGGAGATTTAAACGGCCATGTAGGAAATAGTGCTGAGGGTTATGAACAAAACCACGGTGGTTTTGGATACAGGGAAAGAAACAGTGCAGGGGAAGAAATTCTAAACTTTGCTGAAAGCCTGCAACTACACGTCCTGAACACGTATTTTAAGAAACCAAATCAACACCTCATAACGTACAAGAGCGGAGCCTACGAAAGTCAGATCGATTATATACTAACTGGGTACAAAATGAAATCCAGATGCAAAAATGTCAAGGCAATACCCGGTGAAGAATGCATACCGCAACACCGTGTTCTAATTGCTGACTTTTTGTTGCCAAATTGTGCCGTAAAGACCGTTAAAAAAGAATGTAGCCCGAAAATCAAGTCGTGGAAGCTAGCTGACAGCAGCACTCAGGAAAAATTTGAAAGATTAATAGCTGAACGACTGGAACCAAATGGGTGCTGGTCGCATTTTTGCGACACACTACTCAACTCAGCACAAGAAGTCTGTGGAACATCAAAAGGAAGTCATCAAAAACGTTTTAGAGAAACATGGTGGTTCAGTGAAAAAGTCAGAACAGCTATCACTACAAAGAAAGATGCTTACCGGAGATGGCAAAAAAGCCAATGTGCTGATGATAAAGAAGTGTACAAAATGGCTAAAACTGAAGCCAAACGTACGGTAGCTGCTGCTAAGAGTGAAGCACTTGAAGAAGTCTGGAGCAGCGGCAGTAATCAAGAAAAACTAAGAAAATTATATCGGCTAGCTAAGAACAGAAGGATTGAAAAACAAGATGTTACTGGTGCTATATGTGTAAAAGACGATAATGGACGATTATTAGTATCTACAGAACAGATATGTGATAGATGGAGGGAATACTACCAAAAACTGTTGAATGAAAGCAATGGAAAAGTTGAAGTAGACGATTGTACAATGGTAGAAGGCCCAGTTGAAGAAATAACGGAAAACGAAGTGAAAGAAGCCATGAAATCTTTCAAAAAACGGAAGTCACCTGGGCCAACAGGTCTATCAGTAGATGTCATAAAGGCAGCTGGACGACCTGCATTGCTTGCCCTACTTCGTATCTTCCAACAATTGTGGAAAACTGAAGAAATGCCAGACGATTTCACTAAAAGCATGACAATACCATTGTATAAAGGAAAAGGCGACCCTCTGAACTGTACATCCTATCGAGGAATCCGCCTACTTGAGCACGGCATTAAAATTTTCGAAAAAATTTTGGAATTAAGGCTGCGAAAACTCATACAAATTAGTGGAATACAATATGGATTTATGCGCCATAGGTCAACAACTGATCCAATTTTTATATTAAGACAATTACAAGAGAAGTATGTTGAGAAACACCAACTGCTGCATCACCTGTTCGTAGATCTCGAAAAAGCCTTCGACAGAATACCAAGAGAAACGATCATATGGGCTTTGAGAAGACAGCTAATCCCAGAAAAGCTAGTAAGACTGATAATGACAACATATCAGTCATCAAAAACAGTTGTCAAGTCAAAGGCTGGCCATAGTAAAGAGATCGACATAACCATAGGCGTACACCAAGGCTCGGTCCTTAGTCCCTTACTATTCATAACAGTAATGGAAGAAGCAACCAAGCAAATATACACTGAAACACCCATGGAACTACTATACGCTGATGACCTTGTGCTCACGGCTAAAAATCAAGATGAGATAAAAGAGCGTTTCAAATTATGGAATGCAAGTCTAATGAAAAAAGGCATGATCGTCAATCCAAGCAAAACCAAGTATATGGTCTCTGGTGAGAAAGGACCAACTTTGAAGTCTGGAAGATTCCCATGTGCCGTTTGCTCAAAAGGTGTTGGAAATAATTCCGTCCTTTGTACCATGTGCAAGCGATGGTGCCACAAAAAATGCTCAGGAATACGTCAAAGTTTGAACGCAGTAAAAGACAACTTCAAATGTACAGCATGCACAACTGACGTAGTTTCAGAAATTGTAGAGCCAAACATGCTACAAATCGATGAAATGACGGTAGAAAAGGTCAATACTTTCACATACCTAGGCGACACAGTACAAGCCAATGGTGGTGCTGAAGCGAGCGTTAGATGCAGAATCCAGGCCACATGGAATAAATGGAGAGTCGTAGCTGGTCTACTGATGCAAAAGAGTATACCATTACCAACCCGCAGTCAACTGTACCAGCGCTGTGTTCGCCCAGTCCTGCTGTATGGATCAGAAACATGGGCAATGACAAATAGCATAGAAAACGCTTTAAACAGAACTGAAATGAAATTGCTTCGTTGGATGCTTGGTTTGCGCCTGGCCGACAAAATTAGCAACGAAGAAATTCTTAGAAGACTTACAATGGACAATATCCAGAATACACTGCGGACTTGCAGATTGCGCTGGCTAGGACATGTCGAAAGAAGCCAGGACAGTAATGTCATATCAGCCAAAAACCTGGTGGCGCCTGGAAAACTGCCAAGAGGCCGGCCGAAGACAACGTGGATGAAGACAATTAAAAAGGACTTGGCTGCCAAAAATCTACGTATGGAAGACACTCATGATCGGGTGAAATGGCGACATAGCATCAAACGTCCAACCCCAATTGGGAAAAACGACGTAAAACGGGATGAGTGAGTGAGTGAGTGGTTATGTTCAATGTAGAATAAAAATTCGTTTGGAATTTCCACTTTTCGAAATTTTGGGCTGATAGATTCAATACCGTAGAATAGTGGAAGTGATGCCCTACACACTACACAGTAAACCCTTCAAAGTCATAATATATGTTTGAGAATCGTGAACAGGAACTAAAACGCAATTTAGCAATGCAGCTACACACCTGGGCAATACCCTGTTTCTGCCCGTTCATTCGACGAAAAAAACCAAAAGTTGGATGGGGAGAATTGTACAGTAAAGCCTAAAAATCCCATTTTTGAACATGGTAACGACTTTTTGAACTAAATAACCACTTTTTTGAAGCAAAGACCCATTTTTGGATTTGGACAACCACTTTCTGAGCCAAACCAACCACTTTTTAAGGCTGGATAACCATTTTTTGAACCAAGAAAGCTAAATTTCAGAAGTTGGACAGGCAATTTTCAATCTAGTAATTGGACAAATACTTTTTGGACCACGTCAGCCATCTTTTATTCGGAAGGTTGGGCTCTGAGAACCATTGACTACTGCCCAGGTATGAATAAATAACAATAATTAATCACTACTTGCTGAGCTTATTGCAAACCACATGTTGCCCATCATGCATGATACTACATAGGTATTACAAATTCACTTAATTGGCATATGTAGTTATATTATACTATGATGAGTTGAGTATACAATTTACTATATACTTATACACTATATACTATAGTATATTATACCTTGTACACCCCGGCCCCCGCCCGGTCCCGGCCAAAATACTCGCCCCGGTCGATCACTAGTTCCCATCCCTTCTCAGGGGAGGAAATGTGAATGACCTCCAATTTTAGGCGAAAACGGCCAAACAACACCAAAAAAGGCCAAAAAACGCAAGTTTTTTTCCAAAAATGTGGAGATCCCTCCATCTCCCTGTTATACATGCCTGGATGCAAGTAAGCTGTAGGGCTTCCTGTGGTGACGGTTACATAGCTTCTAGTATATAACTGTATTAATATTGCTCAATGGCCATAAAAATGTGAATTCAGCAAAAAATTACCAGCGATATTCCCAAACTCCAAACGTCCGAACGTATATCGTAATTTGCATTTCTAGGATCAGGAGGTTGGATACGTTCAGGCTGGAAAAAATGATTGATCGAAAGAAGAGCTAGCAAATTCAATAGGAGAGAAGCATAGACGCACAGCATGGCCGAATCTGGGGGTCAATAAGTGAGTTTTTTGAGGCCGAAATGACCTCAAAAACTAGTATAACTGATAAGATATCGTAAGATATGTTAACCCACAGTTTCTGGTCAGTTTCAGAGCTTTCTTGAAGAAAATTTTCGATTTCTATCCTTTTTGACCTTCATTTTGCATTGATTTTTCACAAAATAATTCACTGTTTTTCAATCTGGGGATAGCCCTCAAAGCCATAAATACAACGGCTTGAAAAATCTATGTCGCTCTGCTCTACCTTAGCTAGCTGATATTTTACTTGTATAAGAACAATGCCATATGAATTTTAAATGAGAAGTGATTTCTTACGCAGTTGAGGAGAACTTGAGGTATAAATTTTCCACAAAGTCCCGAAAATTTCTGACAAACCGCACCGCAGTGCGCTTTTCTGCATCATTTTTGAGCAGCAGTGATTTCTCGTGAATTTATACTTGTTGAAATCTTTTCAAATTTTGGTATTATGTAGGTCCTCGTCAAGGCTAGTGCAAACAAAGTTTTGGCTGATCCATTTCATACATTGAGCTACATTATACGTCTCATAGACTAGAAAAGAAAACAGTTCAAAATAAAAAAGACCACAGTTGATGAAACAAGGCAAAACAAAATTGAGAAAATATATTTAATCAACTTACGGCCATATAAGCCGCACAACCGGCAGTTTGCGTAAAAGCTTTCGAATCGATTAGTCGCCCCGATATATTAAAATCACATAATTTGACGGTACCATCACGATTCATAAGAATATTAGACGGTTTAATGTCTTAAAGTCAGACAGCACAATACTACGCATAGGATAAATATTTTCAATATGAGATATTAAATAAAATATGATAGGAATTTAGATAGGTAGTAAAAGCAATCAGGATGTACATTACATTTATACATTTATTTACATACCTTGCCTACATGACCTCTAAACCATTCCGGCCTTACCAACCATTTTTTTGTGCAGGACTCCTTTCTGCATAAACAAAGATACTAGGAAAGTCAACGTACGAGCGAAATTTTTTTGTACATATGTACATAAAATATGTATATAATGTGCAAACACTTTATATATGCTATAATTATGCGAGAATATTGGCTTTTTCGGACAAAATTACATACACAAAACCAAGAGTTATTCGAGAAAAAAATGCGCTTTTCTTCAATTTTTTCACCGAAAATCAATCAAAGTATCAAATCTGTAAAATCCTTAGGTTGATGATATAGAGCAAAAATGCTTCAAAATGTAAATGAAACTGATAAAAGTTATTTATAATCACACAAGAGCATAGGGAGAAGTGAGAGGGTGCTGTCATTCCTGCCTCCAGATTTTGAAAAGCCGGGCACTGTCAGGCGATTTTGGTGAAACATAAGTTGCTGCTAGAAAAATTACGGTTCCATAGTAAAAAATGCAGCTCAGTCAACTAAAAGTTCGGTCTAACTGGTCAGTTTACTGCAACGTTATTACTTTTTCTATGGTCCTACATGCTGTGTCAATTGTTTGTCACATAGTAGCGAATTATCCGCTTGAAACATTATTCTATATGATACATTTTTTCCGAAAAATTACGTTTTAAAATTGAATTCGTGTATCTTTCTGACCTCAAGAATGACATTTAATATGCTTAAGTGATAACAATATTAATATACATTACATTGTATAAACGCATGCTATGACCTACGTTTACTATATGCGAACGTTTTTGAATTTCAAGCCCTTCTGGCCAACCCCTACATGGCAGCCTATGTACATAATCACATAGAACTCTACGCATTTATTTACTGCTCATTTACGCAACGATTTTTACACAAAAAAATATGAACATGCTTGTAATGTTCGATTAATATTAAAAAAACAATTGAGAAAAACAAATTTAGAAAATATGTACATGCATACATTATCGTACGAATCAAAATTTTTCGAAATACATACGTATATGTATGTACCTATCTAATTTAATTATCAGAGACTGGATAGTAAAGTGGATCTACGCATGTTTCCTGAATGCAGATTATGTATCAGCGCGTACAGAAACGTTGGAAAAACGTGTTTTTAGAGGAATAAAACGAGACAATTTTTCCACGTCATTCCACAAAAAAATGGATTTCTTCCGCATACTTTCACTTAAAATGGTACTTATTCTGATTTTCTACATATGTAGTCGGCGGTTTTCTGACAATAAAAATACTGAAAATCTTGCTGCGTATGTGTTCCAAGAGCTTGCTTAACACTTTACTAGATATGTCATATTAGAGGCTGTGGATCAAATTGCTAATTGTTTGCATCACTTTTATATGGGCGATTGCGTATAGGGCAAGTCTAAAATATCAAGATTCAAATTAAAATCCGATTCTCGAATATATACAGCTAATTTTATAGCCTCGAATAAATCAAAGCTTAAATGCAATTTGTTTGACACTGTGTCAAAAAATGATTACAGTGATCGAATAAAGCCCAATAGATCAGCATAAGAATATAGATAACAATTTAGCAACAATAAAATAAAATAAACACTGCTTCCAAAAGTTTTGGTCGAATGCTTTAGAAACGATGGAACAATAATCTCTAGCGTTAGAAAGTCTTGAATTATTTTTAACAATTGCTTTCTGTCCAACCAAGCTTACTTACCCTTTCTTAAGCGTCAACGAATTTAACTTTCGAGAATATTTAATCATGAATTTTTGTATACGCAATAAATTTTTTAATGTAGATACACTGTACGCATGAATTCAATCTTAGAGAACACTTTCTGCATAAAACTTGTATAAAATCGACTTAATTTTCCACGTAAAATGCATCCTTTTTCCAAATAGCTTTCCACGTAATTCAGATTTATTTTGCACGTGCCTAACAGTCTCTACCAAACATGCACGTGGAGATATTAGGATTCTAGACCCGACATGCACAGCATGGGAATTTTGGAGGGAAAATAGTAAAATTCTGAAGTGCCTTTTTAGGCCCAAAAATGGTAGGTACACGTACGGAAGCATCGTTTTTTCGGGCGTTTCTGACGATGCACTATTTTTCTAGAGCATAAAAACACAAAAAAAGCCGAAAGGAATTTAAAAAGTCAGATAGGTAAATCAAACAAAATATAGATCAGAGCGTGAGTGTATGGAGCAAAGCGCCGACAATTAGGTACTTTAGAGTAAATAGATAAGCTAAAAAGGTGCAAAATAGCACCTTTTCTGCGAATTTCCAGGAAAGTTTCGGAAACTTTTGGAATAATCGTAAGTTTTCGGGGTGAAAAAATTTTTGGGTGGTTGAACGTGAAACCCTCCCTAACTTACAAGATCATGTGTGGTCTAAACCCCCAAAAATTTCTTTAAAGTGCTTGAAATTGACCGAGGAACTTTGTAATAATGTAGTCTTAACGCTATTAAAGCGTTTATATGTATGTTCCTACCAGTTTTTGAACTAATTTCGGCCCGAAAAAGCTCAACTTTTGACCCTCTTCGCCGCCTTACCCCCTCCAAATCGGCCATGATGTGTATCTTACGGTCTGTATTAATTATGTATATAGATTTTTGTTGCAATTTATCTTGTCAAGTTTAAAAAAACTTTATTTTATATATTATCTTCGTGATGCACTATGTACAAGACACATTTGTATAGTTCTCGCCACAAGAACACTTGTCATATGACACTTCTCTATGTCATAGTATAAATCTCGCAGTTTTCAGCAAAACATAAGGATTATTATAAGCAGTGTTTCTTGTACAAGGCCCATTTGTACATGTACAAAGACAGTCCCTAGAAGTCTTTGTACATTTTGTACACACAAATTTTTGGGTACTATAATATGGTACAGTAGCGATTTTAGTGAGGCAAAAACAAAGTTGTTCGACCTTTGGTAGTGTATTTTAGCTGATTTCGGGATTTCTGAGGGCAAAAATCACTAATAATCGTCTCAAAACGGCGCGAAGAGGCGAAAAATTTGATATTTTTCTTTCAAAATGTAATTTCTGACATAATAAAGATATATAGAACACACAATTACTCATTTCAGCGCGAAGCACCGAAAATTCTTGCGCATTTCAAACCTTTTTTGTAGTTTTTGCCTTCCCAAAAATCTTCGCACATGTACAAAGACGGCCCCCAAAAGTCTTTGTACATCGGGAAAAATCTTTGCCGAATACAAAAAGAACCGTGGTTAGGAGTTCAAAATTTGTGGCAAGAACTGTACAGACGTGAGGAATCAATTCTGCGATTTAGTGACAAAAAAAGTGATTTCGATAAGTTTTCATTAAAACAGCTATGAACCATTTGAATTAAGGAAAGAAAATGAATTACTTCGAACTCAAACCCAAGTTATATTTTATCTTTACTTAGCCTGTTCGCTTTTCGGTTGAAAAAGGTAATAAGACTAAAGTATGTTATGTTGGTATAAAGACTAACTATGAACGACACACCTTAAATACGTACCTCTGTGAATCACACCGTGCTTTTCCTTCAAGTAATTTAATGCTCTGATCACTGACAAAGCGATTTTGCCGATTATACGTTCTGGAATAGCCTGGCCCGTTTTCGAAATTAATTTATCTATGCAAGTATCCATCAGTTCCATGCAAATCCATACTTCTGACTGGAAAAAAATATTGTTGCTTTTGAAACGAAATCTTTTGTAACTCAATTTTTTCGGGAAAATGAGGCAAAATGGAGACAAAAATGGATTGAATTGAATTTTTTTCATAAGTGCTTAAAATTTACCAGAAACTGTATAATAAGCTTCAAGCATCTGCTGTTTATAAATCTAATGCTTCCAGGCTAAATGATGCAAATGACAGGCATAAACAATCCCACAGTATGTCAATCCTTACATGACCTCATAATGGATTTAAAGCATTAGCTAGCAAGTCGTCGTCGAAAAGTAAAGTGCTTGAAAATAAATTCATTTTTTATTTTAAGCACAAATCACTTTTCTATTTTTCTTCAACTGAATAATAATATTTTTTCTTTTTAATCAGACCTAGAGCATTTTTCAATTTATAATCAAAAACACGAGATATACAAAGAAAAAATGATCAAAAATCAGAGAAATTCACTTTTTGAGCTATATTGCCTGTCCGTTGAATCTAATAAGCACCTCTTTATGCGAGAGCTACCTCGTTTTAGATAGACGTAAATAATGCACTTTAAACAACATTGCAAAGCAAACCCAGGCGAAATAGACTCAAGGCAAACAATTATTGACGAAAAATTCGAATGCTCTCTGAAAAATTGAAGCTAAAACTTTTATCCTCATCCTAATTTGCATATTTCTGTTCCGGTCGACTCTAAAATTTTGACAACATAATGGAAAATGGAATAAGCTGAAAGGGGATAATATCAAAACGAGTATCAAGTATGATGTACATAGATGAAAATTGTTTACGTATTTATAAAAAAGCACAGAGAATAAATAAAAAACATTTCATTCACGAACAATTAAACTCACAATAGAAAAATGAAACATAGATTATTTACATCGGTCACAAAGCATCCTAAATATTGAACAATAAAGGGGCAATCGTGGCTTTTGAACACGACTTCCAGATCCATTATAATCTGTTTATTTTCATCATTGTTGCCCGATCGACGCATTTGCTATAAAAAATAAAATGAAATGAAAAGTTATCAGAGTTGAAAATTCGCAACAAGAAGTTTAGGCGCAAATTTAACATAAATAGATTAGTACCGAGCAATAATATACCGTTTAATAAATCCTATGCGGAAAAATATATTCAAAAAATATTTTGAAAAATCCCAACTTTTCATCGTCTCCGTTATTATAGGAATTAAGGTTATTTCTCCCGATTGAGCATAATGCTACTGGCTAGCGAACATAAGCAAAATTTAATGATGCATGTGGGCAGGCCTCTAACCGTACATGTGACAAAGAAGATAGGGTTCACCCACCCAAAGTTTGTCGCCCCCCACCAGTCCACAAAACCAAAAAAAATCGAACTCTTCATTTTTAGCCAAAAATTGCATTTTTCGCCATGTGTTTTTTGCCATTTTTACCCAATCCCCCACCTTTAAAATGACTGGAACCACCCGAAATTTCGAGCCGCGGCATGTGCGCCTCTAAGCTGGAGATTAGCAACGCGGGTCCACGAGGTGGAGAAATTTTTTATGTTATCTATAGGAGACTTGAAGATGTTTGAAGTCTAATTAAAAATCAATTAAAACAGCTTTTTATGACTTTTTGAGCTAATAAAGTCGGAATTTCAGAATTTCCTATTTTTGAAATGTTTTTATCAAAAAAAAAAAACTCCAGACTTCATCTAGACATGTAAACTAATAAGACTTTTCCTATGAAGCAAACTAAATTTCAATTTCACCATTGAAAAAAATACTCCGACATTGTTTTCTTCTTCCGAACGTTTCTTGAGACATTTAATTCTAAAAAATATTCGGGATTGCCAGATAGAATAACAGACTCTGATGAAGGCTCGAATTTTGTGAAGCATTGACGTATACGTCATAGTTTTTGTATTCGTTAGAAATTGTTACAGCTGAACAAATCTTTTTGTGATCGTCTTTGAACATGTATAAAGATTTGGACGGACAAATACAGAAATTAAAAATCCGAATTGTTATCAGAAAAAATCAACTGAAAATTTCCAGATATATTAAAAGTACTGAATATAGTAATTTTCAGTTCAGTACATCTTAAACCTGCCCAAAATCGAGTTTCACAGAAGTTTAATTTTTAAATGAAAAATACGAAATCGATAGCTTCGCTAGAAAATGGCGTCGATTGGCTTAAATGAAAAAAAAATCCGAATGAAAAAGCAAATAAAGGTAAAGCGCGTCCAAATTCAAGCACATCAAAAACTGACTGAACTGACGCCTAATTAATGAGGAATAAGCCAAAGAAAAATCAATATTGAACTAAATGCACAAATGGGCAACACCAAAATTTAGGGAGGGTTTAGCAGGGTTGCATCCTAAAATTTTTTAAGCGTCATAAAGGATCGACAAATTGATTTTAGCTCGAAAAAAACATTTCCCAACGTTTCTCCGAAGCTCTATTCATTGGCATCATGAAATCGCGAAAAAAATGAAAAAATTTCAAAAATTCAATGCTGGGTGTCTTTCGAATTTAGGTTGGGACATTTTATTCTGGCGGGTTCAGACCACAAACACATGTGTGACATGTCAGTCGCCGCAATATCTGATACTTTTCAAAAAAATCCTTTGAATATCTGTTGATACCAGTGTTTTTTTGTACTCGGCAAAGATTTTCCCGATGTACAAAGCCTTTTCGGGACCGTCTTTATACATGTACAAAGATCTTTGGGAAGACAAATATTGCAGAAAAGGTTTGAAATTCGCAAAAATTTTCGGCGAATGAGTAATGTGTATTCTATATATCTTTATAATGGCAGAAATTGCATTTCACAAGGAAAAATGTCAGATTTTTCGGCGCTTCGCGCCGTTTTAAGACGATTCATAGTGATTTTTGCCCTTAGAGACCCGGAGATTAGCTAAAATGCACTACCAAAAGTCGAACAATTCTATTTTTACCACACTAAAATCGCTACTGTACCATACTATAGTTCCGAAAATTTGTGTGTACAAAATGTACAAAGACTTTTGGGGACCATCTATCTACATACATGTACAAACGGACCTTGTATAAAAAAACACTGGTTGATACCAGGGATTTTTTTAGCGCCACCCCCATTTGCGCAGCCGCTAATGGCCAGGATAGAGCGTTTGCGCGCGGAGCTTCTCATTAGCGCACCAAAAAACCTTTAAATGCTTGGCGATAGGCAAAAATAAGGGCATTTTTGAACTTATGATGCGCTCCATGTACTGCTGACTGACAATAAATTCTGGCAAGAAATTTAAAAAATTCTTACTACTGGTTCCAACTCGAACAAGAAATCTAATGGTAAAAATATCAATTTGATACCTGATTTCTCATTGCCTTGCCTATACTAGACTGAGCGATTTCTTCAAGCTGTCTTTGCAGTTTGCACTCAATTTTCGTGTATTGCAAAATGCAACACGCTATACAGAAACCAATAATTGGATGCAAAGCGCCCAAAATTTTGGCATCTTCTCAATGTGTATCTCAAGGCTGAGGCTGTTTCAAGATAAATTTAAAATGAAAACAATTAATTTGGCGCCATGCACCACAAAAACAAGGATTCAGTACTGCAAAGATGCTAAAGCAGGGATTCGCTTATGATGAAACAGGAAAGCGGTGGTTGGCAAACACAATTAATTCATTCTTAAGAAGTCGGCGCCAAGCGCCGAAAAAATTTTAAAAATTTTAAAATCAAAATGCAATATAAAATGTTTAAATTTCTAATTTTTTGCCCAAAAAGCCTTTGCGCATGGCGCTAATGAACGAAATGTCCCATTAGCGCAGGGCGGGTTTCCTTTGCGCCGCGCTAAAAAAAAAACAGTGGTTGATACTGATATTGAATGAAAGTCAAATCAAACAAACTGCGACAAGAAATAGTCCACAATAAAGTCACTTTAACAGCCACTAGTAAGCCAGTCTGTCGATGTCGCATTTTTACTACGTGACCGCAAATACCATGTCCTAAGTCACAAAGAAGCTCCAAATCGTTAGGCAACACTTTGTATTCCTGCAGCGATTAATAAATTGGCTTCAGTTATGGGCTTCAAATTTTAAAAATTGCATGATATATTTTCTTACACAATAGTGTAGGTGGACCAAAAGAGACTACACACTGATTCAATATCATGACTCGGGCTAATATGAATACAGCATTTTGATGTCACGATAAGGATGTCGATATTTTATATGTTTAAAAAATTTTGGCCAGCTATCGTCATTCAATGTGTTGCAGCGGTTTCTGTACACCCTATTTCAATAATCTTTAAAGCGTAGAGCTTTTGCGTCTATCGCATTACTGAGTGAGTATTCGCATGCACCTTTTTTGACAATATCTTAAATCAGAAATATTATTAGCGCATTTGTTCAAACAACACAGCAATTACTCTTCGTACTACTACATAGTAGGTACCCACAAAAAACTGCAAAGAGATAGTCAAATGCATGCATGATCTTGAGAAGGGGTTTGGGGATTTCACCCCCCCCCAATATTTTCACCCCCACGAAAATTTTTTCACCCTCCTTTTGGGGTTTCAGCCCCAAATATTTTCACCCCCCACGAAAATTTTTCACCCCCCTTAGAATTGACGATTTTTTTGAAAGTTCCCAAATTTCTATAAAGTTGTAGAAAAGATGTTTTTTAAAAGTGTTTTTTAGCTATCTATTTGCTCAAAAGTGCCAAATTTTCGGCGCTTCGCGCCATCATGCTCATGTTTTGACTATATTTTGTTAATTTGTTTCCGACTTTTTGATTTTTGAAACACACGTTTTTATGCTCTAGAAAGACAGAGCTAGTCAGAAAAACGCTGAAAAACGATGTTTTTGACTCGTACCTACCATTTTTGGACCCAAAAAAGGCACCTTATAATTTTAACCCCCAGGAATTCCCATGCTGTGCATGTATGGTCAAAAGCGTACATGAGGGGTCATCCCTCAATTTTTTCATACATGCCACCTATTTTTTTCGCCCAATTCAACAAACTTCTTTACCCCTTCCTCCCAAAATTCGCGATTTTCCAAAAATTTCTTAAAATTCGTTATAAAGAATGCTGTTTGAAGCATTTTTCGCAATGTGTTTGCTCAAAAGTGACCAATCAAATTCTAAGCCATTCGTGCCATTTTATCATTTTTACATATATTTTGTTCAATTTATCGAATTTTTCTAATATTTTTCGAAATTTTTTGTTTTTACGCTCTAGAAAGATAGAACACTGTCAGAAAAAACCAAAACGATGTTTCTAATGCGTATCCACCGTTTTTGAGTCACATAAAGACGCTTAAAGTATCATTCCTCCTAAGGATTCCCATGCCGCGTAAGTCTGGTGGAAAAGGTGAACAAAATTCCTCGAAGAAGCTACATAGCAAGCTTTCGGCGTTTAAACTAGGTTAAGATAAGGCGTAAAAGAGTCGCCGAAGAGCACGAAGCGTTGGCAGCTGAGCGAATTTTTTACGTTGTTTAAACAAAGACATTTTTGGCTATCTAATGCAACTAATGCAAATAGTCTATGACCACATGTGAGCGTGAAATTGAGGGTATGCATCCACCCAAAACCAAAACACAACCCTAGAATTCAATTTGTTTTTTCCACGATTTTTTTATGCCGTGCTTGATGAGAAACGTTGAAGAATGGTGTTTTTGTACCATACCACCATTTTTAAGACCATTTTTGACCTTCAAAAATCTTGCACCCCCAGAAATTAAGTGCTGCCAACTTATGCTTACGACGTGTAACATTGGGGTATAGCTTTTTGGCTACTATTTATAAAGTGTCCATAAATAATATTTTTACGCAAGTTCATTCTAACTGCATTTTTTTACATTGTTCAGCATGCTTTATCCAGCGAGACAAAATAAAAACTTTTATTTCATGATTCTCTAGGGCAGTAAATAAAAAAGCGGGCATGGAGCGCCTCACCATTTGAAACTTTTAAAGAAATCATTCCTATTATGCTGACATCTTATATGTACATACAAATTACGTGGTTTTAGGCATTCGTTTGTCTTTCTGAATTAATTGCCAACAGATCAGTACTAAATTAACTTATGTATGTCTACATACAATAAAAACAGCATTTTTTGACCTCTTTCACACGAAAGTAAGTTATTGATTGTTGATACTTTACGTACATATAATGGCGCACTTGAAGCCAAAAGTTTTTTTAACGTTTTCATGTATAAAATTGCTGAAGCAAACTGTTCAAATTTTTCGGCGAGTAAGAGAGTGACCACCTCCATCTAAATACAGCACCGAACGTACATAAATACAATTTTTTAGGGAAGAAAATCTTTAATAAAAGGGACAAGACAACCACATCGAACAATTTTTATTCTGAAAACATAATTTTTTATTATTAGAGGGGAAAAATTAACCTAAAGACTCAAAGTTAAAAAAACTTGAAAAATCCGCAGTGAAAATAGCGGATCTGAAATGACCAGGAATATGAGTATGCGCAACTTTGGCAGGCATGTGCAGTGGCTGGCGGATCTAGGATTTTCTTAAGGGGGGCGGTACCCCAACTTTTCCTAAAACAGTGAAAAATATGTCCGAAAATTCTCCCTTCACGTTCGAAATAGCGTTTTTTCGGCTTTTAACGTTGTCTTCTTTTATTTAAAATCACTTTCGACGCAAAATATTGTCGAAAGATTTCGGAATTTTCGACAATTTTGTGCTAAAAAATCATTAAATTCATCGGACATTAGCGAAAATCCGGTGCAGAAGCGCCGGAAAATTTGAGAAAACTAGGCGAGAAACACGTTCAGAAGCTTGCTTTACTGCTCGATTTCCTGTATTTGCAGCATTTGACGCGGAACGTCGAAAATTTTGAACAGTTATGCTTGCAAAGTATAATAAATCTATGATGAAATAGTTGTTTGTGCAAATGAAATTGGTTTAAAATATAGTCCATGAGCAAAAAAATGGTTTCAAGGTTGTTAAAAAAGTAAATAAATGTCATTGGTAGAAGTAATCCGGCGCGAAGCGCCGGAAAAATTCGAGAAATTGTGATCACTGACGGCCAAAAATCATTGCAAACCACATATCCATTCTTCATCTCGCCAAATATTTTTGGCCAACGAGGGGGTTCGCTCCCCCGCCCTATTAAATCCGCCTCTGGACATGTGCGATCTTGATAATCTGTTATGTGAATGAAAATAGAAACACGACATAAAAACCGCTTGAAATTGACTAAAAACTGATCATACTTTTTACGATATTTTAGCACGTTTTGACCAATTTTTATGCCATTCTAGCTCAAAAACTTTGACAAAATTGTATACCAATTCAAACTTCGCAAAATTCAATACTCCACATACTGGCCATCATACCTGGGCGCGGGGGGATTCTGGGGTATGTATCCCCCAGAAACCAAGATACCCCCAGAATTCCATTTTTAAAAATTTTGTTGTTGTTTTTTTCGCAATTGTCGTATGCCAATGGATAGTGCTTGATGAGAAACGTTGGGAAATGGTAGTTTTTTCGCCATACCACCATTTTTTTGACCTTTGAAAAAATCTTGCACCCCCCAGAGCTTTGGTGCCACCCACCTATGCTGGCCATGCCGTGCAACTAAAAATGATTTTTACCTTTCCATTATGCTTCAAAACACCTGTCTGTTTTAATATTATGTCAATGTGAGCCTGCGCATCGAAATTATCGGTCTGCCTACGGGGACTGGGTAGAACGTTATTGCCATCTGCGGAACTATTCGGAGAAAATTCGTACTCGAGTCTTCTGGGTAGATTTTTGTCCACGAAGACTGAAATGCAAAAAAAGGAGAAAACGATTTAATTGAACAAACTATTTTTAGTGCTAAAATTAATTTTTTCAAATATCAACTTCAGCTAAGTGCGTCAATTTCGAATCACCCCCAGAAAAAAGCCATGTAAGCTTATAAAAACAATGTTATTAAATTTCATACCCAGCTATTATATACGTAATATACGTTCCCTTTTTTCAATCATTCTCATTTTGTGTACAAAATCGATAAATGACATAAGATCGATCCGTAATTTGAAATGCAACGTCAGCTAAATTTAATGCACTGACTACTGATTAAGCTGAACAAACTTCTAATGCAAGACTACATTGTTTTAACGATGACTTTTCGATGGGCCTTTTAAATCGTTCCAATTATAATAATACCGTTTAAAATAATATTTTTTGATGAAGCTTACGAGGCAAAGGTCTTCGCGGTAGAGGATTCGTTTTACTGAACGCTTTAGGGTCCACATTGGCAGAACTGGCAAGCGGCGAAGAATTAACAAGAACGTTTGTTTCCGAATTTTGCGTGGATGGGCTAAATTGAGGTATTCATTAAAAAATAAATATGTGAGTAGACAAGAATAGGAATGAGAACTCAGTAAATAAGAATAGGAAATAAGTAAATTGTATATGTGTAAACAAAAATAGTAAATATGCAAATAAATAAATAGATAAATAAATAAATAAGGAACTTAGAACATGCGTATTTGAAGAACTTCGGTCAAAAAAGAGTTATATGTACATCATTCTGTGTGGAATAATGAAAAATTTAATATATCAAAATTTAAAGAAAACTAGCAGGAACCTAACAAAATGCTTGATTTTTTAGTAGGTAGGCGAGAATCAGCTCAATTTCAGGGGAGGGGCACCCCTCCCGGAAATACATAAGCAAGACGATGGGATCGATATAGTAGCTGAAAATTTAGAGCGGGGCTAAAGGGCATTTATGGATAATAAATAATGATCAAATTTTTTAAATATCAAAACTGAGCCATTTCCAATGTTAATAATGCTACACTGCCAAAGAAATAATTGTTATTTTTTATTCACATAAAAATCGAATTTTGGACTGCACACAACAGAGAAAACTGTTCCGACGAAAGATTGGCAAAAAATTTAAAAAATGTTGCATTTTTATTCAAGGTTTGATGGAACGAAATTCTCAAATTGAGGAAAAAACAATTCGATTTCGAGTAATTCTTCCAAACTTTGTTCTTATTTTGTCCAATTCACGAGAATGACTAACTACAATAAAATTCAAAATAAAGACTTGAACTATAAAACGTATAAGTTTGTCCTGATGATTTAACTTCTGAACCAAACACAAGAGTTAAAGGACAATAAACATTCTGACGATATTTGCAAGATTTTGAAATAAGCAATCATGTGATAGAACTTTCAATATTTTACCTGACTTTGTATGACCTAACGCTTCTAAAATCGCTTAAATAAATCACTGTATTGAATCCGCAGATTTGTCTTCTCATTACTTAGTTATGAGAGCAACTTAATGATCAAATGAAAAACTATGATGAATATCTGTCCTACACATAGCATGACAGTTGGGTTGGGACCCAAAAAAAGACTTAAGCGTCACAGTCCAAAAATAAGATTATTGTGTTTTTCACGATGTTCTAATATCTTGATGTACTTAAGTCTTTTTCACGATGTCCGACAAACAGTCACGCTTTTTAAACCTCATGTCGCCTTTAATTTTCAAAAATTAAGCCATGTCTTCTAAGTGTATCCCAAGATCATTTCAAAATCGATGAACTGTATCAAGCTTGATACATATAAACGGTTGCTATCGCAGATATAAAATACCACAAAATCAAACCTTTTCGTGTCGTCATTTCGCAAAATGTTGAGCACTTTCATCTTTTTCTCAATACCTTCTAATCTTTGATGTAAACTCTTTCTTTGGCTATCTTGCGATGTACTTGCATGCTTTTTCCTTCTAGCAGACTGATTCCAGAGACAGCTTTCAGTCTTTGCATGCGAGTTTTGTGAGTTATTTGAGTGGTGCATCGTTGATGGCAATTCATGACTAGGGCTCATAAATTCAGGTAAAAATGATCTGCGTTTCCGCGGTGTATCGGCAGACTATAAAAACGATGTTCAGATAAAACATAGGGCAACTTGAAAAAAAGAAGTGAAAAACCAGTAGGTATCACACATACGCAATAGAAACCCTAAACTTTGTTCACTGACCACATTATAGCATTCCTAACTAGAACGATTATCGCATAGAGATCCGACAATTAAAATTTCCCTGATCTGCTTTTTTCGAAATCCTTTTGGTGTACCTACTTAAGGCTAGGAGCTCTTAAACTCTTTAATATGCTTATCTTTTGAATAGACTGAGTCACTGAAATATTAAACGAGTGATGTTTTTTAAAAATTTGCGTAAGAAAAGCGTGTAATGGTAAATTAATCATTTACACTCGAGGTAGATTTAAACGCTTTAAGCATGCATCTGGCTTCTTACTCTAAAGGAATTGCTACCAGACTGGCATTGCTCGTTATCACGCGGAAGTTGAAAATAATTAAGGCACCGACTTTGACGCACAGGCGGTTCTGGACGTTGTGCGCCAATGAACATGCGTTTGAATTATTAAGGCCTAAGCACATTTGTCTAAGCCCATAAATAAAATCGATGAATCCATTTCTTTAGTATATGTACTGAAGTACGCAACCTACATATATTTACAGTGGAATTCGGATGATGCAAACCCCGGATAATGCACACCTGCTGACAAGTCGGTTGCTTATATATCAATATGCAACTGCACACGGTTAGTGCACACCTTTAGCATTGGTCCTTAATGGGTGTGCGTTACCCGACTTCGACTGCATTCAGATTGAAAAGCTAAATTTGAATGCTAAATGCAGCATGAATCAACTGATTACTAAATAGCAGTGTGCTGCAAGCACAGCCATGTTACGTTGCATACGCGTATAACCTATGCAATATCGACCGATTATACACGTTAATTTCCTACATGTATTTCAACCTTTCCAATGCATTTCCGAGGCAAATTTCTTTAAAATTATCGCATTAGTTACTCATCTTCTTTACAAACATAAAATACTAGCGTATGCTTACCGTGAAAATTCCACGTAATGAAAGCTAATCCCAAAAAATGGGCTAAACTATAAGTATTTTTGGCAGAACTGTTTTTTAGGTAATACCTAACCCGCGTATTGCTTAGCGTATCAAAATAAAACAATTTATATTACTAATACGTAAGAGCATTGATAAAAAACATTAGCAGCATACTACAACAATGTACATGGTAAGTATACAAATTAATCCCGAGTACAAGAACGAGAAATGCGAGTCAAAGATAAACGCACATAGGAGGGAGGTCAGGAGGGTAATCATCTGAAGGGTAAGCCAGACAAGTACTGTCCGGCGATTTTAAGCTGACGGTACGTTTTTTGCTTAATTTTTTTGGACAAAAACAAACATAATGTCAGAATTTTTCCGGTGCTTCGTGTCAGGAAAAATATTTTTATTTGTTTTTCACTCAAAAAGCACCCAAAATTGATCAATTGCTCTAATTTTTAGCGTTAAAAGCGGTGTAATGCAGTCGAAACGGACTCAACCGGAAGACTCCCAGAAGTTTTTCATCGTATGTTCAAATATAAGCGGTTTCTAATGCAAACTTTTTCGGCGCTTTTATTGCCATCACGCAAAATGTATACCTTTCTTATTTTAAGTCGACGTTACAGCTGCATGGGCCAATTTATAAGCATAATTACAAAAAATTACACACAGTTTTATATGCTTACGTGGGCAGCACCAAAATTCTGCAGGGGGTGCAAGATTTTTCAAAGGTCAAAAAAATGGCCTTAAAAATAGTGGAATGGCGGAAAACACAATTTTTCAACGTTTCTCATCGAGCGCTATTCATTGGCATCAAAAAATAACGCGAAAAAAAACCAAAAAAAATCAAATACTGAATTCTGGGGAGGGGGTATTTTGGTTTCTAGGGGGTATATAGGTTTCTCGGGGGGGATGCATGCCCCAACCCGCCACGCCCAAGTAGGCCTCTCACCCCCACGCTCTTGTATGCTTCAGAAACTATTTTTCGCATAGTATTGTTCGCAGATTCATTCTCCGCGTATCGAATTGGGGTTTGAAAGTATGCAATTTTTAGCCGAAAATTTCTCAGATTCTTTATCGTCTCTGTTTGCAAAAGTGCCGGCCGAAGAAAAGCAGGACGCATTTATTGTCAGAATACTCGTTCCTTCATATACATACGTAAACAGGTAATATATGAGTATATGACAAAACGCGATTGAACAAAAAGATATAAGCAGGCTCGTATTCAGGGGGATAGAGGAGGCACGTCTCCCCCCAATGAAATGTGAGAATGATTTTTTTACTCCCCCTTTGCTTTTTTTACCTAAAAATCGCCAAAAAAATTTCCGACTTTTTCAATTATAATTAGAGTTTATCTAGTCCCAAGCGCGCGGTTGAAACATTCCATTTTTAGTCTTTAAACGACGTAAAGCGTATTTGGCATCAATATATCTTAGCAATTTTAGTCGTGCCGCACCCCACCCTCAAAACAATTCTGGATACGGGCCTGTATATAGGCGTATTAGATCACACGCACGACAACAATATTATTGATGTTATTTTTGCAGCAAATAATGTTTTTAATGTGAGATTTCTTCCCCTTTCTCTATAAGTGATCATAATTCCATTTCTTTTAAAATCCTGATAACTTCTTTTGCAACTTATGCAGAATATCAGCTTAATTTTCGGAAAACAGATTATTTAAGTATTGGTAGCTTCCTTTCTATTTCTTGGCCTGATATTTTTTCCACTCCCTTAGCTGTTTACGATATATAATGCATTTTTTAATGTTTTAAGGCCTCTCATTTCTACTTTTGTTCCCAAAGTTAAAACAACGCCTTTTAAATTTTTATACCCTAAAATTTTACAAAAATTATTCGCTAAAAAACAACTTTTATGGAAAAATACAAAAAATATCGTACAATAGCATGTAAACAAAAGTATGGTAATCACTGTAAAATTTTACGCAAAGAAATTCATGCACATTTTCGTTTACAGGAAAGTAATTTATTGCAACTTAGTAACAGTGTTTTTTTGTACTCGGCAAAGATTTTTCCCGATGTGCAAAGACTTTTTGGGACCGTCTTTGTACATGTACAAAGATTTTTGGGAAGACAAAAATTGCAAAAAAGGTATGAAATTCGCAAAAATTTTCGGCGCTTCGCGCCAAAATGAGTAACTGTGTGTTCTGAATATCTTTACAATGGCGAAAATTGCATTTCAAAAAGAAAAATGTCAGTTTTTTCGGCGCTTCGCGCCGTTTTAAGACGATTCTTAGTGAGTTTTGCCCTTTGAGACCCAGAAGTCAGCTAAAATACACTACCATAAAGTCGAACAACTCTGTTTTTACCACACTAAAATACTAAAATCGCTACTGTACCATATCATAGTACCCAAAAATTTGTGTGTACAAAATGTACAAAGATTTTTGGGAAGACAAAAACTGTAAAAAGGTGTAAAATTGTTAAAAAATTTTGAGCGCTTCGCGCCAAAATGAGTAATTGTTTGTCCTATATATCTTTATGCATTTAAAATGGAAAAATGTCAAATTTTCCGCGCTTCGCGCCGTTTTGAGACAATTTTTAGTAATTTTTGGCGTTAGAAACCCAGAAATTAGCTAAAATACACTACCAAAGATCGAAAACCCTGTTTTGCCACACTAAAATCGCTACTGTATTATATTATAGTACACAAAAATTTGCATGTACAAAATGTACAAAGACTTTTGGAGACTATCTTTGTACATGTACAAACGGACCTTGTACAAAAACACTGCTTAGTAATCTGAAATCCTTTTTTAGATTGTCTTCATGCATTACTGTCTATATACCTTTTATCGTTCTGAAATATACTATTTGTATTTACAAGCCTTATAGTATGTCGCTTTAAATAATTCTCGAAGAGCATCGTAATTGATATTTTCTGTAAAACTAATATGTTTAATCGCTACTTCTCTTCTGTATTTACCATAGGCAATATTAACGAATCTTTTGTTTTTAAAAAGCGGTGCGATTTCGAACATCGTTTTCGACGAAAATAACGCCTCTTGGGCTGTTGAAAATTTAAAAAACTCGACTTCGATCGCACCCGATCAATTAAGTAACTTTTTTTGTTAAGAAATAAGCTTATTATCGTCCTAAACACCTCATCAGTATTTTCTCTGCTTCCTTTTTATCAGGTGATATTTCAGATCTTTGGAGGGAGGCTTATGTTGAATCTATAATTAAAAACCCTCATTACCTGAAAATTGTTGTCCTCTTCTTTATGTTGCTCAACTTGTAAGATAATGAAAGTATTATAAATACTCAACTATCAATTTATTTGTCTACGAATAATTTAATATCACCTTTCCAATATGGTTTCCAAAAAAATAAATCTTGCGAATAGCAATTGTTAAATTGGAAATATTCTCGAATTTAATCACTGGAATGTAAAGAAACCGTAGATATTATTTATACAGACTTTGCTAAAGCTTTAGATAAAGTCAATATATCTAAACTTTTTGTTAGATCAACTAATTATGGTATTAAACAATACATTTTTAATTGGCTGAAGGTTTTTCTACATATCATCTACATAATTGTATTCAATTCAGTGTGTTCGCGTTAATCAGTGCTTTTCAGATTATGCCGCTGTTACTAGTCGAGCTATTCAAAAGTTCATTCTTGGACCTACGTTGTTTTTGATTTTTATAGATTGTATCTTTGATAACTTGTCAACTTCAACTTTCATGTTCGAGGATGACCTTCAAATATTTAATTTTCCCTGTAATCATCAAATACTTTAGCCTAATTAGTTTAGATAGAATTTCTCTTTGGGCCAGCGAAAATTGTTTACCTATATCGTATTCTAAATGCACTTCATAAATGATATCTTTGATAACTTGTCAAATTCAACTTTCACATTCGCATATGACCTTAAAATATTTAATCTTCCCTGTAATCTTCAAATACTTCAGACTAATTTAGATAGAATTTCTCTTTAGGCCACCGAAAATTGTTTAACTATATCGCATTCTAAATGCACAGCCCTATATTTGGGCAAAAATAATCCTAAATTGCCATACACACTCAATGCATACAGTATCGCGCCCCAAATTATGCATGCGCAGTCTCCATTAACTTTTGTTGCAGTTGGATTTTAGCGAGCGGACCTCAGTAGCTATTAGTGGGCCACTGTTAAGCACCTTGCAGCCGATTGATGGACTGCTTTTGAATTAATGCGGCCGTTTGTGGACTGCAGTGGCTGTTGGATGCTGACTGCAGTTACTTTACTGTAAGTACGGAAACATGTATAGTATCGCAGCTAGCATATTGCATTATTTGTCGCACAAACGGGTAAAAAATTTTCTCAATGTGCTTTGATTTTTCGCATGTGTGCGTTTCAAAAGCGTGTGCATGCTGCAGGTCCAGTCCGAGAAAAAAAGGTAAAAATAGATTGGAATTTTCGTGCATATCATTATAATTCTCGTTTCCTCCATTGGAATCTCATCTAAGAGATAATGGGCATAAAAAGGAAAGAGAATAGTATTTCCTGTGTGCGATCAATTGCATATTGCTCTGCAAGCAAAAGAGCATTTTAAAATTAATTTCAGGCTGAGAGCGTTCCGCGTTTTAAAACAAATTCGTGGCCAATAAAGAGTGAAAGATTTAAAGATCATAGACCGAAATTTCTTTTGCCATTAGTTATATGATTTATAAAAGCGCATTTTTTCGACTAAATCAAAATTAGCAATAAAATCAAAGCAAATGCTCTTATCTTTTGGAGGAAAAGGTTTTTCAAAAGGGTATTTTCCTTCTTCTATAAACCATATTTTTCACTCTTACATATATTGCAAAATTGGGAAGAGAGAATGAATAGTGAAATAGTTGCAAATCAGTTGTACATCATGCATAGTGCGCTGAGTTATTTTGGTTGCAATATTTCGATATATTCCCACTTAAGTTGAGTCAAAATTCAACGCTCGATTATTACACTTTTTGCGCAGGAGATTCAAGTTTTAGGCACAGCCTGTTGCAAAAGCCAACCAATTCGCTATCTGATCAGAAAAATTTATGCGCCCTCAGTCAAACAGAGAGCAGGGAACGCGAGTAAAATCTTTTTGAGCTTGTGTATTAAAATATCAGGAGTTAAAAATTTGTTGTCGTGTTTTCAAGCTTTGCGTTGAATACATGTGTGTGTAGGTGTATGTCCACTGAATAGAATAAATACAAAATGGTAGATACGCATATAAAGTACTTTAATTGAACAAGAAAAATTGTGAAGGGAGTTGGGTGGTCAGAATAGAATTTGCGCGAACTAATAGAATGGGCAATATTTTTTGAACTATATGCTTGCCTGAGGAGACAGACATTATATGATGTATTTCGCTTCGAATTGAATATATTATTGATGTACATATTGTATATAATAAATGAAAAAAGCGAAAATACAAAATATCTTGGAAAGCGGATAATCAGGAGCTTTTTATCAATTTTGTATTTTAAAGGCATTACGATTTTTATTGTTTAGTTTATTTTAACAAAAATTTTATGATGTAGAATTAATTTGCAAAACTATTTGTCATCTGCATTTCACTATTTTGTTAAATTTTATGTTTAGCTTAGACCTTATAGTCACTATTCATTCTCTCTTCCCAATTTTGCAATATAAGAGTGAAAAATATGGTTTGTAGAAGGAAAATACCCTTTCGAAAAACCTTTTCCTCCAAAAGAGCAATTTGCTTTGATTTTATTGCTAATTTTGATTTACTCGAAATGCTGCGCTTTTTAAAATCATATAACTAATAGCAAAATAAACTTCGGGCTTATATGATTCTTAAATCTTTTGCTCTTTATTAAGCATGAATTTGTTCTAAAACGCGGAAAGCTCTCAGCCTGAAATTAATTTTAAAATGCTCTTTTGCTGCAGAGCAATATGCAATCAATCGCACACAGGAAATACTATTCTCTTTCATTTTTTATGCCCATTATCTCTTAGATGAGATTCCAATGAAGGAAACGAGAATTATAATGATATGCACGAAAATTCCAATCTATTTTTAACTTTTTTTCTTGGGCTAGACATGCAGCACGCACATACTTCTGAAACTCACGCATTCGAAAAATCAAAGCAGATTGAGAAAATTTTTTTCCTGTTTGTGCGGCAAATAACGCAATATGCAAGCAGCAATACTATACATGTTTCCGTACTTACAGTAAAGTAACTGCAGTCAGCATCCAACGGCCACTGCATTCCACGAACGACCGCAGTAGTTTGAAAGCGGTCTGTCAATCGGCTGCAAGTGCTTAACAGCGGCCCACTAATGGCCACTGAGGTCTGCTTGCTAAAATACAACTGCAACAAAAGTTAATTGAGACTGCGCATGCAAAATTCGGGGCGCGTACTGTAAGTCATTGCTTACGATTCGTTTTTGTTCGCGATTAAGGTGCGCTGATTTCGCAAAACCTAAAATTCAAGAAGCATTACAGCAGTCTAATTAAAAAAGCTTTTTTGAGTTCTATCTTAATCAGAAAATCATTCGTTTCGCGTGAAAAAATACTCTCGTTAAGGCCTTCACTGTTAACGTCAGACCGGTCGTCAAATATTCTTGTGCTTTATGGAACCCCTCATACATTAGTGATATAAACAGGCTTGAGGCTGTTGAGCGTAAATTTCCTTAATACATAGTTGGATATCATAGACCTCTTTCTTACGACAAAAGCCTTAATTAACTTGACTTGTGTCGATTACGTCACCTATGATGTATCAAATTATCTGTCAAATATCTTGTCTTCCCATTACAGATTTTTTTATGATTTATAAAAATACTTCTCGCTGCACAAATCGCTTTAAGCTAGTTGTTCCTCTTGTTCGCTCTAATTTACAAAAATTCAATTTTTTTGTCATAAGTATATCTCTGTTTGGAATCACCACCTGATTTTGTAGTTTCTTCCCCTAACTTAGACATATTCAAATCTAGCTTAATTGACGTCGACTTATATAAATTTATTAAAGGGCAAACTTAATTCGTCCTTTGTATGACTCGCTTGTCGCCTTTTGCTGTACGTTTCTATTTTACTGACCATACGATTTTATTATTCTCTTGCATCCATCGGGCAGTATATAATTATTTGCAGTTGCAGTCAACTGCAAATACTGTACCACACAATGTAATATTGTTTGCGGTCAAAACCAGCGGCCTAGACTGAAAATAAGGTCGGACAGTTCAGTTCAATATTATTTGCAGTCAAAAACCAGCGGCCTAGACTGCAAACAATTTATTACACTGCTATATTATTTGCAGTCAAGGTCGCTGGTTTTTGACGGCAAATAATATTGTTCTGTGTCCGATCTTATTTTTTTAAATTTTATTGACTGCAAATAATATTAAAGTGTGTCCAATCATATTTGCAGTCTGAGGCCATTGCACTGTGTTCCAATCTTATTTGCAGTCTAGGCCACCGCTTTTTGACTGCAAATAATATTGCATTGTGAGCTATATTATTAGCAGTTGATTGCAAATAAATACTGCCCAGCCTTCGTACTTGTCGCGTTTCAGCAATAAATTATTTCAGGCCAGTTCAGCTAAATGGTGCGCACATTTTAGGATCAGTGTTACGAACCTCCAGCTGTGAAAAAACTCAAAACTTACAAAAAATCTCAGAAATACCTGTCAAAAGTTTAACAAAAAAATTTTTAAATATTTTTTTTTAAATCGATGCAAGAATTTGCGCTGTCATAGTGTCATCAGACATTTAGCAAGTCAATTCTCGACTTAGGTAGGCAAGCAACTACAAGTTATGCAAATAAATGCTAGTCAGTTAACTTGGCACCACCGTTTTTTCCACTTTTTGGTCTATTTGTCAACCAAATTTTGGTAAATGGAAAAAAATTTTGGGCTTGGTTGGCATTTGTGGAAATCTTTGTAATGTGATATCATTTGTAATGTGATATGATATCTGCTGTGTGATATCACCTCCGTCGAACGGGTTCAAAGAAGGTTTACGAAACGAATTTTTAGTGATAAAAATTTGACATATGCTGCAAGATTACACGAACTTGGTCTGGACACTCTTGAACTAAGACGCCTCCATAACGACCTAGCATTAGCCTTTTCTATTATCAAATGTCAAGCTCTTCCTTTCAAGGATTTCTTCACAATTAATTTAAATTCTAATCGAGCAGTAAATTCTTGTAAACTTCTCGTCAATCATGTAAATAAAAATTGCAGAAAATTTGATTTTTGCAGTCGAATAATTCCTATCTGGAACTCTCTACCTGAACAGATTATAAGTGCTCCAAATAGACACGTTTTTCTGACTAAACTTAAAAGATTAAACCTTTCTAAATTTCTTAAAGGGGCGTAAGTAAGAGCAGTTTTTCCTATTGCCTTGTACGTTTACCCTGCTTCGTCATACTTAATTTGTTTTGTCTTTCATGTATTTTCATTTTCGTTCATTCGTCTTATCCATGTATGTTAATATTTTCTTTCGACTTAGCGAATAAATGACTTCAGAATTAACTAAAATGCTTTACTGAAGGAAGGAAATTCAAGTTTCAACAGAAATAACGTGTACTGATCGTGATATTTCTAGTAGAGCGCGAAATTCTTATACAAAAAGTGCATCAAACACCGCCTACAATGGATTTTCTAATTAAAAAACATTAATCTTCTACGACAGATGCTCTATTTTTAACGTTTTCAGACCTCCCAAAAAACGTGGAAAAAGTGGAGAAAAGTTTTGAGTCTGGTCTATGATGTGAATGTCAACCAAATCGCTGGGAAAAAACGGTGCTTGGCACTGAAGTTGTACTATCGAGTTCTCGATTTTCGGGATCAAAAACTTGCGTTTTTTGACCTTTTCAGACGTTTTTGGTCAAAAAGCATATAAAGTTGCATAAAATAAAAACTCACTTTCGGTGAAAAATCTCAAATTGACAAAAACATCTTAAAATTCAGGACTCCGACGATCGTATCGTAATCAACGCAACTAATACAGTAAATTAATAGCACAAGTTATTTGGCCTGATCGATAAACCTGCTGCGTAATCAGTAAGTCATCTTTGTTCACAGTTGAAAATGCCTATTCATTACAAGTTCAAACAAATTAATTGAAACTTAGTGTTCCATTCTGTGTGCAATATAAGATGGATTGAATCATAGCCACCATACTTGAAAACAATGAAAGCAGCATATCCAATATTGCAACAAAAGTCGTTGACAACAGAAAGTGTATTTTTGGCCTATTGGCAGTCACATAAAATAATAATAATATTAAATAATATTAATATTAAAAGCATTATTATTATTTTATGTGACTGCCAATAGGCCAAAAATACACTTTCTTTAGATATGAACCAGTCACAAACATTTAGAAGTCAGTTAAAAGTCGTTGACCTTTTCGCTAGAGGAATAGAATAATTTTTGATTGTTACTTTTAGTGAAAGCGCTTTTAACGAAATTTATTTAATATAACAAGAACATCATTTGTTCGGCTCTCTGAGTTTCTGATTTTCTCTATTAACGAAGTTGCAGCTATTTACTTCAGATAAAAGTTAGCTTATAGATTACTTAATTAATACGCAATATATTATTAATATTAGGAATAGTTTATTGAGAAAAACTCAGAGGAAAACGTCACAAAATACGATGCACTGATCGCTTACGATTGTTTGGTAAAAAGATAGTGTTAGAAGAGCAATTGTGTGAGCGCCAACCCACATTACGTTTGCCCAAATTACGTCGCGATTTTACTTTACTATTTCAATTATGAGGGACAAGCGATCAAGTACAAATTCTCAGTCGAAATCGTCTCCATCGGTATCTACAAAAGGTCGAATCGTGCCTCAAATGTCACAATCTGGTTCGCGATAACGACATGGGCGTCAGATGTGATCTCGCGAAATGTGGGGTCATGCCAAGCCAAGTGCTTTAGAATCGATCGCGGGACGTACGATGCTCTTAGTCGTCTAAAGTTACAGAAGTTTTGCTGTGAAGGCTGCTTGCCGAAGATTGATCGCCTTCTTCAGTTAGAGCGACGAATGGGACTGATGGAAGCCCGCTTTAATGAACTTCAGGTAAAATGGAAACTACTTTTTCAAATACAAATCTCACCCCTGAAAACAACTTTTCTTCTTCAAAGCCTGTAACGTTGGAAACCGCTGGGAACAGTCTGATCGGAACGATAATCGAGTTCATCGAATTGGCGTCCAAAAGTAAAAATGCCGTTCTCATTGGTTTACCCGATTCCGACGATGACCTTGCAAATGTTCGCAAATTGCTGTCTCTCGCGCATGACGATAAGAAAGCTTCGTCGGTAAAACCATTGGACGTCTTATATGTCTTTCGTGATGGTCCGGCAAACGAGAACCAACCAAGGTTTCTTAAAGTCATTTGTGTTTCGAGCCAGGTAAAAACTAATTTTATCAACTTTATCAATAAGATCGTGAAGCCAGGTTGCACCCACAAGAACTTACAAGCTAGACCTGATCTTACCTACAAGCAGCGGCAAAATGCACGGACTTTGCGCGATGAATCTAGTGTATTTCCACCCGTTCTTTCTTTATTAATTATGCTAAAAGTCAAATTATTCGCAAATTTGATAAATTTGTTTTATTTCTCGCTAAATTTCGTTAATTTATAGGTAATTTTACCCCAGCAAAAAAGAAAAATTTTTACAATTGTGGCAGATCTTCAAATAATAGCATAATCGACCCAAAAAACGTTCCAAATTCTAACTGTGTAAATAAATTGTGTTCTATTTTGTTTAACTCGCGCAGTGTTATGTAACAAAATTGCTGATTTGCATTTGCTTATGAGTTCTTACACTTATGATTTGATTTTTATTACTGAAACATGGCTGACTGATACTTTTAGTGATTCTTTGTTAGTTGCAAATTTTGGTTATTCACTTTTTAGAAACGATTGTGAAAAAGAGCAGGTGGAGGGGTCTGTATTATCTTCAAAAAAAATTGTCTCTGAGATTATTTAATACTTTTTCAATTAATTGTACTGCTGAAATTATTGCCTGCGATCTTTTTATTGGTTTGAGTTAAGGTTCCTTTTGTGCTATAGACCTCCTAATTATTCTCTACACGACAAATAAAATCAATATTTTTTAAATCTTCTTAATATATTGCTTGATTGTAGTAAACCCTTATTCTTTTAGGTGATTTTAATCTACAGGATATTAAATGGAATAAAACTGATGTATTATCGGAAAATAGTATGTCTTTCAATTTTTTCGAAACCGTTAATAGTTATGGATTATATCAACATGTAGTACATCACCCTACCTTGGGTCAAAGTATTCTAGATTTATTATTTACATCTGATAAATCATTAATTATTGATTGCATAACAAGATCTCCTTTTGCTACAAGTGATCATGATTCTGTTATTTTCAAAATTTCACTAACGTTTGAAGTCAGGCGATAAGTAGCTTTTAAACGTAATTTTGCAAAAGCCGATTATAAATCTATGTCTACTTTTCTTGCCATTATTCAGTGGCCATTGACATACCTGGGCAATGGCTGACGGTTCGCCCCGTCCAACTTCCAGCCAAAAGGGTGGGTGGGTCCCTAGACTCTGAAAAAGGTGGGTCTGTCCCTGAAAAAGGTGGGTCGTTCAGCTTAATCAGTGGGTCAGTCACTGAAAAAGGTGGGTCCATCCATGAAAAAGGTGTCGAACAGTGTAATAAGATGGTTCCTGTGCATGTTTTGCAAACTGATCATGATATACTGTATCTAGCATTTCCTTAAATTATCTCCAAAAATTTTCTCCCTGTACAAAACATAGCCCCGTCCAAGTTACCCCTTCGCCCCGTCCAACTTTTGGTTCGGCCCGTCCTGGTGATGGGCCGATATGGGGCATTGCCCAGGTGTGGCCATTGATCTTTTCTACCTGCGTGACAATAGACGATTTTTATAATCTTTTTTTATCGGTGATGCAATATCTTATAGATTCTTTTGTTCCATTTTCCAAACCTGGTAGAGTTAATAAATATTCCAAAAATATAAGACGACTGTTGTAAAAGAAATTAAAATTCTGGAGAAAATCTAAATTTGATCCTATGTTCAGGAATATTTATTCTAGATACAATAGACGTGTAAAGGAAGCTATTAAGGAATATTACTGTGCACAGGAACGTAAACTGTTAAAAACTGATCCGATCCTAAGCATTTTTATCGTTTTATTAATACTAAGAAAAATCCGTCAAACAATATAGCCGACATAGTTGTTGACAACTCTATTATTAACTCAGACTTGCAAAAAGCGAATGTTTTCAATGAATACTTTGCATCTGCTTTTACAGTTGACAATGGTTTCCCTATTAATACCACAAACTTAAGTTACAAAGATATACTTGATGTTAAGGTAGATTTTAGTTTTGAATCTGCACTAAATTCCATTTAAAATCTTAAGCAAACTTTATCTATTGGGCCTGATGGTATTTGTTCATATTTTATCTAAAGATTTTGTCCATTTCTTGTTGAGCCACTTAGTTCTATTTTCGAAGTTCCTTATAGAAATGGTGAAGTACCTTCTTGTTAGAAATGTGCGATAATTACCGTCCAATATCTCTTTGTTGCGTCACTGTAAAATTATGGAGTATATTATAAACAGAGCTTTAATTGTTTATTTAAAGTCGAAAATTAATTTATTTTCACGGCAGTTTGGTTTTCAAAAGGGAAAGTCATGTGAAACTCAGCTTTTGAAGCATACAAACATGTGGGTTAAATCACTTGACGCATCTATTCCTATTGATGTTGTTTATGTCGATAAAGCCTTCGACTCTGTCGTTTATTCTAAATTGATTGAGAACTTAAAGCATTATGGGATAAATGGAATTCTATCAAAATGGTCAACTTCCTTTTTGACAAATCGTACACAAAAGGTCAAAATTTTTGACGCTTTTTCTGACCGGAAACCAGTTATTAGTAGCGTATACCTCAAGGTAGCGTTCTAGGACCCTCTTTATTTCTGTTGTTTGTAAACGATTTTGTTCAAGCTGTTGAGCATAGTGAAGTCTTTTCTTTGCTGATGATGTGTAGCTCTTTAATTTTTCTCAAAATTATACTTTGTTGCAAAAAGATTTAGATAAGCTGGTTTCCTGGTCTGAAGAAAATCAGTTATGTAAGCATATCTCCTCTAAATGTTCTGTGTTATATCTAGGGTACGCTAATCCTAAAGTTACATATCACCTAAACCATTTTTTGTTATCTGACGCAGGTTCCTCAATTCGAGATTTAGGTGTTTCTTTAACAACAAACTTATCCTCTAGTTGTCATTGTACTAATATATGTATCAGCAAAAACTTTGAAAATGCGTGCTTTGATTTTCAAATGTTTTGAATTACGTGATCTAAAAATGTTGATTCTTGCTTTTAGGAATTATAGTCGGCCTCCATATTTGCTTTCTGATATCAACAGGGTTCATGGGTACAGCGAAAATTTACTAAAAGGTTAATTGGATATATGGGACTTTCTTATGACGAATAGCCTTAAATTTGGAGAGGCCTGAACTCCGTAGAATTCATTTTGGTTTATAGTCCGTTTCATTTATTCGAGAGCTTTTTAGTCAATTTTTTCAAGGGCTACAGTAGAGTGAAACAAGACGATTTACTGTAATTGGGCAAATCAGCTCAGTGAGGGCGAGTGGCTGGAATTCTTCCATTTTAAATGCACTAATCCGTCCATATAAATTTAATTTAGGCATCTAATCAGCGCTGGGACATACTACAGTAAGTGCGCTAAATAAAAAGCTGTCAGCTGGAAACGAACCCGGGTTGCTCCGACGACAAGCGGACGTTCTACCACTGATTTATGCGGAAGTTCGCGGCGTTTCTTAGCATCTTAGTGCATTGTGTTTAAAATGTCAACTTTGGATAAGCTGAATGCGTGATTTTATCTGTAAGTTGATTGATCTGCTGGAAGACGAGAATTAATTATGCCGCGAAAAATGTTTTTGAAAAATCCTTCTTTGCTACGTAGCTACAGTGATATCTAGCGACCTACAGTAAATAAGAAAAAAGGGTTACTGTAGCCTTCGAAACATTACTGAAAAAGCTCTCGGATAAATGAAACAGACTATAATTGTTACGTATAATATACTAGCGTAATTGAGAAGCTTAAAACCGGGCAGATCCGAAGATCCGCCACTGCGCAATGTTCGGCCGCTTTTGCAAGCCGAACAAGTGTTCAATAACCTAAAAATTTGCGCTATCTAAGCCGAAGATGAAACGTCATCTCGACGGGTTAAACCGCAAAAGAAGCGCGAAGACTATAAGCAGCACATCCGAGCAGCAAAACGAGCTGACAGGAAAGCACATCCATAACAGCGAAACGAGCTGCTGGGAAAGCACATCCGAACAGCGGAACGAGCTGACGGAAAGCACATCCAAACAGCGAAATGTCGGGAAATAGTGTATGAGTTCGATGAGTGTGTATGTGCAGCGCACTTACACTAGGAATGCATTAGCAAATCAGATATATTTAGAAAAATTTCGACTTGATCGTAAAAAGTATTGTTTTCAGGCGCGGATTTAAGGGGGCGGGGCACCTCCATTGGCCAAAAATATTTGGCGAGATGAAGAATGGATATGCAATTTGCAATGATTTTTGGCCGTCAGTGACCATAAGTTCTCAAATTTTTCCGGCGCTACGCGCCGAATGATATCTATTAATGACATTTATTGACTTTCTTGGCGACCTGGAAGCCATTTTCTGTTCTATTTTTGTATAGTTTTCTTCTATTTTCAATTGAAAATATGGACGTTTCGCATCAAATGCTATAAAAACAGGAAATCAAGCAGTAAATCATGCTTTTAGGCGTCTATCCGCCTTAATCTCACAAATTTTCCGGCGCTGCGCGCCAGATTTTTGTATAAGTCAAAGAAATTTAATGATTTTTCGCACAAAATTGTCGAAAATTTTAAAATTTTTGAAAAAATGTTGCGTCAAAAGTATGCAAAACACCGAAATAAGGCCATTTCGCGCGTTAAGGGCAAATTTTCGGACCTATTTTTGACTGTTCTTGGAAAAGTTGGGATTACCGCTCCCTTTAGGAATATCCTAGATCCGCCACTGATTGTTTTGCTACTAAATATAGATCAGCTAGAATTTGGAACGATCTTCCACAATATATTCGAAGTTATCCAAATGTTGAGATATGTATCTAAGAGAAATTTGAAAAAGGTTGAATTCGTGAATTTTCTAATGGGGCACACGTGAGCGCAATCTATTTGCCTGTGTGTCCAGGACATTTCGCATTACACTATGCTATTTTATTTTCCTTGCGACTTTGTCTTACCCTTGCTTTTTCCGAATAAAATATTTACTATATAAAGTTTTGTATTTTATAGAATAATAATTTATTTCTTATTACTGTTATGCATAAAGTAGTAGTTGTAGAATGTAGAGTGAGAGAATGACATAAACAGCTTTGTCGTCGGTGAATTTTTATAGAAATCGTATCAAATGAAGCAATGAAGCCATCCACTGGATATAAGAGTAAGCTTTACAAATTTGAAACCTGAAGTTTCGTAGTTGGCAGGTACTTGCAAAAAATTTGAATTATACTTTTTCACCATGAATTGAGCATGACCTACACAACAGACGACTGCGGTCGATCACTAATCGTAGTCAACTTTTTTTAGTCAAAGTTTTAGTATATGAAGAAAGGTAAAATACAGATAAGTATGACACGATATGGTAAAAGTTATCACTGTTTACATGACTGCTCATTAATAAATCTGAACTGAACTGAACTGAAACAATTTATTACTGAAAACGCGACAACTACGAAAGACGTAAAAGAATAATAAAACGTACGGTCGAAATAATAAAAGCGTACAGCAAAAGGCGATGAGCGAGTCATAAGAATGACGATTTAAGCCCGCCCTCTAATAAATTTGGATAAGTCGACATCAATTAATCTAGATTGCCAGCCCTGATGGCGTAACCAGAGCTGGCATGAGTGGGTTTTGGGGTAGTAATTATTTGTAGTCAACTGCAGTTAATATAGCACACAATGGAAAATTATGCAGTCGAAAGCCAGCGACCTAGACTGCAGGTAATATCGAATAGAATAGAATAGTTTATTGGCTGAATTACATGTACAAGACATGTTACAACAAATACCAATACAATAATGCAAGGAATTATCAAATGAGCAATTTTAGGGAAGGAATTGTCAATAAATGCAAAAAATAATGCGAAATAAGTTAGTCGGTATGTAAGTAAAGCCGAGGCGTACAGGCAGTGCGCTTACATTCGCCCCTGAAGAAATTCTAATAAATTAACCAGCGGCCTAGACTGCAGGAAATATAGCACACAATGTAAAATTATATGCAGTCAAAAATCAGCGCCTAGACTGCGGGTATTATAGCACACAATGTGATATATGCAGTTAAGTTGAATGCTCATTGATATGGGAAGCTGGCGCTTCGCTCGCATTTTTAACCTGTAGTAGATGGTTTTAGAAGGCACTTTTATTTGAGATGGTCTGGCAGATTTGCTTCCTCAATGGAGAAAGTTTTTTTGCGCTGCATGGGTGACAGCTTAAATAGCTGCCCAGTCACCTCATTAGCGCATTTTGATGGGCCAGCGTACTCTGGTCCTGCAAGCTAGATAGTGAGTAGCTGTTGCTCTTTTTGTCCTCATTCTGGGGAATTGTTTTATTTTAGTGGAAATGAAATGCTTCAAACTTTATTCGACAATGTGAAAAAAGGATTCCGAACAGCATTTGGGAATGTTTCGGATTAGTCTCCGAAGCGTCGGGGGACTGACTGAGCGGGTTTAACAATGTCTTAGGCTTAGGCTTAGTTATGTGCATTCACATTGATGCCAGCGCATGGGCTAAGCCTGAGATAAATGGAGCGAAAATTGCGGAGCGAGTGAAGCGAGTGGAGCAATTTTCGCTCTATTTATGCCTTAGGCTTAACTCATGTGTGGCACCAATCTGAATCCGCAAGCAACTGCTGTCGCCACACACCATTTTTGCAGTATCTTCCGGTTTTGAGTGAGGTCCCCCCGGCAGTGTTTTAGGCCCTACAATGTTTTGGCTTTACATAAATGATTTTTGTGACCGCTAAACTACCAGTTCTATCTCCCTTTTTGCTGATGATGCTAAGATTTCAAACCTTGCTTTGAACTTTACTGATTTACAAAATGATTTGACGTACATCAAAGGTTGGGCGGATAACTGGCAGCTGGAGATCTCATTGAGTTAATGTTCTGTTTTTACAGATGGGAAGGTCGAACCAAAAGTTTTGTTACAAAATTTTGATGATTTTTAGATACCAAAAGATGTTACTGAAATGGAGGACCTTGGTGTTTTGATATCAAAAAATTTCAAATCTAGAGTGCATTGTTGAATATATAGTAAAAAAATCGATGATTATCTCGAACTTGATTTTTCGGACTTTTATTTCAAGAAATAAAGCCATGCTGATCAAGACTTGCAAAAGTTATGTCAGACCTTATTCTTGAATATAGTACTGTGGTTTGGAACCCTTATCTCATTGAAGACATTAATTTTGTCGAAAATGTACAACGAAGGTTTGCTGAAACGGTCATTCAGTGATAAAACGTTATCTTATGATTTTAGATTGAAAGAATTGTGTCTTGAAAGCTTAGAACTCCGGCGGCTTCACTTTGATCTAAGCATGGTCTACTCCATCGTCAATTTTCTGACTTTGCCTTTTAAAGAATTTTTACCTTCAATGTGCTCTCAAATTGTGCAGTAAACTCTCGTTGAAGTAATAATTAACAAATCGAATTTGAATATTAGAAAATACGATTTTTGTAATCGTGTGGTTTCTTTGTGAAATTCTTTGCCTGAGCAAGTTATACAAGCTCCTAAATCGAAATGTTTATGATAAGATTGAAACAACTTGAGTTTGCCAATTTTCTTACTGGCCGTAATTAAGCGCATTCTTTGTTTGCCTTTACGTGTCCGCGTACATAAAATATTATCGTAGTATTATTTAAGCAATTATACTTTATTTCTTATGTAACATTTCATTTATTTGTTTACTTTCATTGATGACGAATAAATTTTAATTGATTGATATGTATCTGCTGTATAATTTTATTTCCACTTAAGTAAAACAATTCCTCAGAATGAGGACAAGAACAGCAATATCTACGCAATATCTATCATGCAGGAGCAGGAAAGCTTAGCTGGCCCATCAAAATGCGCTAATGGGTGGATGGGCAGCTACTGAAGCTGCTCTGCTCCCCATGCAGCGCAAAAACATTCCCTATTGAGGAAGCAAATCTGCCAGACCATCTCAAATAAAAGTGCCTTCTAAAGCCATATACTACAGGTTGAAATGCGAGCGAAGCGCCAGCTTCCCATATCAGTAAACATTGAACTTGACTGCATACAATATCACATTATGTGCTATATTACCTGCAGTCTAGGCCGCTGGTTTTTGACTGCATATAATTTTACATTGTGTGCTATATTGCCTGCAGTCTAGGCCGCTGGTTTTTGACTGCATATAATTTTACATTGTGTGCTATATTACCTGCAGTTGACTGCAAATAATTACTGCCGGTTTTTGGTTTTTAGTGGGTTTGTGGGGTTCTAAAAATCTTGGGTTTTCAGGGTTTTTGTATTTCTGAAAGAGCGTTTGCATACTAAGATCTGAATAAATTATACAACTAATGCACATTAAATAATTGTTTGAATGGAAACTTCTTTCAAATGTTGAATTTTATAGCCTAAAAACTAAGTAGTTTAGTTATTCCTCTTCAATAACAATTTATAGTTTTTACTCTAACATGGCTCCCCATCCAGTAGTCTGACCTTTTGTACATAAACAAGATAAGCACATATCTATTATTGTAAGTTTCATGTGTAGTGTAATTTTCCAATGTTTGATGTCTAACTTTTATACTTATCACATAAGTATTTACGTTGGCAGTTTCAACGGCCTCATTGAAACGAAATTTTCCAACCTTCGGTTTTGTCCATTCAAAATTGAGAAATTCACTGAGCACTGATACAGTCCAAAAGCTGGTGTTCATTAAAACCAATGCCAATCAGCTTTGTGATCCAACCAATTTGGATACTGATGATTGTGATGATAGGGATATGTGATCACGGATCAGTATATATATACAGCAACAGTCGGAATTTTTTCTAATTTGGTTTTTTCTCAATTTTCCCAAAAACAGTTTTTTTACGCTTTTTCAACGTCGGAACTCTAATGTACAAATGTTGAAAATGAAGGCTTTTGCATAAAATATTGTTTTCAAAATTGATGAAAAAATAAACTTTTTTTCCTAAAAAGATACAAAAAATTATGTGAACCCCCAGAATTTCGGTGCTGCCCATATATGCTTGCGAGTACGCAGCAAAGCCCGAGCAGGGTGTACACGATTCATGATGCTTATTGATTTGGACTTGCCGTGCATATCAAATTGGTGCCAGCTGATGTCTAAGCCTAAGACACAATTAGGGAAGAAAATTGCTCCGCTCGCTTCGCTCGTTCCGCAATTTTGCCCCAATTGTCTCAGGCTTAGACCATCAGTCTGGCAATGATGAATACACTTTCTAAGCCTAAGCCTTAGATGTTCGTATAAGCAAGCTTGGTGAGTTGTAAGCAAGTATAGTGCTGGCCTCTAAAAAAAACCAGTCGATTTTGTAACCTAAAAAAAACCACCCCTTTTTTCCATAACCAAAGGAGATGACCGATGATATTATACTGGCGAACAAGCTATGTCGTGAGGATTACAACTGACCTGGTCGCTTCTTCCGGATCATTCAGAAACTTGAGATATAAACTTGTCGAAAAGTTCCTTAAAATTGCCATTTTTATGATTTTTTTAAAGCATTTTTGAGGGTCAGTATTTCTACCCGTATTCATATTTGGTGGAATCTTTTATGTTTTCACGTTAGGCTCCCTTGCAGACTAATGTCAGAAAAAATTTAGTTGTCCTATGTCATCCATATAGCTACAGTATACCTTCAAAGCCAAACCTAAAAAAAACACTTGTAACCTAAAAAACCAGCGCCAATTTTTACAAAACTTAGCAGGAATGTGCCTCGTAGCACCTTTCATGATGCCTGATATTTATTTTCCACAAAAAATAAGAATCACCCCAAAAACTGCCAAAAAGTTCGATTGTAAGCTAAAAAAACCACTGTAACCTAAAAAAAGACCAATGCTAAGTATATGTTGCCATGGCAACGGAATTACTTTCATCAAGTTGCATGATTTTGCACTGATTTCTTGCAGAGGATGTAGAAGAGACTTACCTAGAGTCGTTTTTATCACTTGAAGACTTTATTTGTGGAATTTATATAACTTTTAATGAAATTCAGAAAAAATTATTTATTTTTGTATAAATGTGATAAAATGGACGGAAATATCGTGAAAAATGATTTTTTTTTTCAAAATTGTGATCATTTCAAGGTCAACTAACTGTTTTACGCTGCCAACCATGCACTTCGCAAAACATTTTGGGGGTGGTTTTTTTAGTTCCCATGGTTTTTTGTATAAAAAAGTGGTTTTTATTCAAAATTTCGTATTTCATGCAAGTTTGCTATGAAATATGGCGCTTAAAAATTCTTCCATACAGCAAGCTATAGTCCTAAGGCAGCTGTCAAAAATTGTTTGTTGACTTCTTCAATGCTATTTGTTCTGAAGTTATAAGCCAAAAACAAGAAAATGGTTTTTTTAGAGGCCAGCACTATACCTATAACAAAAAAAATTTTTCAAAATTGTTTAATATGGTTCGCTCACCGATTCTCCTAAAAATATTTTTTTCTGATAGATTCAAAGACGCTGAGTCCAGAAAAAAACCGTTCTGAGGGCTGACGAATATTTGTGGAGATGGAGCCCTAAGAACATTTTGATGATCATGTTTTTTGAAAGTTTGAAGGGCTCTCCCTACACAAATATTCGTCAGCCCCCAGAACGCTTTTTTCTAGATTCAGCGTCCTCGAATCTATCAGAAAAAAGTATTTTTAGGAGAGAATCGGTGAGCGAACCATATTATAAACTTTAGTCAACTAGGGTTTTTTGGATTCTAAAAACTTTTGGGTTTTTGGGGTTTTCGTTATTCTGAAATAGCATTTGCATACTAAGATCTGAATAAATTATACAATTAATGCACATCAAATAATTGTTTGAATGAAAACTTCACTCAAATGTTAATTTTATAGCCTAAAAACTATGTAGTTTAGTTGTACCTTTTTAATAACAATTTATACTTTTTACTCTAACATGGCTCCCCATCCAGTAGTCTGACCTTTTGTACATAAACAAGATAAGTACATATCTTTTATTGTAAGTTTCATATGTAGTGTAATTTTCTAATGTTTGATGTATCGAAAAGCCCAGCCCAAGTTTATTTCTTTATCGACCCCATTAAATTTAACGTTGGCAGTTTCAACGGCCTCGTCGGAACGAAATTGTTCAAACTTTGGTTTTGTCCATTCAAAATTGAGAAATTCACTAAGCACTGATACAGTCCGAAAACTGGTGTTCATTAAAACCAATACCAATCAGCTTTGTGATCCAGCCAATTTGGATACTGATGATTGTGATGATAGGGATATGTGATCACTGATCACTGATCAGTACAGCGACAGTCGAATAAAGCTTTGTTTTGACCTTGTCCTATGTTTTATGTTGGGTCTAGTGATCGACCGGGGCGACTTTTTTTGGCCGGGGTCGGGGCGGTACCGGGACTGAAAAAAAATCCGGGGCCGGGGGCTGGAGTTAGACAAGGGAAATATTATTGCTTGACATACTTGGGGTGGGCATAGTAAGTGAAATAATGAGCGACTGCTCCATTCAGTAGTAAATGGCAAGCGCAAAGTTAGGTTCGCCTTTTCAAATCAAGTTTTATTACTTTTTATATCACAAGAAACATTTAGTCCAGTGTTTCATTTGCTGAATCATCAATAAATTCTATGTCCCTGTTATTATCACTTTCAATATTATTTGAATCTTCACTACTGCTATTGCTGTTGCTTGCGCCGCATTCTACATGTTCTTCAGCCTAAGTGCTTGGGAGCTTCCACGTGTCGAATCCAATTGCTCGCAAATTATGCTTCAGAAATAAGAGCTTCTGAAGATTTTCTGGCTTCAATCGAATTCTTGAATCATTAGCTAAATCACGAACTGACTTGAATTCGCGTTCACTGGACACATATTTAATAGGCGGGCTGAGGTATTTTTTTGATAGCTAACTTATAGAAGCGAGCATACATGACATGGGGGTTTGGTGGGTTTTCACCCCCTCAATTTTCACCTTCCGCAAAAATTTTTCACCCCCCCCCAAGAATTCACACTTTTTTAGAAAAATCATGTGTCTAGATTTAAGCGTTTTCAGCATTCAAATGGCTCAAAATTGTCAAATTTGGCATTAAATAGTCACTTTTTGACTATATTTTAGTCAATTTAATGCAAATTTTCGAAATTTTTCCGTGTTTTTATATTCTAGAAAGAAAAAGAATCATCAGAAATGCTTAAAAATCGTGTTACGCATATCAAGCGTTTTTACGCTAAAAAATACACTTGAAAAATTTTTTTTATTCCACAACCCCTGGAAGCGAATAGAAATGATGGCACACAGTCAATGCCCTGACAGTGCATAAATTTTCCAGGCAAGTTAAAATAAGAAACAAAGACTTTGAATATAAATGAGGAAGCTCCGATGAAAAACAGAAGTAATAATCGTTATTAACAAAACCAGAAACAGAAGTAGTGGAATCACAGAGATGTAGCGATTGGGCGGAATAGGTATTGGACGTAATAAATGAGACATATATAGTTTATCGGATCGAACGCAATTCTGCAGCGCAGTTTACATTCGCCTATAATTAACTTCCGTCCTAATAACTATTACACAAGAAACGCGTTTTGAAGCAGGCGGTTCCCATTCAATTAAATGTAAAAGTGTTGTTTGTATAAATAGTTTTTTGAAGGGGTACAATTTCCACCTAGAAATAGAACGTATTTGTCAACTCTAAATCTTTCAGCCACTAGCTACGAATAAATGAGATAAAAGTAACATTTGGTTTGATTAGTTAAGTGAAGGAATCGGAAACATGCAGATTGTCCTGAACATTTATTCAGTAAAAGCTCATTTATACACAGTAGCAAAGATATAACAAGGACTATGTATACATATGGTCGAATCAGTACAGTTCTCAAAATTAGCACTTGCCCATTGATAAATAGCTGGCAGTATCACATCCTGTACAAAATACGAATTACACTAAATTTTTCCCCGGCTTCGGTCATTTTTTCGACCTTGCCCCGTCTGGGGCCGGGAATGCTGAAAAATGGCCGGGGGTAGCCAGGGTCGGGGCCCCGGTCGATCACTAGTTGAATCCTTTATATGTCACAAAGTGAGCCGAGTCAATGTTTATAAGTGTTTACATACAACTCTGGTGTGAATCAGGAAAAACCCACCAAAAACCCCCTTAAAAATCCACCAAAAATCCAAAAAACCCACCAAAAACCTAAAACGCAAAATTTTCAAATCTGGGTTTTGGCCAGCTTTGAGCTTAGCCTGTGGAGGAGGAAGGTGGGAGGATTTCCCTGGAGAAATTTTCGACATGTTCAAGAACTAACAACTAACACAAGTTGCATTTTTTTGTATTGGTGTGTTTTGCTCGGACGTTGTAATAAATGCTTTGATTTGATTTGAACTGAGCACTATACTAATACTTTATTAGGAATAAACTCGAGGATAAAATGTCACATGAAAAAAGAGCAGAATATAAAACGCGAAATGTCCTAGACACAGGCAAACAGCTGATTGCGTTCACGTGGTAATCAGCCTTTTTCAAATTTCTCTTAAATGTCTCAACATTTGGAGAATTTAGAATATATTGTGGAAGATCGTTCCAAATTCTAGCTGATCTAGTAGCAAAACAATACTTTTTACAATCAAGTCGAAATTAAATTAGATAAATCTGATTTGCAAATGCATTCCTAGTACGCGAATGACCATAAAACTGATAAAAATCTTCAGAGGGTAAGAGATTGTTATGAATAATTGTTATATATGACAAAGCAAGAAAGAAAGAATATATGTAACAAGTAGATCAAAATAAATTTTATAGAGTTCAAGGTTCTCTAAAATTCAAGCTTTTAGCCTTTTATCATAAGAAATTTTAGTATATCCAAATAACCTTTTAGTAAATTTTCGCTGTACCCAGGCCGAATATATGTCTTAAAAGCAAGAACCAACATTTTTGATCACGTGATTCAAAGCATTTAAAAATCAATGATGCTGTTCTGCGACGTTAAATTGAAAAAGTCGGCGCTTTGAGCCGATCTCTTCTATCTTTTGGCAGTTTCTATCGTTTTACAGCAGGAAAAATAAATAAATAACGTTTGGAGTGCATGATAAGCATTTTTCCGTGAAAAATATAAAAACATTTCAAAAAATAAATTTTTCTATTGCTTAAATAGTGCAGGACGATCATAGTTTCCCAAGGTCGAAAGTTCAGGGGGGTGAAATCCTAAAATTTAGGACCACTAAATTTAGAGTCTAGCCTTTTTTGCAGGTCAATAATGAAAAATGGCTAAAACATTCGATATAACATGTTTTAATGTGAAAAACTGCATTTTTAACTACTTTTTGTCCCATTCTGACTAGTTTCGTCACTCTTTTAAGCAAGAAATATGATAATTTATCGAAAATTTTGACTTTTCAGATCATTTTGAGTTCATCTTCATAGGTGTTTCATGGGTGAACAAAACAGAAATGTATTAGTCGGCGCGAAGCGCGAAAAAATTTTAACATCTTCGCTGCTTTTGTACCCAAAAATCATGCAGAAAATGTTTGATAGCTCAAAATCGTCCGACAGTGATTCAAGTCTCGGACCCTAAGGTGGGGGTAATACCCCCCTCACCCCCCATGGGAATGTGTGAGGACGATATGAAAAGCCCAAAAATACGTAATTTAACGGCCCCACCCGTTTTTATGGACTTTTTGAGTGGAAAAAATTTTGGGTTCCCCCTGGCGAAAATCCTGGTTGCCCCTATGAAGCACCGGACAAATCATAGAAATTACGCTAAATAATACATTAAAAGCGTTTTAAAAAACTTTTATTCTTCGTCTCGCCAACTATATAACTCAAAGCTTATTGCAAATCAATGAGAGCTGGTAAAATACAGATAAGTACGACAAAGTATGGTAAAAAGTGACCACTGTTCACATGACTGCAAGGCGCTTAAAGACATTTACAGGTTGCACTGACGCAAGCGCACTTTTTGACTTTAAGGTAGTCATTAACTCTGATCTGAAAGATATTTGTCGAAGGAGAACAAATAATATCATCTGGGAGGGAATTCCATACACAGATGAGATATAGTACTTACTTTATTTGGAAAAGAGTATTTTTGATATCTAAGCTAAGTTTTTCACCTTTAAGTTTAAACTATTCACAGCTCGAGTTTTGGATGATTGTGTAAGAGTGAAAAAGATACTATGATCAGTCTGTATTAAACCATGAAAAATTTTATAAATCATATCTGAATCAAAAACAATTCTACGAAATTCCGCAGATTCTAATTCTAGAATCCGAAGCCAACGTTCATGAATGCGTTTGGTAAAATATCGTTGTACCTTTTCTATGTTTTTTATATGTTGGTTGGGAGACAGCCAGGCCCGTATCTACAAGGGGGAAAGGATATGAAATACGAGAATGATTTTTTCCCTCTATCCCCTTTGTTTTTTTAGCCAAAAACTGCAAGAAAAAATTGGCGCTCCGCGCTAAATTTCATAATTATAATTAGAGTCTATTTAGTCCCGAGCGCGCGGTTCGATCACTCCATTTATAGCCTTTATACAACCTGAAGCGTATTTTGCATCTATGTCTGCTGTTCTGCTTAGGTTTTATGCAAGATTTGTTCAAGAGGGTGTCTATTACATTCCCATCACTTTTAAGGCATCTGGGCAGTGTTTTTCTGTACAAGGTCCGTTTGTACATGTACAAAGATGGTCCCCAAAAGTCTTTGTTTATTTTGTACATGCAAATTTTTGTGTACTATAATATAGTACAGTAGCGATTTTAGTGTGGTAAAACAGGGTTTTCGATCTTTCGTAGTGTATTTTAGTTAATTTCTGGGATTCTGACGCCAAAAATTACTAACAATTGACTCAAAACGGCGCGAAGCGCCGAAAAATTTGACATTTTTCTATTCTAAATGCAAGTCCTGCCATTTTAAAGATATGTATATAGGACAAAGAATTACTCATTTCAGCTCGAAGCGCCGAAAATTTTTGGAAATTCTACACCTTTTCACAGTTTTTTGTCTTCCCAAAAATCTTTGTACATTTTGCACACACAAATTTTTGGATACTATAATATGGTACAATAGCGATTTTAGTGTGGTAAAAACAGATTCGTTCGAGTTTTGGTCGTGTATTTTAGCTAATTTCTATGTCTCTATGGGCAAAAATCACTAAGAATCGTCTTGAAACGGCACGAAGCGCCGAAAAATTTGACATTTTTCCTTTTGAAATGCAATTTCTGTCATTAAAAGGATATATAGAACATACAATTACTCATTTCGGCGCCGAAAATTTTTGCGAATTTTAGACCTTTTTTGCACTTGTTGTCTTCTCAAACATCTTTGTTCATGCACAAAGACGGTCCCAAAAAGCCTTTGTAGATCGCGAAAAATCTTTGCCGTGTACAAAAAAAACACTGCATCCGGGTAGTAAAATTTACCATGTGTACAGCTCTATTCGTCATAAAACGTCTTTTTGAATTCATTCTTTGTTCCTTCCTTATGTTTATAAAGAATTTTGGTCTTGCCCCCTTTGAAACAGAATCCTGGAATAGGACTTAAAAACAGCACACATCCTCCCACTCAAACCTTCCTATTACAGTTATAATTATTTTTATAATTATAATTTTTTCATGATTATAATTACAGTTATAATTATTTTCAGTGACTCCGTAATAAAATATTTATATTTATTTATTATTTGTATTATAAGTTATTGATTAATTTAATCGAAATTCGTGAGCTTCAAAAGTTAAAGGTGGAGATGAAGTAGAATTGTTGATACACAAATTGGCTTGTGCAGCTAGAGAGTTTGAACCGTGTTTAACGCAAAGCGCCAAAATACAAAATATATAATACAGCGATTTGGAGCGGTATATATAAAAAATACCGAAAAGATACAGCGGTATTTTGATAAACAGGTAAATCAGGGCCGTATTTATGGATAACGAGGGGCGCAGGTGGGCAATGCTGCGCCACCGGGTGGCGCCAGAAGGCACTTCGGTACTTTCAGAACCCCAGCTGGGTGGCGCCAGAAAAAAACAGTTTTTGATTGGAATGGGGTAGAATTTTTTGACCCAAATAATAAAAAAAGTGAGAAAATAGTGCAACCAACCAACTAGCCAACCAACCAACCAACCAACTAACCGGCCAACCAACCAGCCAACTAGCCGACCAAACAACCGATCAACTGACCATACAACCAACCAACTAGCCAACCAACCAACCAACCAACTAACCGGCCAACTAAACAGCCAACTAGCCAACCAAACAACCAACCAATCACCTACCCAATCAAACAACTAACCAACTGGCCAAACAATCAACCAACCAAGCAACAAACTAGCCAACCAAACAACCAACCAACTAGCCAACCAACCAACCAACTAGCCAACCAAATAACCAACCAATCGGCCAACCAACCAATCAACTAGCCAACCAAATAACCAACTAACTAGCCAATCAAACAACCAACCAACCGGCCAAACAACCAACCAACTAGCCAACCAACCAACCAACTAACCGGCCAACTAACCAACCAACTAGCCAACCAAACAACTAACCAACCAGCTAAACAACCAAGCAAATAGCCAACCAACCAACCAACCAACTAGCCAACCAAACAACCAACCAACCGGCCAAACAACCAACCAACTAGCCAACCAACCAACCAATTAACCGGCGAACCAACCAACCAACTAACCAAGCAAACAACCAACTAGCCAACCAACCAACCAACCAACCTCATCCAAAGGGACCCCGGTACCTTCGGAATCAAAATCCATTGCCCAGGTACGACGAGGGGGCCGGTCCCTCCCTGCTGGCCGGAAAAAAATTTTAAAGGTAAGATAATGCACGTAAAGATAGAAAAATTGCCTGCCCTTGACGTAAAATCTTCAAATTTTTGGTGCTTTGCGCCAGATATGATTTATTTCCTATAACTTTGTCTCAAGCGCGACCAAAAAGCGACACTTTTTCATAGCATTTTGAGTAAGAGAAAAAGGTTTCCTAAAAGTTTGAATTTTATGATCCTAGCATGTCAAAAAACGTCTGAAAATGCGGTTTTTACGAGCTATTCCAACGAATTTTCCGAGATGTAGACCAATTTAAGTTGGGTCCGCCCCCTCCCTTGGCCGAATCCTGGATACGGACCTGGGGTAAGTGATAGATATCTCAAACCAACTTCGGCTTCATATTCCAGAATTAGAATCTCTGTAATTTCGAAGATCTGTTTTTGATTTAGATATGATTCAGTGTTTTTGTTTGTACAAGGTCCGCTTGTACATGTACAAAGATGGTCATTAAAAGTCTTTGTACATTTTGTACACACAAATTTCTGGGTACTATAATATGGTACGGTAGTGTATTTTAGCTAATTTCTGGGTTTCTGACGGCAGAAATCACTAATAGTCGTCTCAAAACGGCGCGAAGCGCCGAAAAATTTGACATTTTTCCTTTCAAAATGCAATTTCTGACATAAAGATATGTAGAACACACAATTACTCATTTCGGCGCAAAGCGCCGAAAATTCTTGCGAATTTCAAACCTTTTTTTGTAGTTTTTATCTTCCCAAAAATCTTTGTACATGTACAAAGACGGTCCCCAAAAGTCTTTGTACATCGGGAAAAATCTTTGCCGAATACAAAAAACACTGATATGATTTATAAAATTTTTCACGGTCGTATGCTGATTGATCCTTATGACTTTTTTACTGTCACACAACCAACCAAAAGTGGTGTAAATAGTTTAAAACATAAAGGCGAACAATTTCGTTTGGATAAGTGTTAAAAAATACTGCTTTTCCATGCATAACTAATTTTCGAAATAAGATTCCAAGCTTGACCCTAAAACATTTTGAAATTCTTATATCTAAATTTAATTTTGGAACCTTCTACGGTGAAAATACCCGATACGGAAATAATAAATCTCAGAAAATTTTGAAGTATTCACCATTTTGAAGTCAAGTTTGATTTTTTAGATAACAAATATAATGGAAAATAAGAAAAAAGGCGCGAAGCGCCGAAAAATTTTGAGTTTGGTAGATTAAAAGTGTGCTAAAAACTTGTCTTAGCTATCATTATAGTAGATTTCAAGATTTTTAATTTTCTTATGTATTTATCTTGGTTACGTTATGTTCTACCTTGGACGAATGTTTGATACGGGCCTGCATACGATCATTCATCTCATATTACAGGCTGCTGATCAGCACTTTGATTTTAAAGGGATCTAACACGAATGCAAAGCGTGGCAAAGATAAAGGCAGAATTTTATGTTTGTATAATTATTTTATTTTGTTTCGAATATGTATATACTAGCAAAGAAAAATGCTCCGATGGAACAAAAAAGGGGGATATACTTGGGAAGTGAATTATCGAGGATGTAAAAGGAGGGGACTAGGAAAAATCTCCCTATGTTATATGCCAAGAATCGCAAAATATGTAAAAAATCAGACTTTCTCTAAACAATGCAAAAAATCGAAGTATATTCTGCGGTCTCTGAAAAAACGTATTATTTTAAAATAAATTTTTTCTGATTGACATAATATCTTAAAAGCATATTACGTAATGCAACTTTTTGCAGACTTCATTCAACTTTGAGTTGCTTAATAATGTGACTGAAAGTGAAATGCTGTTAACAAATCATAATTAAGTTGTTCGTATTTCATTATTACTAAGCATGTCACTTAGCAGATACAGCCATTCTAAGTGTCAAAGTGCAAGCAATATTCAAATTCCCAAAAAATTGATTGAAAAAAGTAGCGAATTAGCAATGCAGTAGCTAAGCGAATTGAATGAAATAGTACATAACGATGCATTCAAGACAATCGATGATATTGTTGGTTCAAAACAGTAGGAAACACGGAAGCTGACGTGCAACAGACCTTATGTAGATACTCTTTTACATATGTCTACAGCAATTGTTACTAAACTTTTACATTTTTCAAAGGCCGCAGAATATACTTCGATTTTTTGCATTCTTTAGAGAAAGTCTGATTTTTTACATATTTTGCGATTCTTGGCATATAACATAGGGAGATTTTTCCTAGTCCCCTCCTTTTACATCCTCGATAATTCACAATCCCAAGTATATTCCCCTTTTTTGTTCCATCGGAGCATTTTTCTTTGCTAGTACCTCACTTTTAATTAGCAAGATTTGGAAATGCAATACTAGATTTCATTTACTGTGCGCTCCTTCTAATAATTGAATGGTTTAAACTTTACAAAGCTCCTAGTTGTAGAAGAAACAAACATTCTGATTAGTAATTCTTATGTTACGTAGAACATCCTGTAAGGAAATATGCTTCCAAAACTTTCTAGAGCTCAACTTAATTTACATTTTAAACTTTATACAAGAGTGTAAAGAATTTTGGTGGGATTAATAATTTCGATATTGCTCTGATATAACGATCAGCATTTATTAAGAAATGAAACCTCTATAATGTTCTAAGAACAGATTAACATTAGGTGTTAATCACTTTACACTACTCATCATGCGCCCCTAGTAGACGTATCACATCTGTTTCCATAGATATTTTACAACTTTAGAGAAAAAATAAGTTACCGTGAGGCTCTAGAATGAAGCTTATTATATAGTGTAAAGTTTACACTAGCAACGAGTGTAAAGAAGATTTTAGTCTGATTTGTAAATTCGATATTACTCGGATATTACGATCAACATTCATGAAAAAATTACGTCTACATCACGGTTTCATGACAAATAGACACAGATGTAAACCACTTTACATCACTGTTGAGTGTAAACAAACGCGCCCAGCTGACGTCCCTTATTTGATTCCATGTAAATTTTCAGATTTCGGCAAAAAATTCAGGTTTTCGCAAAGCTCTAGAACGAAGATTAATATGCAGTGTAAACTTTACACAACCGTCTAGTGTAAACAGGATTTTATTCCGATTTGTATATCTGATATTACTCGGATATTATTATCAACTTTTATGAAAAAATTGCATGTCTACAATGGTCTTAGGACAAATAAACAATGAGTGTATACTACTTTACATCACTGTTGGATGTAAACAAACGCGCCTACGTGACGTCTCACATTTGATTCTTTGAAAATTTCTAGACTCCAGGAAAAAATTAGGTTTCTGGAATGCTCAAAAACGAAGATAAATACATATGTAGTGTAAACTTCACGTAAACACCTAGTGTAAAGAAGATTTTGGTCAGATTCGTAATTTTGATATTGTTCCGATATTACGATTAATATTTATTGAAAAAAATCAAGTCTCCATAATGTTCTATGGGCAAACTAACAATAGGTGTAAACCACTTTACAACACTGTAGAGTGTAAACATATGCGCCAGACTGGCATATCAAATTCGGTTCCTGGTCCATTTCTAGACTTGATAATCGTGTCCCTGACTCATAACCGGAGAAGCAGGCAGAAAAAACAAGACAGAAACGCATTTTAAACACCAAATTTTTGACTTTATCACTCGCTAAATATTAATGTATGGACAATTTGCTTTGACATGCATCCGATATAAAGCACTTTATTTTTATTCTATTGGACTTATCCCGACTTCTGGACTGAGAAAGTGGCGAACAAAAAACGCAACAAAAACGTTCCGTACCAAACTCCCCATTGAGTTTAAAGAAATTCGGTTTGGTACAATTTGTAGCTTTTAAATCGTAGTACATTCCTGTGTGCCAAAATTCTCTTGCAAAAATTATTTGGTATGATTTAATAATCAAAATTCGGAAAAAACGTGTTTTTTCGCCCATTTTTTACCTCTGATTTCGAACTTTACACCCCCATAAATAACTCAATATTGCCTTTTTTAAATGCAGTTTGCTGCGATGTGTAGCCCCTGAGAGGCACTTCATTACTGCTGTATTCAATTTACCCTGACTCATAAGCGAAAAAATTTGGCAGAGAAATCTTACTTAAAACCAGTTTTTTACACCATCCACTAGAGTGTAAACTTTAAACGCCAGGATCTAACTCACCATAGAGCGTAGAAGACTTTGCTTATATGCAGAATGTAGCCCTTGATCCGCTCTACATTTCTGTCAGAAAACATTTCAAAAAACTCATATCGGAGTTAGTATCAGACATAAGCAGGTTGAAAACTCGACCAAAAAGTGCTTTTTCACCCCCAGATTTTCGCACTCTTTACACTGTCATTCGATAACTAATGCGAATTTCAAAAAACAAAAAAGTGCCATCTGTAGAATTCATCCCTCTATTATCCTATGCTGTTCAATTCTTCGAGTCATCAATACTCAGTTGTCCACATGCCGCATTATAAATGTCCCAAAATTTGTCCTATGTTATAACGTTACACAAAAACTTTACACCTTCTTTACACAGTCAGTTTTGAGTTTCAAGAAAAACAAAAAAACACGGGCAGATTTTTCTATTATCTTTCTTTTAAAAAAAAAACCGCACCTTCCAAAAGTGTCCTGTTATAGCTGTAGGGGGTGCACAGGTGTTAGGGGTACCCAAGTATATAAGTATATTATAGGTACGCGCTAACGCGCTACCTATGATATATGTACTACGCTGTTTCTAGAAGACTTAGGCTCTGTCGGGTTATATTTTACTTGACTTTCAATACTGTTGACCTTAATTTCTCTTTAGAAACGCGGGTAGAAAGTAAAAGGCAAAAGAAACGCAACGATGCTCCTGATTCGAGCGCCGGATCAAGTAACAATGACGAAGAATCATCTAGAGATACGATAGATCAAGGAGGTTTGTTGCGCAACTATTTTGTGCGCTATGGAATGATAGACTGGCATTAGGTACAAGTAAAATCTGAAACTCATTCTCTCGGTTTGTGAACGAATTTTTTTTTCTGAAAAATATAAAAAATTGAGGAAATTTGTTTCAAATACACTTCTACATCTTAGATCCGTTTATCACAAAAATGGCACTAGTTGGCTATACCCCTCCTCATTTAGATTTTGAGCATTTTCCTCTCGAATATTGCTTTTTTTGCCTAAATTTTTCTTGAATGACTGGGATTCGAACATAGGGCCTTCTGATTCTAGGTTCGATTTTAAGAAAAAAGGTAATGTTTGGGCAGAAAAATGACGAAAATTTGGATGGGGTACAACCGACTAGTACCCGAAAAAGGATTTCTTATTAAGTTTTTTCTCAAACTCATTTTTAAAAAGGTAAAAAATTGGTGTACAAATACGATACAAATTCGCTATAACTAACAATCTGACCTAGGTGCTAATGCGTGCAAATGACCCGGCAATGTCATGTGCACGCGTGTGAATAGAGATCGTGCTAGAAATAGGTTTGTCATTGCAGATTCTTCTTTGTTATCCTTGCTCTCTCATACGCACTTAAGAGAGGGGTGTGAGGAACTATTGACGATAACCTTCAAATTTTTAAAGTGTATCCACCATCTGGGGGTCAGGCCCAAAAAATTTTTGAAAAGCGCTTTTTTAGGCTAAAAGCGATGGGTGTTTTTTACCTTTCGGACAATGCTCGTTCTTTCTGAAACATAAAAACGTTTTAGAAAATTTTAAAAAATTTGGAAAAATCGTGTAAATTGAAGAAAATATAGTCAAAAAATGTTTATTGAGAATTTTGAGTCAAAAATAAGCTAAAAACGCTTTGAAAGGCGTAATTTTTACAATTTTTACGAAAAATCCACAATTTTAGGGGTTCTCAGCCATTTTTGCGGAGGGTCAGTTGCCATTTTGTAGGATTAAACGTCGCTTATACCCTTCCCCAAGAACACGTATGATACTCACCCCATCAGGTATACATTTAACAGGGGATGGAGGGATGCTTCCACCTAAAGTCTGACGTCCCCCCATCCCCCCAAAGCCAGAAAGTTTTTGACCCCCGCCTTCAGGTCATTCTTAAACTGAAACAATCTTCCTAAATGCCGTTAGTACAGATGGTTTTAGAAAAATGTCATAAAAACAAAAATGTTAAATCCTAAATTCTAAAAAATATCCTGAAAATATTCTTAGAATCCTAAAAATATCCTGAATATAAAATTATCCTGTCAGGTGCTGAGAACGGCTCCAGTGCCGTCCCTCAGGCGGCCAGCCGTCGATTGGGCGATTCGTCAGGCAAGACGGATGAGTTTGGAGCCAGAGATTTTCGCGAACTGACCCAGTTGAAAAGCGATCACGCGTCCAGACCTTTGTGGGTGGCGCCGGACGGCCATGTTTTTCTAGAATCGTTTTCTCCGGTTTACAAGTTGGCCCATGATTTCTTGATCACTATAGCCGAAGTATGATTTTGCGTTAAACACATACGTGTATCGGCTCGAAATTTTGGGTGCGGGGTGCCTGGCCATTTTGGGGGAGAGGGGGGGGTAAACTACCTCCAATTTTTGGCCAAAAACTGCCAAAGATATAGTTCTCGCCACGAAATATGAACATGAAAGAAACGATTGAGCGTGTTTAGGGACGCTTTTCCACGACCTAAACGCCAGAGACCTAAAGAATATCCTGGCATGCTTTACTTTAAGAAAACGCGACCTAAACGCTTAGGTCGTCCCGTTTACGACTCAGTGCGCGTTCTTAAATAGACGCGTGATGATACTGCGTATGTGCGCATTATGTACACAATGTCATGTTCATATGAATTGCACGAGTATACTATATAAGCAAAGAAAAATGCTCCGATGGAACAAAAAAGATGAATATACTTGGAATTGTGGATTATTATGGATGTAAAAGGAGGGGACTAGGAAAAATCTACCTAAAGTCGGAAAATCTGCTAAAAATCACACTTTCTCTAAGCAACGCAAAAAATCGATGTATATTCTGCGGCCAACAGATTAAAATAAATATTCAACCATAACAATGATTGAAACAGCAGCACGTTAGTCTATGCAGTAGCTATGGGAAATGATATTAAGTAAACTAACAGTCTTCCAAGCCAATTGAATGAAATAGCAAACATCGAAGACAATTGAAGACATGGTTGGTTAAAAACAGTAGGAAACACGTAAGTTGACTTGAAACAGACTTAATGTAGATACACTAGCATGCCCGAAACGATTGTGTGCACTAATCAATCGGCTCCTGCTTTGCTTGCTATAATGCTCATAAAACAAAACAACTTTAAATACAATACCTCTTAGTTTTCTATCAATCAGGTGCCAGCAATTTAAAAAAGTTACCGTGATAGATTTCGTTTATACACTCTTATCTGAAACTTCGAACATTATTTAAAAAAGACACTTTTTTAGAGGCCGCAGAATATACATCGATTTTTTGCGTTGCTTAGAGAAAGTGTGATTTTTAGCAGATTTTCCGACTTTAGGTAGATTTTTCCTAGTCCCCTCCTTTTACATCCATAATAATCCACAATTCCAAGTATATTCATTCTTTTTTGTTCCATCGGAGCATTTTTCTTTGCTAGTACACTACTTTTAATTAGCGTGATTTCAGTACATCAGTCAGTAAACACAATCAGTAACATGCCACAATAATGACAACAGTCCAAGAACGCGGAAAACAATATTGTTCTTAACATCAGCATTATCCTTTTTAAACAAGACAACCTTATTGACACCATCCATTTTCAAATTAAAACTGCATTAAGTTATTTCTTCTTAATGTGCAGTTCACTTATAATCAAGCACAAAAATTTAACCAACGAATTCACATTGCAAATCCTCACTCAATCAATACACAAGCACAATGTGTTGTGACTTTTGAAATTGAAAACACTCCAATTTTCAATTTTCAAATTGAAAATTGGATCAATTTTCAAATTGAAAATTGGGTCAATTTTCAAATTGAAAATTGGGTGTTTGAATTTGCGATGAAGAAAATAATCAAAAGATAGTCACTTGGTTTATTTAAGCCGAGTAATTAAATAACGACCGTCCACCAATTCCAAACTAAACGCAACTAATCTGATCACTATGAAAAAGTTTTGAAAAATGAGCTTGCTAAGCGAGAGTTGTAAACCAAGAGAAACTTAAAGTTAAAACCTACCATTAAATTATGAGAGAATTATAAAAGATTTTAAACTTCAAGAAAATGGAAAAGGCGGGATGTTGGTAAATTAGAAGGCAAAGATTTTCGGCAAAAATTCAAAAACTTCACGCAAATATCAAATGTAAGGAACACTAACGCTTTGATTTGGTAGTAAAATAAATTTGTAGTATAGACTACATATTAACAACAAATGAATAGTGCAAACTTTACACAACTACTAGGTGTAGAGAATACTAACAGTTTACGGCTTATTAATGTACATGATTACAATAAAGCTGCATATCTTTGTCGACTTCTGTGCACAGTAGTGTGATTGCTGGTTCATTTTAAACCACTTTTGCAGGCAGTTTACATCAATTAAACGATAGCTCTCCATGTGCAAGATTTTGTGAAACATATTATAAACACGGCTAAGAAAGATTTAACTTTAATGCAACCCATTTAAGACAAAATTACATCTCTTCAATGATCTAAGGACACTTGAACATAATTTTTAAATCACTTTAGATTACTTTTGAGGGTAAACAAACTCACTTAATTGATGTCTCACATATGAATCCTTGAAAATTTCTTGACTTCAGTTACAAAGTCTCTGCAAGTCTATCGAATTAGGGTTAACACGTAACGTAAACTTTACACAAACACATAGCGTAAAGAATATTTTTAGTCGGATTCGTAATTTTGATATTGCTCCGATATTTCTTTCAACATTTATGGAAAAATGAGTCTCCATAATGTTTTAAAGACAATAAACATTAGGTTTAAACCACTTTGCAATACTGCTGAGTGTAAGCAAGCGCGCCCAATTGACGTATATATTTCATTCCCTGTAAATTTTTATATCTCAGGAAAAATTTCGATTTTTGCAATGCTATAGAACAAAGGCTAACATGCAGTGTAAAAAATTACTCGGATATTATGATCAACATTCATGAAAAAATTATGTCTCTACAATGGTCTGAGGACATATAAACAATGAATGTAAACTACTTTACATCACTGTTGGATGTAAACAAACGCGCCTACGTGACGTCTCACATTTGATCCTTTGAAAACTTCTAGGCTCCAAGAAAAAATTAGGTTTCAGGAATGCTCAAAAACGAAGATAAATATATATGTAGTGTAAACTTCATGTAAACACCTAGTGTAAAGAAGATTTTAGTCAGATTCGTAATTTTGATATTGTTCCGATATTACGATTAATATTTATGAAAAAATTAAGTCTACATAATGTTCTATGGGCAAACTAACAATTGGTGTAAACTACTTTACAACACCGTAGAGTGTAAACATATGCGCCAGACTGGCATATCAAATTTGATTCCTGGTCCATTTCTAGACTTGATAAACGTGTCCCTGACTCGTAACCGGAGAAGCAGGCAGAAAAAACAAGACAGAAACGCATTTAAAACTCCAAATTTTTGACTTTACACTCGCTAAATATTAATGTATAGACAATTTGCTTTGACATGCACCCGATATAAAGCACTTTATTTTTATTCTATTAGACTTATCCCGACTTCTGGACGGAGAAAGTGGCGAACAAAAAACGCAACAAAAACGTATTTTCCATCATTTAGAACACTGTAAACTTTAAAATTCCGTACCGAACTCCCCATTGAGTTTAAAGAAATTCGGTTTGGTACAATTTGTAGCTTTTAAATCGTAGTACATTCCTGTGTGCCAAAATTCTGTTGCAAAAATTATTTGGCATGATTTATCAATCAAACTTCGGAAAAAAACGTGTTTTTTAGCCCATTTTTTACCTCTGATTTCGAACTTTACACCCCCATAAATAACTCAATATTGCGTTTTTTTAAATGCGGTTTGCTGCGATGTTTAGCCCCTGTGAGGCACTTTATTAATGCTGTCTTCGATTTGCACTGACTCATAAGCGGAAAAATTTGGCAGAGAAATCTTAGTTAAAATCCGTTTTTTTACACCATCCACTAGAGTGTAAACTTTAAACCCCAGGATCTAACTCACCATAGAGCATACAAGACTTTGCTTATATGCAGAATGTAGCCCTTGATCCGCTCTACATTTCTGTCAGAAAAACATTTTAAAAACCTCATAACCGGAGTTAGTATCGGACATAGGAAGGTTGAAAACTCGACCAAAAAGTGCTTTTTCACCCCCAGATTTTCGCACTCTTTACACTGCCGTTCGATAAATAATGCGAATTTCAAAAAACAAAAAAGTGTCATCTGTAGAATTCATCCCTCTATTATCCTATTCTGTTCAATCCTTCGAGTCATCAATACTCAGTTGTCCACATGCCGCAGTAAAAAGGTCCCAAAATTTGTCCTATGTTATAACGTTACACAAAAACTTTACACCTTCTTTACACAGTCAATTTTGAGTTTCAAGAAAAACAAAAAAAACACGGGCAGCGAATTTTTTTATTATCTTTCTTTTAAAAAAACCGCACCTTCCAGAAGTGTCCCGTTATAGCTGTAGGGGGTGCCCAGGTGTTGGGGGTACCCAAGTATATTATAGGTACGCGCTAACGCGCTACCTATGATTAATAAGTTCTACGCGCATTGAGTCGTAAACTGTCCGACCTATGCGTTTAGGTCGCGTTTTCTTAAAACTAACCAGCGCTTCGCACTCTTTGGGTCGCGTTTTCTAGAAGTAAAGCATGTCAGCATACTCTTTAGGTCTCCCGGCGATACAGTGGTCGCCATGAAGATGACGCACATTACCCTCAGAATTATATAGGATGGTGCGTCGCTAGCGCCGCGTTACGTCCATCATGCGTCATCATCTCTTTTTTTCTATTCAGCGCCATTACCTCCATCATCCCGTTAATCTGGCGATGGGACGGCGCAATTTAGCTATTAATAGCACCAACAAGAAGGAAGCGCGCCAGCATTCACGTGCACGCTTCCTTGTTGGCGCTATTAATAGATAAATTGCGCCGTCCGCATCGCCAGATTAACGGGATGATGGAGGTTAATGGCGCTGAATAGAAAAAGAGATGATGGCGCATGATGGACGCAACGCGGCGCTCGCGACGCACCGTCCATTATAATTCTGAGGGTGATGGCGCGTCATCTTTCATGGCGACTACTGTAGGTCGTGAAAAGCGTTCCTGAATAAACTCAATCGTTTCTTTATTGTTCATATTTCGTGGCGAGAACTGTACCTAAAAAACGGCCAAAAATTTCAATTTTTTTTTTCAAAAAGCGGGGAGGGGTGAAGAATTTTTTGGCTTCGGATGATGGGGACGATCAACTTTGGGTGGGGGATCCCCATCCTCCCTGTTACATGTATGGTAAAGTAGGATTTAGCAGAGTTCGACATGCATTACGATAAATACAGCAAACACTAACACTATTATTCTTACCAATCGTCGATCGTAGACAAGTTTTGTAAAAAAAATTGTGTAGTAAGTTAGAAAATAAAAGAGTTTAAACATAGTTGAGAGCTTAGTTTTATCAATATATCAATGCATGAAATAAGTAAGCAGAGAGCCTATTGTCAGCTTATGACATTGTGGGTTCAGTACTATATTTGCAACTAATATATTTTTGAAAAATATGTAAAGTTACTCGCACTTATTTAGGAAAAGCACACATGGATATATGGCATAGTTTCCAAGTTCTAAAGGTGGGGGGTAGCATAATAACGAATTTTAGGACCAGCGAATTGATGGTTTGGGTTGGGCCTTTTTCGCTAAATGCGAAAAATGATCTAAATAGCCTATTCAGATGTTTAATTATGTATGTAAGGAAAGACTGCGTTATTTCGGTACTTTCAGCTTATTTTGATTTGTTTCGTCTTGCTTATCAATCAAAACTAGAAAAATTCATCCAAAATTTGACTTTTTGGATCATTTTGGCCAGTTTCATAAAGAAAACATATTTTCATATAAGATTATGCTTCTGTGATTAGTGATGCGAGATAAAGGGTATAATTCAAATTACTAATAAGATAGCAGAAATCAGGAAATAAGAAGATAAGATAAGGTGATAAGAGATTTTGAAGACTCTTTGTATTTGATCAAAACGTGTTTTCAGGTTCATTTTATTCCTTTCATGTGTCAAAAGCTTGCATTTTAAAAGGTTAATGAAAAGCTTTGTACGATGGGGTATTGAATAGTAAAAAATAATTGTTTACTGGATTACTGTTTTTGAATTCAGCTCCCCTGGGCTAACCCTACATACATATACATATCCCACCTACGTGTGCAACCTTGTGCATGCAGTGCATGCATGCGTACAGTCCCATTGCGTACCTAATGTTTAGTATACATAAGTAAATCTGTGTTGCTTCCTGTTCTGATTTTACTTTTTTATGTTTTTTTAGTTCATAACCATACATGAACGTGGGATTCCCCCATCCTCCGGAAACGTTTTTACTTCCTTCTCGCAGAAGTTTTTCACTCCGTCCAGAAGTCGTGATTTACTAATAAAAATTATTGGAAAAGTGTTGTTTAAAGATTCTTTAGCGATCTTTGGCTCAAAAGTGTCAAATTTTCGGCGCTTTATGTACTTCATTTACTCATTTTTTGACTATATTTTGCTCAATTCACTCGACTTTTTCATATTTTTTGATTTTTGTATATTTTTATGTTCTAGGAAGAGCATCGTCATAAACATCAAAAACTTGTGATTTTGAGGTGCACCCTATTTTGAGCTCAAAAAGCACTTAATTTTTTGATTTTACCCCCACTAGAATTTTCATGTTGTGCATATCTGTTCATAGCTTGTAGCTTGTTGCAAGATCTTGCAAATTCAAACTAATCATTGTTTATTCGATCTATTCACTATTTATTTATGATGAATTTAGCCAATCTGTAGACCAGAGTTCATACACGAGTATCAGTTGACCGCCTATTCTTTGTACGCTGCCGTTTCCGTTGGTTTGAAAACTAGCGGCATTATTGATTATTTAGAGCGTTTATCCAAAACAACGTTGCCAGCAGGCATAATTGAATTTATTAAAGTGAGCATAACATGTACAGCATGGGAATACCGGGGGTTGGCCCAAAAATTTTCAAAAAGTGCCTTATTAGGTTAAAAACGACGGGTGCACGTCAAAATCACTGTTTTTAGACGTTTTCGACAATGATCGATCTTTTTAAAAAAATTGGACAAAATCAAGAAAAATGGGCAAAATATAGTTAAAAAATGTATATGGCGCGAAGCGCCGAAACTTTGAGACTTTTGAACATCAAACATGAGGTAAAAACGCCTAAAAAGGCACACTTTTCACAATTTTTACGAAAAATTGACTATTCTGAGGAGCATTGAGTGGTAGGTCAGTGGCCATTATTGGCGGGGTTAATTCCCCCCCCCCCCGAGAACACTGTTATTTGAACCAGCTCTGTTTTCTGTGGTTTTTTTCTCTTAAAATTCAAATTATTAGTGATTTATGCCATTAATTCAGTCGAAAATTTTTTCCGAATAAAATTTTTCGCCAAATTGGAATTTCTTGCATTTTATCTTCAGGAAGGTACAAATTTAGTTTCAATGGATTTTAAAGAAGTTGAAAATACGTTTTTGCACTGTTTATCATAAAGGCTGCAAAGTAAATTTTTGTACAAGCTGCTCAACTGATCTAAAACCGCAATAGAGATCTATAATTAACCTTTCATTACGTACAATCGCCTGAACGTATTACATCCATTTTCGAAATTTAGGCCATTTCTTTTCAAAAATAAAATTTTATACGGGCTGTGCACATATTATATACTTAATGCATGTAAGTATGAATAAAAGAGTAAAAATCAGCATTTTAAGTTTAAATCACTGTTGTATTGTAATCCTTAATATGCCATTTGAAGCAGAGGCAGTCGATATTTTGACTGAGAAATGCGTACTAAGCTTTTTTGTTTGGCTTCATAGTTTAATACAAATTCAGTTTGATTCACTATTTTATGATTTCGGTATAGGTTCGCAAGGTCAAACTCTACAGAGGGGGGGGGGTGAAAACCAAAAATTGGTAGATAGCTAAGTGCTTCGTAAAAACGATTATATATCCTTTTTGGGTCTCAGAAATTTAGCTATATAGCCTTTTTTGGCTCATAAAACTAGCTACACAGCCTTTTCGGACTCACAAACACCTATATATCCTTTTTGAACTAAAAATAGCTATTTAGTCCTTTTTGGAGTCGAGGAAAATAGCTACATATATATCCTTTTGAAACTCAGAAAAGACAACTATATAGCATTTCTGAGCTCACACGGTATGTTTCTGAGTACAAAAAGGCTGTATAGCTATAGTTTTCTGAGCCCAAAAAGGCTATATAGCTGATTTTCTGAGCCCAAAAAAGAGGATATATAGCAATGCTTTTTTGGCCAAAATGGTTATATAGCTATCACTTTTTTCAGAGCTCAGAGTGAAGTAATACCCCCTCTCACCCCTATGCTCTTGTATGATTTCCGGCTATACATACATAGACGTTTGTTGGTGAACGTCCGGTCTCGAAAATTGTTTTTATCATAATATGCAACCTCTCAGCATTACTTTGACTTAAAACAGAATTTAATTTACGAATATTGCGATTAAGAATATTGTGTACGTTTTTTACGAATTTCTAGTAAATTTTTATGAACTTTTGAAAAATAGCGATTTCTGGGGTTAAAAAATTTCTCGGAGGATAAAAATTTTGCTCAGGGAAAACCCCCAAGATCATGTCTGGTCAACGGTAAAACCTTTGTTCCCGCCCTCCCAATCTGCCATGGCTTGATTATGAGCGTTCTGAACAGCTGATTTTTAATGAAAATTTATTAAACTTTGTACGGTTAGCTATGGGAAAGTAATGCTGGTTCTGAAACATAATCGATTTTTCGTCGAATCAAGAGACCCGGAAGTTGTGCAGAAGTTGCTCAAAGATCCGGTTATTCGAAGTACTGTGCTATTGACGGCCGAGGGAGATGCCAAAATTAATAAAGAGCAAGTTGACCCAAAATCCAGGCTCCCCTCGATACCCGGAGTCCCCTCTAATTCTACCGCAGTCGAATCGGATAACCAGGCTGGCCTTTTAGCTTATTTTTATTTTTTAGCATTGGAGCTTAATTTCGCAGTGTCATTATATGATAGCAGTGGCAGTAATACGCACGCATTTACGGATGTACATAATGTACATGTATTTACATGATTACACTATCAGGAGCGGATTTGAGGGGCGAGGGCGCCCTCCTCTTTCGGCCCAAAATAGTCGGCATGATAAAGGATGAAATATGTATGTACTTTGCAATGCCATCATACATGTAACGACTCAAAATTTGGGCGGTGGTCCTCGACCATTTGATGAGGGGGGCTAAACAACATCCAATTTTTGGCCAAAGATGCCAAAAAACATGTAAAATGGAAAAAAATAAATTTTTCCTAAAAATCGGGGAGAAGGTCAAAAATTTTCTGTTTTCGGAAAATTAGGGGACGTCCGACTTTGGGTTAGGATCCCCAAACCCCCCTGCTACATGTATGTTTGCAAATATTTTTGGCCATCGACCATCGTAATTTCTCAAATTTTACGGCTATTGCATTTATTTACTTTCTTGACGGCCTGAGGTCATGTCTTTGCTCGATTAATAGGTTTTTAAATTATTTCAAGAGCAGAAATAGCTATTTCAGCATCGTTTTTTCTATTTTTATGCATAAGTTTTAAAAGTTTGCGACGCTTCGCGTCAAATGCTACAAATACAGGAAATCGAGCAATAATTCAAGCATATAAACGTGCTTGCGCCTTTAATTTCACAAATTTTCAGGCGCTTCGCACCGGCTTTCCCGGTATAATCAAGGACATTTAACGATTTTTTCGCACTCGCACTGAATTGTCGAGAATTTCCAAGACTTCCCAAGATATGTTGGGCTAAAAGCGAGTTTAAAAGAAAGTAGACTACGTAAAAATTGAAAAAAACCGTCATTTCGCACGTAAAGGTCATATCTTTCGACCTATTTTGGACCGGTTTTGGAAAATTGGGCCTTCCCTCACGAAAATCCTATATACGCTACTGGCTGTATGTTTGTTAATTTGTTTTGTTATTCATTTTTTAACATTTTTATATATGTATGTAGTATTTAAATTTTCTTAATGCTTTCTTTTACGATATGACATTTTTTTAAGGCCAGCGGGTCTGATAAGGTACCTGACGACATTACTAGTCTGTACAAAAATATAGAAGGCGAGGATGAGGAAGAGAGCGAAGCCTACGCTAATTTTGATATCCTAACTTTTGAAGTAAGTGAAACTTTCCTTTGTGAAAAGTAGCACGTATCCTATGGAGAATGCAATCGTTTCATAAAATCAATTTAGGCTTTTTAAATTTTTAATTTTCAATTTCAAATTTCTAATCTTTCAATCTTCTTTCATGAAATCAAAGCCAAATTTTCTACGTACGTCTCATGTCCTTTACACTGCACTTTAATAAGTCAATATAGGATTCCTCTTTTACTGGTAAAATTTTCAATTTTGAAATTCGACAAGAATGCATCGAAAGTTTACAAAAACGTTGCATTGAAATAGAATATCCACTGCTGGCCGAATATGATTTTCGCAATGACACTCTCAATCCAAATCTGGATATCGACCTGAAGCCCAACGCGGTTTTACGGTAAGCTACTTGTAATAAATTGTATTATGAGTCATCATATGTAGGTGCGTTAGGTCGAACTTTCAGGGGGGTCGTAGGTGCACGGTCAAACTTTTAGGGGGAGGGGGGGGTGAAAAGCAAAAATTGCTAGATAGCTATTTGCTTCGTAAAAAACAGCTCTTTAGTCCTTTTAGGGTCAGAAAATTGCTATATAGCCTTTTTAGTCTCAGAAAATTAGCTATATAGCCTTTTTGGATTCACAAACATAGCTATATAGCCTTCCTGGACCAAAATAGCTATTAATCCCTTTTTGGAGCCGATAAAACAGCTATACATCCCTTTGAAACCCAGAAAAGACAACTAAATAGCATTTCTGAGCTCAAAAAGACTATATAGCTAGTTTTCTCAGCCTAAAAATGCTGTATAGCTAATTTTCTGAACCCAAAAAAGGCCAAACGGCAATGGTTTTTCGGCAAAAATCGCTGTACAGCTATCATTTTTCAAAATTCAGGGGGTAATACCCTCTCGCCCCCCATGCTCATTTATGAAGAGGTGAAAACCAGAAATTGGTTGATAGCTACAGAAGTGTTTTGTATAAACGGTTCTATAGCCTTTTTGGGCTCAGAAAACTAGCTATGTAGCCTTCTTGGGTTCAGAATACCAGCTATATAGCCTATTTGGACTAAAAGATAGTCATTTAGCCCTTTTTGGAGTCGAGAAAATAGCTATATGTCCTTTCGAAACTCAGAAAAGACAACTACATGCAGGCCCGTAACCAGGGCGGGGGCCGCCTTTCCCCCAAAATGGGAAAGATTTTTTGTATTTGCTAAGGGGCCCCAAAGGTAAAAATAGAAAATTGGTGAAGTGCGTCTGAAACAGCGCCAAAACAGGTTTTTCTGAACCGCTAAAAATCGCTCAAATTTGAGTTAGAAAGACATCAATTTTCTTCCGGCGCTGTGCGCCGAATTCATTGTTCAGCTATAGTTTTTGCCTTCTACATAGCTCACTCAAAACAGCTCAAATTTGAGTTATGACATGGGAAACATGAAATTTTCCAGCACTTTGCGCCGTATTTATTGTTTATATATGTTTTTTGTCTTCTAGCCCGCTCAAACCTGTTCAAATTTGAGCTTGACATGCAGGATATGTCAATTTTTTCGGCGCTTGGCGCCGAATTATTCGTTGTCTGTATTGTTTTTCTGTAAAGCACAATGATTTCGTAAGTACAAAGGCATGAGGTAAGTAATAATTCGTCGATTGACTTATGAGAAATCAGCTTAAATGATAAATTTGCTGATGGAATAAAGTCAAAAATTCTTTAATTTTTTTGAAATTTTTCTTTACCCTCGTATAGAGCTCGCCGAGATATACACTCAAAACTGCCTTTTATTTCCGCCTATCTTCTTAATGGTTCTCGAGATATCTGGCCTCAAAAATTTTCGGTTGCCCCTCGAAATGAAATCCTGTTACGAACCTGACTACATGTATAGCATTTCTGAGCTCATGTAATATGTTTCTGTGTCGAAAAAGGTTATATAGTTAGTTTTTTGAACCAAAAAAGGCTATGTATGTAGCGCATTTTCTGGGCTCTAAAAGGGCTATATAGCTCATTTTCTGGGCCTAAGAAAGGCTATATAGCATTGTTTTTCCGGCCAAAATGGCTCTATAGCTATCCGATTTTTCAGAGCTCAGAGAAGGGTAATACCTCCCTCACCCCCATGCTCTTGTATACAGTTCGTATAGTTCGCTAGCTGCTACTCCTGTAGTATGTCTCCACCTTTCAAAAAATGTATCCACCTACCTGTAGCAAGTCTCCACCTCGCAGAATTTCTATTTTTTATCATTTTATTTTCGTTTTGCTCATTTTCTTAAATTTTTTTTATATTTATTTTTTTAGTTTTTGACAGAATGTCATCTTATCGATTGATTTTTTTATTTCCTATTTTTCTTCGTTTTCCATTTTATTAACTATCAACGGGTAGAATACATTTCAGTACACCCGTTGACAGATGATGAAATGGAAAACAACAATCAAAAAAAGTTTCATCGGAGGTGGAGATATGCTACAGGTAGGATGATACATTTTTGACAGGGGGAGACATACTACAGGAATGCCTCGTTAGCTTGCTTAACGCATTTTCACGAATTGCCTGTAAATATGCACCCGTTGTTTAAACTAGAGGAGGAATAATGTAATATAATTATATTAATATAGAAGCACAATGCCGGGCTGGAGTCAGGCTGGCCCCGGCATTGGAGCCTGGCAATTTTCATATTGTTGTCAGATGCAAACTTGCTGTCTTTTTTGATTGAAATAAGCAAGCTCGTGCATGCTAACGGTCAAGTTCCGGAGGGATAAAGCGAGTTTTTTTCGGCGGGGGATGAGTACATAATTTCATACATGTAATGGCTCGAAATTCCGGGTGGTGCTTCCTCGGATTTTCTTGGAGAGGGATAAAAGACTGTAATTTTTGGTCGAAAAATAGAAAAATCACATAAGAATAGCCAAAAAACACTAATTTTCTTAATAATTGGGAAAATGGGGGGGGCAAAAATGTTTTGAGGGGGGGATGTTTTGACTTTGGGGATGGGGATGTCCAACTTCGGGTGGCTTATCCCCCCAAACTTCCCTGTTACACTCATGCTTAATTTTGTTGCTAAATGTCGAATTTTTATATTTAATTCGTTGTATTTTATTCTTCGTGAATTTTTTGTTAAAATATGCATATGAAAACAAATATCAGTTAGGGAGACGGAATAATCTGTAAGATCGAATGTATACGAAATAATTAAAAGAAATGTGTCTGGATGAATGAATTGAACAGTCTGCTGCTCGAAAAAAGTGTATGTACGTACATATATGTACCTACCTAAAATTATACTGTTAGACGTCCTTTTGATTTTTTTCTTGGATTGAATAATAGGGATTGGCGAAAATGGCCTGAGAGGGCATACATGTAAGAGGAAGATGGGGGATCCCCCACCCAAAGTCGGTCGTCCCCATCTTCCCAAAGCCAGAAAATTTTTCACCCTCTCTCCCGATTTTTGGAAAATGTTGAATTTTTCGGCCGTTATCAGGCGTTTTTTGGTCTTTTTTCGGTCAAAAATTGGAGATCATCTCAGTGATCGTACGGGGACCCCGATCCCGACCCCGACCCCGAAAAACCCCGACCTAAACCCCGACCCCGACCCCCGACCGGGGGCATGATTTTTCGAGTCGGGGTTGAACCTTTTTTTCGGGGGTGAAATATAGCATTTTATTTGTTGCTACATAGAAGAATTGTCTAAATAGCAAATAAATTCGGAACAAGGACGATTCATCCACCGGCAAAATTAATATGTTAAATTCGACACTCGCGATATTTCATAAAAAGTACGCCTGGTCGCTATGTTGTTAAGACGTACATACATGTTCGCATATTTTCCATTATGACGTGCGCTAAAATTACTGCGGAATCACTGGCGTAGCCGGGGGGAATGGAGGCACATGCCCTCCGGAATTTTTCAGAAATTATATTGATTTTTCTGGTGCAATGTGTCCAGAACATTGAGTTTAAAAAGGCTCAAACGTCAAAAATTTTCGCGCCGAGTCATTATTATTTATTGTTATACAGATCCAATGAATTTAAAAGCTTGAATCTGTTAAAATAATCCAGCACTTCGCAGCACTTTAGTAATTTAATGCACTATTAGTTCATTGAATGAAACTGCACATGCTCGTTGAACATAATAGTAAAAGTGCAAAAATGTTTGCGTACCAATTTATCTATTCTCTGCTTTGTTTATCTTTCTTTACAAGGACACATAATTCTATTTTAAATGAAAGGAAATAGGCCAAATTTTCTTGTGTTTTTGCGCATTTTCTGTTTTCTGAACTAGTTAATAAGAAGGCCACAAATGGGCCTGAAAATGGTAAGAACAAAATTCTCATTGATACATCTTTCAATGACTTATTGGTTGCGACCCGTTGCTGCGCTATATACTTAGCAGAGGTCGAAAAACGCATTTCAGCTCAGAAGTTATGGTGAGGTGTTCATCAATCTTGAGTTTTTTGGACTTAATTCAGAACCGAGACTTTGCGAATTTGCGAAAATTTTAACTTTACTAATTAAAAATTAGAGTGCTTTTTACAAAATTTTCGGGGGTTCTGCTCTGACCTCGCTGGTGGCGCTTGAGCGCGCCACCCCAGGCCCCCAGCCGTACAATCTCGTTCTACATGTTGAAAGAGATTTTTAGGAGGACAGAAAAGGTAAAAGGATTCGGAATTTTTAAAAATTTTCGGCGCTTCGCGCCGCAATTAGTTTATCTGTTCTGTATGATTTAAGCGGTATAAATTGAGTTTAAAGAGCAAAAACGTCAAAATTTTCCTGCGCTTAGTACCGCCGATTATTATCTTAGGGCGGTAAAATATGACTGAATTTCTTGATGCTTTGCGCCACTTATGATTTCCGAACTCTTTGTCAATAAAAAGGCGTAAATTCTACATGAAAACGGTAAAAATTTCGAAAATTTTCGGCGCTTCGCGCCATTGGCTCCTCTACAATCAGTGCGCCATAGAAAACCGTTATGAAAAAACTGTGGAAGAATACGAAAAAGCGAGAGCGATTAGTGATCAAAATTGAAAGTACCTAATGCTAAATTGCTAAAACCATGCTTAAACTTGGAATGAAAATAAAATGTTGAACATAAGCAGCTTTATTAGTATGCTCTACAAACAAGTGAAGGTATCGTTTTTATCCTTTTCAAATTGGTATGTAATCATGCAATGTTAATTAATCTTCAACCCCGACCTCCGACCCCCTGAAAAACCGGGGTTTTCATCCTCGACCCCGACCCTGATCGGGGGTGAAAATCTGACCCCGTACGATCACTGGATCATCTACTCCCTCACCTAAAAATGGTTGGAGACCTCCCTTCCAAAATTTCGAGCGGTTGCATGTTTGTGAGGAGGGGGTATGCTTTTCAAAGTCCTGGTAGGTAGGATTTTGCATGTGTCAGCAAGCTCTACACGCAGATAATAAGCGGAAGATTATTACACGATTAATTTCATCAGTCACACTTTTATCTTTCTGTGCGCATTTAGCTCTTTTGAGACATTCAAACTAATGGAACGCATACTTCACTAGCAAAGGAAAATGCTCCGATGGAACGAAAAAGACGAATATACTTGGGATTACGAATTATTAAGGAAGTTAAAAGAGGGGAGGGACTAGGAAAAAGCTACCTATGCATATGCCTAAAGTCGCAAAATCTGTTAAAAATCAGACTTTCTCTAAGAAACTCAAAGAATCGAAGTATATTCTGCGGCCTGCAGATTTGAATACAGTAGCCAAAAAACGATTGAAAAAGCAGAAGTTAGCTATGCAGTAATGCAGTAGCTTTGGAAAAGTGGAAGGAGTAAATTAGGAGCGACCTTGTAAGCCATTGAATGAAATAGCAAACATTTATGCGTTCAAGACAATTAAAGACATTGTTGGTTTAAAGCAGTAGGAAACGTGTATGCTATGTGAAACAGACTACATGTAGGTACGCTTGCATGTCCGCAACGATTGTCTGCACTCAAATGACGCCAGATTTGCTTGCTGTAATGCTCATGATAATTAAATAAAACACCTTTAGATACAATTGCAGGTAGCTTTCTATCAATCACGATATGAAGCAAGTCAGCATTGCAACTTGAGCAATTTACAAAAAGTATACATTTTAGATAATGTTTGTACATCCGTACGTGAAGCATTGCAAATTATTTAACGCAAATTATATTTTATTCAGAAGGCCGCAGGATATATTTCGATTATTTGCGTTGATTAGAGAAAGTCTGATTTTTAACAGATTCTGCGACTTCTGGAAAATGCATAGGTAGCTTTTTCCTAGTACCCTCCTTTTACATCCTCAATAATTCGTAATCCCAAGTATGTTCGTCTTTTTTATTCCATCAGAGCATTTTTCTTTGCTGGTACCCTACTTTTAGTTGGCGTGATTTGAGTAAATCAATCGGTAAACTCATACGATATCATGCCATAATAATGACAGCAGTCCAAGAACGCGGAAAACAATATTGTTCTGAACATCAGTATTATATTTTTTAAACAAGACGACCTTACCTTATTTGAATCAATCAAATGTTTTCAGGGTAAACGTTACGCAACTACTGTATGTAAAGAACACTCATCACTCAGATTAGTAATCCTGACGTTACGTGGAACATTTTGGAAAAAAATTAAGCTTCTGGAATGTTCTGAAACTGAAGTTAATTTTTAGTTTAAACATTAAATAACTAATGGGTATTAAGAAAGCATCCAGTCAGATTCGTAATCCTGACCTTATGGAACATATTTTGAACAAAATTCACGTTTTGCAACGCTCTGAAAGTAAAATAAATTTGTAGTGTGAAGTTTACACATATAGCAATAAATGAATTGTGCAAACTTTACACAACTACTGACTGTAGAGAAAAGCTAACAGTCAGATTCGTAATTCTGACGTTACATAGGACATTTTGAAAAAGTAAGCTTCCACAATGCTGTACAACTGAAGTTAATTTCTTGTGTAAACTTTACACAACTACTGGGCGTAAACAAATTTAATAGTCAGATTTGTAATCCTGACATTACGTAAACATTTTGAAAAACTATTTCGTGTTTCACAATGTTCTCGAGGCAAAGTGAATTTTTAGTGATAACTTTGCAGTTCTACAATAAGATAATAGTGTAAACTTCACACAAGTAATGGTTGCAGAGATAAGTAACAGTCAGATTCATAATCCTGACGTTGCGGAGAACTTTTTGAAAAAATTCACGTTTCGCAACGCTCTGGATATAACATGAATTTTCAATGTAAACTTTACACATCAACAATGAATGAATAGTGTAAACTTTACTTAATAACTGGGTTCAGAGAAGGCTAACAGATCAGATTCCTAATTCTGATCTTGCTTAGAACATTTTGGAAAAAAATGAAGCTTCCGCAATGCTCTAGAACTGAAGTTAATTTTCAGTGTAAATTTTACACAACTACTGGTTATAAAAAGATTTGATAGTCAGATTTGTAATCCTAACATTAAGAGAACATTTTGAAAAAATTCATGTTTTGCAATGTTCTGGAAGCAAAATAAATTTTTAGTGGAAACTTTGCAGTACTACAATTAATCAGTAGTGTAAACTTTAGACAAGTAATGGTTGCGGAGAAAACTAACGGTAAGATTCATAATCCTGACCTTACAGAGAACATATTGAAAAAAATTTCGTTTCGCAACGCTCAGGGAGTAGAATGAATTTTTAGTGTAAAGTCTACACTTTAAGAATCACTCAATATTTGACGTAATTAAACGCACTCACGTGCACGCGTGATACTCGATGTTTGTAAATTTTTTTATAATTAATATGCTCCGACCCATATCGAGAAGTTGACAGACAAAAACCTAACAAAAGCGTCTTTTTTCACTCCTAATGTTGGAACTTTACACCTCTAAGAATAACTCAGCATTGAGTGTAAAAAAATGCGACCAAGTGTGATGTGTAACCATCGACATGTACCTTATTTATAAAATAGCTCGCACCATTCAATTCATAAGCGGAGTCAGTGGACAGGCCAAAAATAGGCAAAAACGTGCTCTTTTTACCTCAGAGTTTAAACATTACACTATTAGAAATAACTCCGTATTAAGTTTGAAGGAACGCGCCCAAGTTCGATATGTAAGCCATTGATAGATGATTAAAAAAAGGTTGATAAACTGAAAGAAAGTAAAAACGTGTTTTTTGCGTTCACCTCCATGGTGTAAACTTTAAGTCACCAGAACTGACTCTGTATTGATGTTACACGAAGGCGGCCAACTTCATCGTGTAACCCTTGAACCTTAGTACTTTTCCATAAATGGGTTTTTTTGAAGACTTTATGCGAAAAACTTGGCAGATATAAATGAGTCGAAAACTCGATTAAAATGTGTCTTTTCACCCTCAGATTTTTGCACTATGTACACTCCCACTCGTGAACTAATGCAAAATACAAAAAACAAATAAAAACATATTTAGAGAATTTAATCTTTTACAATTCTATACCATTAAATTGTATAAGGCATTTATGCTGAGTTGGGTGCAAGCTGGGTAAAATTGTCAAAAGTTCCTATATGTTTTAACGTTACGCCTGAACTTTACTTGCTCATTACAAACTCGGCATTAAGTTAGACAAAAAAAGCTTCATCGAGTTTTTTATTAATTCATCTTTTGAAAAAAAGCGCACCTCCTAGATGTGTCGCGTTATAGCTGTAGGGGGCTCATATGTTAAGGGTACCCAAGTATATTATATGTAGGTAAGCGCTAACTCGCTACATATGATATATTTCAATCAATCAGGTCGACAAGTTTGCACTTAACAGCAATTATTGTTCAGTGCTGTCAAATTATAACTTTCAGTCGCAGTTGCACAATCTGTTTGGGAGCCAGCCTAGTCTAGGGTTCTTAGACAGACGTACACAGCATGGAAATTTTGAGGGTGGAACCAAAAATTTCTCTCCAGAACCTTTCTTGGACTTAAGAACGATGTGCATGCGTCAAAAACACATTTTTTAACGTTTTTGACGTATAGCAAGAAAAACCTGGCGTCAACTGATTAGTGCTCACAATCGTTGCTGGCATGCAAGTGTACCTACATGTTCAGAACATAAAAAACATTTGAAAAATTAGAAACGATTCGAAAAAATCGAGTAAATTTAGCATAATATAACAGTCAAAGACTGCGTAAATAGCACGAAGCGCCGAAAATTTGACACTTTTGGGCCAAAAGATAGCTAAACGCTTAAAACAACACCTTTTTGTACGATTTTTTAGGAAAATAAATAGTCTGAGGAAGGCGTGAAAACCTTCTAGGTTGAATAAGGTTTATCAGCGAATGTAATGTAATTGTGTTTTTGTTTTGTTTATTCAATTTTCAGGGTAAAAGCATGCGCTTCTTTTCCTGTCAACTACGTTAATATTTGTCTCAAGGCTCTTTCCGGACTGGTAATTAAGCATAAGCTTTGCTTCGATTCTTTCTACATATGTACATATTTTCAAAATTTTAGCTTATCTTCTTTTAACAATTGAAGTTCGCTCTGTAATTTGGAAAAATCAGGGTTATTTAGAAATTACAGCGGAAAATGAAAGATGAGCTGTTGGATGTTTGGCATTATCGTTGGCAATGCGTAAAGTCTTCGACATTTTTTATTCTACTAAATTTCTTCGCAGACCTTATCAAGAAAAATGTCTGCGCAAAATGTTTGGCAATAGTAGGGCCCGATCCGGTGTCATTGTATTGCCGTGCGGGGCTGGCAAAAGTTTGGTCGGCGTGACGGCATGTTGTACAGTGAACAAGCGTTGCCTCGTGCTCTGCAATTCTAATGTATCGGTTCAGCAGTGGAGAGCTCAATTTAAAGTATCTGCTTTAAGTTACAATTTAGTTTACATTTACATACGATTGCGCGAGTTTAAGCTAGAGTCGTTTTTAGACACGCACAGCATGGGAATTCTGGGGGTGGAATTTTAAAGCGCTTTCTTTGATCTCAAAAACAGTGGGTGTGCGTCAAAAACATCATTTATCGGTGTTTCTGACGATGCTCTATCTTTCTAGAGCAAAAAAACACAAAAAAATCGCCGAAAAAATATCTGAAAAATTCGATTAAATTCTACTAATTATAGTCAAAAAATGAGGGTATGGCACGAACCGCCGAAAATTCGACACTTTCATATGCCTATAAATTTTCTTTTAATTTTTCTATAGTACATACTTGTACGTGTTTTTCTTCTTATGATTAATTCACAGTGTATTTTCCGTTCGATTGATTCGACTTTGTAACATTGAGATTTGGTCAACAATCGAGGACGACAAAATATTAAGATTTACGCGGGAATCAGCTGATCGGATACCATCGGGCACCCGAGCCTCGCAGCCTGTCGTTTGTGTATCTACTTATTCGATGGTGGCCCATCAAGGCAAACGTTCGTACGAAGCCGATCAAATGATGAAATGGTTGCAGCAGCAAGAATGGGGTCTAATAGTCCTTGACGGTAAATTGATAGTTAATTTTTCGACTGTGTGTATTTCCTAGTGCAGCCGTATTATACATACGATAGGTGATTTAAAAGAGGCCCCAAAACTGCATATAGCTTTGGATGCACAACATGGTCGATCATGGGAGGGGTCAAAAATCAGGGGCGGATTCAAGGGGGCGGGGGCGGCCACCCCCATTGACCAGAACTATTTGGAGAGATAATGAATGGATATGCAATTTGCAATGATTTTTGGCCGTCAGTGACCATAATTTCTCAAATGTTTCCGGCGCTACGCGCCGGATGATACCTATTAATGGAATTTATTTACTTTCTTGGCAACCTGGAAGCTATTTTGTGCTGATGTAGGTTTCAAAACAATTTTAACAGCAGAAACAGCTATTTTTGCATAGTGTTCCTTTCATTTTTAATTAAAAATTTCGATGTTTCGCATCAAATGCTAAGAATACAGGAAATCAAGCAGTGAATCATATTTCTAGACGTCTATCCGCCTTAATCTCACAAATTTTCCGGCGCCTCGCGCTAGATTTTTGTTAAAGTCAAAGAAATGTAATGATTTTTTTGCAAAAATTGTCGAAAATTTTAAAATTTTAAGGAAAAATATTGCGTCAAAGGTGATTTTATGTAAAAGAATACAATTTAAAACACCGAAACAACGCTATTTTGCGCGTTAAGGGCAAATTTTTGGAACTTTTTTAGACTGTTTTTGGAAAAGTTGGGATACCGCCCCCTTAGAAAAATCCTAGATCCACCACTGTCAAAAATTGAGCTTTTCTTGGACCAAAATGACCTGAAGAATTAGTATGAATGCTGAAATAGCATGAGAATTACTTTATCCACAGTTTCTAATCAATTTCGAGCACTTTTGAAAAATTTTCAATTTTATTTTCAATTTTTGTGGGATTTAGGCCCTCAACCCCCACGTTTATATCTGCATGTAACAACTCAAAATTTCGCTTCTTAGGTAGAGAGTTAAATAACCTATTTTTGATTGAAAATTGCAGAAAAGGCACCTGAAATAGTCAAAACACCGGCTAAACGCCAGCTTTGGCCTAAAAGTCGGAAAACGCTAAAAAGTCAACTTTGATACAGCCTATTTTGGGTGAGGACCAAACTTGTAACGGCTCGAAATTTCGGGCGGAGGTCACCGGCCATTTTTAGAGGGGGATTAATGACCTCCAATTTTTGGCTAGAAAAACGGCCAAAAAAGTACATTTTTTCCAAAAATCGGAGGGAGTCCGAAATTTCCTGGCTTCAGGAGGGATAGGGGGACGACTAACTTTAGTGGGGGACCCCTTGTTGCATGTCTGGTGTGGACTGAGGGAATCCCCTCCTGCATGCATGCAAAAAAGTTGGTCTTCTCATCTAGCTGAGTTCAAATCTTTCACTCCCCCTCCGAATTTGGAGCAATAACTTGCTGTGTTCAAGCTTTTTCTATGTATTTCCGACGTCTACTCCAGAAAATCTTCCATGTTTCGTTAACGATTAATCTGAATTAGAACAAAAGGGCGAAATAGATTAGAACATACATATGTATGCACGCTGAAGTGTGAATTTGAAGTTACCCCATCTTGTATGAGCTGTTTTCAATGCACATACATACATATGTTTCTCTCACCAGACATGCACAGCAAAGGAATTCTGGGGTTGAAACCAACAATTTTTCCAAAAATGTCTTTTTAGGCTTAAAACGATGCGTTTGCGCCAAAACGATCATTTTTTAACGTTTCTGACGATTCTTTGTCTTTCTAGGGCACGTAAATGAAAGATTTGAAAGTTTCACTTTACCAATAATCAGACATGCACAGAATATTAATTTTGGGAGTGGGTGGAATTTAAAAAAGCCTTTTTTGAGCTCAAAAATGGTGGATGGATATGCGTCACAAACATCGTTATTCTGCGATTCTGACGATGCACTATGTATCTCTCTAAAGCGTAAAACAAAAATTTCGAAAAATGCAAAAGATTGGAATAAACTCAAGAAAATGTAGTTAAAAAATGAGTATATGTCGCGATGTGCCTGAATCCTGGGTGCGAAAAAATTTCTGCGGGGTATGATGGACCTTTCTGGGGACTGGGGCATACATGTAGGAGGGGGATGTTGGATTCCTCACCCAAAGTCGGCTGCCCTCCCCATCCATCTGAAGCCAGAAAATTTTGGCCCCCTCCTAAATATGGCCAAAGACCCCCCAACTAGATCGAGTATGCTAATAATTAAAGCTCGAAAACACCACTACGGTTGATCTTGCGTTGCAGTTTCAAATTTATTTGGACTACTTTTTACGATATATACGATTTGAACTTTTATTTTTTCAAGAGGTGCATACGATTCCGGCTAAGATGTTTCGACGAGTATTAACGATTGTTCAGGCTCACTGTAAATTGGGCTTAACTGCTACGCTGGTCAGAGAGGATGATAAAATAACGGACTTGAATTTCCTCATCGGTCCTAAAATATACGAAGCTAATTGGATGGAATTACAAAAGGCCGGCTTCATCGCTCGAGTTTCTTGCGCCGAAGTGAGATTTTTTGGGCAAAATGACGCTTTTAACAAGCAAAATCGAAACCATACGCATAGGCAGTAACCAAATTCCGGGGGTCCGTTGGGGCCAAATAGCCCAAAATTTCACCAAAAATTTAATTCTGCGGTCTATCGATTTTTTAGGGTCTTTCACATTACGAATTATCTAGACTCCTCCAGACCTCACGCCAATGTATGGTAGAAGTCGGTGAAGCTTATGCAATCGGAAGTTTTCTATGCCCTTTACTACGCGCAAAGAAGCAACCGTTCTGTTTAGATTGTGAGGAATTATATATATCTTTGTGTAGATGATTATTTTTTGCGCTATTATAAATGAGAATCGTGCAAATTAAAAGATCTGGAAGCTAACCTATTTTACTCGTATGATCAGAAACTTAAACGGTGCCCGAATCTTAACGAAGATATCTTAACTATTCATTAGTTTTGAAAATTTTCCTAATTATTCATCAGTGTTGAAAAAGTTGCATTTTCAGAAGATTTTTACATATATAAACATTTTTAGATATTGGGGTAAAAAAGATATTTTAGTTACACTTTTCATCGACTTTGTGTTGAATCTAATTGATGCCTTTAATTTGAATGCTTAACTGCCCTTAGGATTTTCTGAAACCCCCGGATCATGTATGGTTGTATATGTGACTTTTCTCAAATAACAAAATGTTAAATTTTTATTACGAAAAATGTATGCAATAGGCATGAATTTGCGTAATGATATTGAAGTTAACAGAATTCAATCATGTGCATGTGTATCGGCCCGTATCCAGGATTCGGTCAAGAAGATAGGGACGGACCCAGCAGTTGGTTTATATCTCGGTAACACTGTTGAGATAGCTCGAAAAATAGCATTTTCGACGTTTTTCCACACGCTCTATTCATTAATATCATTAAGTTTGAACTTTTTAACAAATTTTTTCTTATTTATAAAAGCTATAAAAATTGTCCCGCTTGAGTCAAAATTATTGAAAATGCTTCACAAAAATTTGAAGATCTCGTGACACACAGATGCTGTTTTTGCATTTAGTGCGTTATCTTTCATACCTTTCAAATTTTCTTTCTGCCGAGGTTGTAGGAGCCCCCCATATCTGTTAATACGATCATACGTGTTTTTTGAGGGAAGCTTTTGATTACCTCAGAATGGCTATGTGTATCCGCATTTTTTGACTATATTTTCTTTAGTTTTCTCGATTTTTTGAAACTTTTTTTCAAAATTTTTTATGTTTTAATGTTCCAGAAAGAACGAGCATTGTCTGAAAGGTCTGAAAATAGTGTTTGTGATGTGTACCCGACGTTTTTTGGGCCAAAGAAAGCATTTTTTGAATTTTTGGGCCATACCCCGCGAGAATTTCCAAGCTGATGTACATGTAGCCACTTTGTCCTATAGTTAACGATATTCTAGAATATCTGGCATTCTTCCAACGTGCTTATTTCCTTATCTCTTATTATTATCTTGCTCACCTTATTTCTTCTTATTACCACGCTTAGGTCTGGTGCCTGATGACAGCCGAATTTTATAATTGCTATTTGACCGCCAAGATTCAACGGAAACTATTATTGGCCGTTATGAATCCAAACAAATTCCGCACTTGCCAATTTCTTATACAGTATCACGAAAAAAGAAATGACAAAGTACGTCAGTTAATGCGTTTCAATATTTCAATGTCACGCGCGTGAAATGGAGATTGAACAGCAATTTCCTAACATTTAATTGGCTGTTTACTCATCTTTGTGCCCAAATAACGATTTTCTTGCCCCTGGCTTTTATGCATGAAAATTTCTTTAGTGTTTATTCCAATTTCTTAAATTTTTAATCATGAATTTAATTTTTTCCTGAGTTTGTCGTGAAAGCATTCACAGTGAGGAATTTAATTTTTTCCTTCATTAGATATTAGTGTATCGGTTTGTAATAAAATAAAGTGATTCTCTCATTTTCGACTTTTGGTTTACATATGTATGTTTTGTCGCTTCCTCGGAAAAAATCAGTTGATAAAAGAGAATCGAAGAATGCTCTGAATTGTATTCATTATTGTTCCTTCAGTCGTATATTCAATCTAGAGATATATGTATGTTTTAATGGCTCGAAATTTTAGGAGGGAAGGGGGTAGCCGGCCGTTGGGGGATTAATAATATGTTTTTCGTTAAAAGATGGCATAAAAACTTGCAAATGGCATAAAACGCAAGTTTCGTCGAAAATATGAGCGCGGTGTAAAATCGCAGTCTTGGAGGGTGATATTGTGGGGCGACCATACATGTAATGGCTCGAAAATTTGTGTAAACGAGGCGGTCCCCGTTCAATTTTCAGATGAGGGGTTAGTAAATGACCTCCAATTTTTGGTCATAAACGTCAAAAAAACCTGAAAAGAGCCAAAAAGTTCAATTTTATCCTAAAAATTGAGGATCACACATTCTTTGACTTTGGGGGATGGCGGGACGATCAACTTTGGTTGGGATTCCTCATCACCTTCTTGTATCGTATCTGAGGACGCCTGACTTTGGATGGATCTCTATCCTCTGTACGTATATGGAAAAGTTATTTATCTAAAAAGTGTTTGTTACAATAACTTCATAATTGCATCTTTTCTTGTTTTTCTATTTTTAAATATTTATCCATTATTAGCCTTTTAGCCCATTTATTTTTAATCTTTTGCACTGAGCTAAACATTGTTAATCTATGGCATTGATGGAATAGAATAAAGTACGCTAATGCGTGCACATTTCTCATTTGATTCGTTATTTTTAGATAATAGTATTTTCGGATAACGTGTTTGCGTTGAAAAAATACGCAATCAAGATGGAAAAGCCGTTTTTGTACGGCGAAACGTCGCAGAAGGAACGAATGCAAATTTTACAAAATTTCCAGTTCAATCCTAAAGTCAATACGATATTTGTTTCAAAGGTATATTGAATAGAAATCATCGAAATCGTCTCTGATTTTTAAAAATTAAGGAGTGGTAAAACCCTCTCCCCTCTCTACATATGTCCAAATGTGGTTCCTTCTTTTTTTGATATGTGCTACGTCCTTTAGAACTGATCGTTTATGTTTTTGAAAATTAAAATGCACTTTACAAGAGTTTTGATTGTGCCGAACACGGTTTTTTTGTATTCGGCAAAGATTTTTCCCGATGTGCAAAGACTTTTTGGGGCCGTCTTTTGACATGTGCAAAGATTTTTGGGAGGATGAAGACTAGATAAAGGTTCGAATTCGCAAAAATTCTCGAAAAGAATAGAAAATAAAAAATAAAACACCAGAACATATGTGTACGTACGAATGCTATGCTTATTGCATCGATCAAACCTAAATACTCTAATAATTCATGTGTCTCGGTTATGTAGGTCTAAGAAAGAATGTAAAAGTAGTACCTACATATTTACTATGCAAGTCTTAATTTTTTGACAGAAATTTCAAAAGCTCCATTTCTCTAAAAAAAGACTGCTACAATTAATGAGCACAAAGAAATACTATCTTTCTGACGCGAAGGTGCCTGAAAAAAATTTTCATCAAAATACTTAGGGCTTATATCATTTTTGGAATTATCTGTTTTGGTTTCTGAAGGTGGTTTCTATTTGAATAAGGAACATTGCATTGACGGAAGCATAATAGCAACAATTCTTGATCAAATTAGCTGTCTCTTGGCTTTAGCAAGCCAGTGATTGGGTTTCTCGAATTTGTAAATTTTGAGTAGTTGTTAGCTTCTCAGATTTGTACTACTTACAGCAGTACTAATTCGGTATATTCGGATATCTAAGGCTGCTAAAACTTGTGAATACCGATTTAAAAAACGATTGAAAATCGATTTGATTCCTAAAATTAAACGTTTCAAAAAATTATATAAATTGTCTTTATTAAGCGATATTTTTAATTAAATTTTCTTTAAAATACATTAAACTTCTTAGGTGGCAGATACGTCATTCGATTTGCCGGAAGCCAATGTTTTGATTCAAATTTCGGCGCACGGCGGTTCGCGGCGTCAAGAAGCTCAACGCCTTGGCCGAATTTTGCGCGCCGAAACGCGGCTCCTCTGAACAATTCAACGCTTTTTTCTATTCGTTAGTGTCGCAAGATACGCTAGAAATGAGCTATAGTCGCAAACGACAACGTTTCTTGGTCAACCAAGGCTATTCGTACAAGGCAAGTTTAATGATTCGGAGAATTCCTCTCGAAGTTGGAAATAATTGTAGAATAAAAAAGCCCCAAAATTGTTCAGATCCGATTTTTTAATTAAAATTGGGTTCCTAATGTTTTACTAATTTTTAACCGAAAATTCTAGTTTTTTCGGGCGGTAAAGAGCAAGAAGCATACGTGATCTTGGGGGTTTCAACCCCCGGCAAAATTTTCACCTCCGCCCAGAATTCGCGATTTTCCCAAAGTTTCCAAAAATTTCCTGTAGATTTTGTGCCTTTTTAAGCGTTTTTAGCTACTTATTTGCTCAAAATTAACAAATTTTAGGCGTTTCGCGTCATATACTAATGTTTTGACTATATTCTGCTCAATTTTTTCGACTTTTTGATTTTCTTCGGAATTTTTCTAAATGATTTTATGCTACTGGAAAGATTGAGCAATATCAGAAAGCCGAAAAACGATGTTTTTGACGCGCATTTACACATTTTTTGGTCCCAAAAAAGTACTTTAAAATTTCACTCCCTCTCTTAGAAGTCCCATGCTGTGCTTATCTGCTAAGAAGCTGAAAAATTACTAAAGGAGACGGTCGAACTTGTATTACATGTAAATGGTTGAAACGAATTTTCTCTTCAACCCAATAATTTTTCAGCCTTATCGATAAGTTTTGCAAATTGCCTGATGACACTGCTTGATTATTAGATTATAACGTACCCTTTTGCTACTGGCTTCATATTTTCGTGAGTATGTGAAAAAATGTAGAAAAAATTTTGAAAAAAATAGGAAAACTTGAAACGGCGACTCCGTATCACTATCTGATATTAGCTTTTTTATAGTGTTGGTAATCAGACATGCAGAACACGGAATTTCTGGGAGATTGAAATTTTAAAGTGCTTTTTGGACTTAAAATCATGGGTACGCGTCAAAAAAACATCATTTTTCGGCATTTCTGACGATGCTCTATCTTTTCTAGAGCATAAAAAAATAAAAAATTACTGAAAAAATCGGAAAAATTTGAATTAACTTAACAAAATATGGTCAAGAGATGAGTAAAAGGCGCGAAGCACCGAAACTTTGACACTTTTGAGCTAATCGATGACTAAAAACGCCTAATACGGCACCTTTTATACGAATTTTGTAGGTAAGTTTTAAAAAATTGTGAGTTCTTGAAGAGGGTGAAAAATTTCCTAGGGAAACTTCACCTCCCCAAATTATATATAGTAGTAGTCAAGATCTTCGGATATGTTGGAAAGTCTGCAATCTCGATCTTATCTGAACTTTCGTTTAGGTGATTACCAAATTAGCCGGAATGGAGGAAGATTCTTTGTTTTATTCAACAAAAAATGAACAGTTGGAGTTATTGCAGCAGGTTCTAGCCGCCTCGGATGCAGATATAGAAGACGAAATTGCTGATGATGATTCTACCGAAACAAACTACAAATCTGAAGCTAAGGTATATATATATATATATATATATATATATATATATATATATATATATATATATATATGCGGAACGCCAAGAACCCGTAGATTTTCTTATTTAAAAATTCCCGAATTCATTTCAGGACAGAAAGCCCCCTCCACACATGTAACAAGAGGGATGGGAGATCCCCCACCTAAAGTTGGATGTTCCCCATCCCCTAAAAGGCAGATAATTTTTGACCCCCCCCTCCACCGATTTTTATGAAATATTGAATTTTGGCGGGTACAGGACTTTATGCGTGTATTCTGTCCTTATTTAGGAAAATAAATTAGGTTAATTGTTTAAATAAATAGTTAATTAAATTAATAAATAAAAATAAATGGACTGGCCCCTTAAATTAATAATTATTTTTGTTTCTCCAAAAGTTTTTAGCGGCAAAATTAAAATTTCTTCAAATGAGTGCTTTTAAAAGACCTCCAACAGGTTTTATCACTTTTTGTTTTACCTTTTTCATATTTACAAGTGCCTCGGATTGAGTTATTGATTTCATACAATGTTTTTTCTTGTTTATGGCGGAGATGGGGAATTTAACTTTTCTTCTATTATTATCAGAAGCATATCCAACTTCTTGCACGGCATGGGGAAGTTGGATCCTTACATGGACATGGGGATTTACACCATAGGTGGGCAGCACCAAAATTCTGGGAGGTGCAAGGTTTTTTAAAGGTCTAAAAATGGCCTTAAAAATGGTGGTATGGTGAAAAAACACAATTTTTCAACGTTTCTTGTCGAGCACTATCCAGTGGCATTAAAAAATTGCGAAAAAAGTTTAAAAATTGAATTCTGGGGGGGTATTTTGGTTTCTGGGGGTGCATACCATACGTGGACAGCAAGAATATTCTGGGGTGCAAGATTTTTCAAAGTTCAAGAAATGGCCTCAAAATGGTAGTATGACGTAAAAACACCATTTTTCAACATTTCTCATCGAGCACGATCCATTGGCATCAAAAAATTGCGAAAAAAATGATAAAAAATTTCAAAAATTGAATTCTGGGTAGAGCTGCACACTTTGCAAATTTTACTACCCGGGTACCCGGCTATTTCATTACCCGGGTACCCGTGTATTCGGTACCCGGGTATACCCGGATAGGACCTTAGATAAAAGAGAATGCAGTGAACATCGAATATTTACGGTTGACAGTGAGGTCTAGGGAAAAGTGATATTTAAGCAGTAAAATTATTGAAAAACTAATGCAAGATTAAATAGAATCAAGGCTTTAATCTGAAGAATTCGTGTGCATTTAATGAAATTTAAGTCATTTTCATAATTCAAAGCAAAAAATTGTGAAGCAGGTTTTGTATCTTCATAGCGTCATTAAAACATTTGCAGCAGGAAAACACATTGACGAAAAGTAATTTTGAAATTAAGCGAAAATGAAAATTTATTCAAAAACAAGTCTAAGTCTATCTGGAGCTGACTGCAGAGACGTAGTCAGAATTTCGGTTCGGGGGGCATAAACGTTTTCGTGTGGAATTTACGGCCTTTCTATTGACAAACAGTTCGGAATTCATAAGTGGCGCAAAGTGCCAAGAAATTTAGTCATTGTTTCCACCCTTAACAGTTTGTAGCTCTGTGAATACTAATAATCTGATAGAGCAGAAAATTATCAAATTTGTACAAAACAGTTTTGACAATTCAAGCTTCTAACAAGAAAACTGCGAATTACTAACTTTGACTGAAGATATTTTGAGTGATTCAGGCTTTTAAACGCAATGCTGGAGCTTTACAAAAAGAGAACAGTAACTGGCGGCGCTCTGCGCCGGAAAATTTTGACGTTTTTGCACATTAAACTCAATTTATACCGCTTAAATCATACAAAACAGACAAATTAATGCCGGCGCGAAACGCCGGAAATTTTTAGAAATTCCTAACCCTTTTACCTGGCTTGTTCTCCCAAAAACCTCGTTGCACATGCACAACGAGATTTTATGGCTGCGGGACGTCTGAGGTGGGGAGCGGGATCCGGGGCAGAGTCCTGGCAAATTTTGTAAAAAAATTTTAATGTCAAATAGTAACGTTAAAATTTTCGCAAAATCGGCCAAATCTCGGTTCGGAAGCAAGCCCAAAAACACTTAAAATTGATGAACTCCTACATTGCACAAACTGATCTGAAATTCGTTTTTCGACCTCTGCTAGGTACATAGCGCAGCAACGGATCGCTGCCAGTAAGATATAGAAAGATGTATCCATGAAAATTTTGTTCTTACCGTTTTCTTGCCCATTTGTGGCCTTCTAATTTACAAAATGCAGTTCATAGAACAAGAAATGCGCAAAAACATAAGAAAATTTGGCCATTCCTTCCAATTAAAATAGGATTATGTGTCCTTGTAAAGAAAGATAAACGAAACAAAGAATAGACAAACTGGTACACAAAAGACAAACAAAGCAGAGAATAGACAAACTGGTTCACAATCATTTTCGCACTTTTACTATCATACTCAACAAGCATGCGCAGTTTCATTCAACGAACAAATAGTGCATTAAATTACTAAAGTGATGTGGAGTGCTGGATTATTTTAGCTGATTCAAGCTTTTAAATTTGTTGGATCTATATAGCAATAAATAATGACTCGGCGCGGAAAATTCTGACGTTTTTGCCTTTTTGGACTCAATTTTCTGGACACACATTATTGCAACAAAAAAATCAACAATATTTTCTGAAAAATTTCGAGGGGGGCAGGTACCCCCAATGCCCCCTGGCTACGCCTATGGCTGACTGCATTTGGAACATCGATAGGCTTTGAACCAGGTCTAACTAAAACAGTTGCGCGCACGATGTGAATAAAAGTTGCAGTTTAAATTTATATAATGGTCACAGAAGTGAATGCATTATAAAAAAGCGTCGCTAACAGATAATTTCTTGTTTAAATTTGTTTACAATGAAGAATAAGAAGAATTCGGCACAAATAAAATAATGTAACTAAAGAGCTGAATAATGGAATATGCCTAGACGGTATGCGCGATATATTGTGATAATAGGAAATATTAACAGACTCGCTTATTTAACATTTTACGGTTAATTATATCAAATCACATTTACATTGTGATTCAGTCGCACGTTAGAAGCAATATGTTTCTAAGTTTCTAATTCAATTCTTAGCACATATTGCATAACTGCAGTGCTAATTTTCCATTTTATATTAGGGGATTCGGGTACCCGGGTAGTAAAATTATTTTGTACTCGGGTACTCGGTTACCGTTCGGGTGCCCGCGTGCAGCTCTAATTCTGGGGGAGGTGCATACCCCTCAAAACCCTTCCACGCCCAGGTGTGGTGCATATTCCCCAAACCCCTCACGCCCAGGTATGATTTACACACATCCCAGAATGGAATTTCTGGTGCTACTTTTAAGGAATTTTTTTCGTCTGAACCCATAGAATTTGGCTGCTGCCCATACGGTTGGACCCTAAAAATAAACCCTCATACTCGATTTTATCTTTTGTTTGTATCGCGATTTTTATGTCAATGAATGTAGCTCTATGGGATACGTTGGAAAATAATATTTTTGTCTAAAGTATCAAATTTGCTCCTTCCTGTGAACATCGTTCACTTTTAAGTTGCGCAAAATTTCTTCAATTAGGGGATTTTGATACTCTGAAACACTATAAATTTGCGGAAGATTCTTGTCCTATCCTGGATTTTAAACTTTCTTCATTCGCTTGAATCTAACTGTTACATTTCACGGTGTTGTTTTCGCATTGATCAGTAATCTGCGCTATTTTTTGGTAATTTAGTACATTTTTATTGATGATAACTTGCACGGATGACAATCTTTGTATCCATTTTTGTGTAAAAGTTGCAAATAAAAATAGCCTGATGATTGATAAACTGAAATTTTACGATCCGTTGCAAAATTGTATACCAGAATGGGACAGTCATTGCAAAACTTGCACAGCTTCGTTTATTTTTCCTTGAAATTCAAAAAAATGAAGAATCGTTCATTAATTTCCTGCATTTCTTATTTATTTAAGATTTCTGTTGGTTTTATTTTTCTGTATGTCGCATATCTTTGTTTCAGTTTATTCGGCGAGAAGGAAGCTTAAGTTCGTTGTCTGGCGTGCATAATGTTTTGTATACGCAAGCTGAGAAAAGAAAAGCAGGTTCCTCGTCTAACGTTGAACGCCATCCATTGTTTAAGCGATTTAGAAAATGATTATGCGTCTCGTATTAAACCTACTCTTGCGTCTCGTTTTCATTATTTTTGATTCTCATATGGTTAAATAGCCTCGTTGAATAAATGTGCTACGTACGACAAAAATACTATTTGTAAATAGTATTACATTAGGTCGCTTCGTTTGTTGTAACATAAGCTTTATATGTAGTCTTATAACTTTATGGTCCTTTGTAGTGGTTGTTATACTTTGAATTCTACAATTTTTTGGCGTGAGTATGAAAGTAAATAGAACCAGCGCGAGGAGAATGTGGTCGCGCTGTAGTCTGTTTCAAGATTATTGGGACTTTTGTTACAAGTAAGTATTAGCAATTCAGCCAATCGACAAAGAGCAGTTTCGTAGCGCCCGCCTCTCACACCAACTGATTTGCTAATTGTGCGATGATCTACAACATTCCAATTTCCGCCGACGCTTTCTGAAGTGGTCTAGTAGTATAACCCAGGTACCTGGGGGAATGGGGGTTCGGACCCTCACAAAAATCGGAAAAATAGGACTTTTTAAACATTATTTTGTGCTATTTTTGGGCTTAGTCCCCTAAAAATTGATGTTGGTCCCTTCAAAATAGGAAGGCCTGTTATTACCGCACTCACTTTACAGCGAAAAATACGGAGTTCCACTTTGCGCGTTGTATAACTATTTTAAAGTGCGAGACGGCCGGTTACGCTCTCAAAACTATCCAGAGCCAAACTGATCCAGGGTGCCGAAGCGTACGGTTTAAAAGCCAAGTAACATGCAATAGACGATAGCCAACCGGAGGAAAGGCCTTTACACCGATTGGCTGAATTTTTACTGCTTACTGTAAAAAAAGTCGAATTTTAAAACAGACATACCTATAGTCTATTCACGAAACTATGCGTGTAAATCAATTCTCAGCGATCTGGCGAATAGCTGCGAAAGTGATTTCTTCTAGGTAGTTTGCTGTAATACTTTTGCATAGTAAAACTTCATATACTATAGTCCGTTCTCGCACAAGTTTGGGAATATGTTTTAGAAATCATCTCCAACAAAAAGCTGACAGATTGCGATTATAGCATTGATCTGATATATAATTATCGCAATCCGCCTGCTTACTGTCGAAGAAAATTCTCAAAACTTATGCGCAAACTTAATGTGAAACAGACTAAAATCAATTGCTATGCACAGTATCGTAATTGCTGCTTCAGTTTAAACCGCTTTTGTAATCGATTCAAGAATCTTGATTCGTGCACAAGTTTTCGTGAAACAGACTACAGATTATTCTTCAATGATATGTACTTACCTGTATGTTGGTGTACATTATGTATCTAGCTCAGGATTGGAAATAGGGTTAGGGGTACCTATAAATCAGGGGACCACATGCACATGTATTTCGGGTGTCAGTCTGACATGGGAAAGGTCAGTGGGACAGACTTTGGTACTAAAATTAACTTAAAAATTAGCAGGTTAGTCCGTTTCACGAAGCCTTGTGCAAGCAAGGAAATCGATTTTCAACGATCTAACAAGCAGCTACAAAAGTTGTTTCTAGGTAGCTTACTGAAATATCTTGCATGAAAAACTATATACTTATCGATTGTTATGCTTAGAATCATGACTGCTGTTTCAATTTAAACTGCTTTGTAATTGATTAACTTTGACTCAAGGATTGTGATCCATACGTATGGTTTCGTGAAACAGGTATTATAGTCTCTTTCACATAACTTCGTGCATATATTCTAAGAATTTTCAACGACAATAAGCCGAGGGTTACGATAATTATATATCAGATCAATGCTGTAATCGCAATCTGTCACCTTATTGTCGGAGATAGTTTTAAAATTTATGACCGAAGTTGTGTGAAACAGACTATAGGCACCCAACGAACAATATACGCATTTCGGTACCTTGGAAAATTTTTTTAAGATAATCTTTGTAAAGCTGGCAGTAAAAGTGTTTAATTTAAACGGTACAAATTGTGCACAATTAAGCACTGTTAGTTGTTAATTATACATTGTTGTGGAGACTTTTTGTGTGCTTCCCGCTCAGACGTCTTTATTGTGGTTTTCTGATTGTTTACTTACATTGCGCGAGTGTCATGGCGATGCGCATTAATCAAACTGCAGCAAATGTTGGTGAAATTAAACAATACCTGCAGGAAATGGCTCAATGTACGTTTTTTATCACTTTGTTCACGCATATTGTATCGAGTCATGTTGGAATTGAGTCTCAAAAATAGAAAATACTTGATGAAGAAAATAACGCAAAGTGTCGTCAGTCAATAAAACATAAAGTGGGGACTTTAAAAAAAATTTTGAATATTAACTCATTGAAGACAGAAATAAATAAAATTACCGGAACTTCGTATTGGCTCAAATTAGCTCGTAAGTACGAAAATATCGGAAATTGAAATCTTTAAGTCGGAGTAACTTAAGAATGTAACTGCGAGAGTTACACGGTAGGCGAACCTGCCTTAGCAGTTCGCGATAGCCATAACATAGCCAATACTAGTAGCTATCTATGATAGTGCACTGTGGGCTATGCCTTCGGTCTTCCCATTATTTCCCCAAATCTTTCAACAATAAAAAACATTTAGATACTTGTCCGGTATCGTAGAGTTAAGTGTATGATAATAGTAATTGTTTAATGCATACCGCTTACGTGAATCGAGAACATTCGATCTGAGATAAAAGTCATTTCAGTATTATGTTAAATTGATCGTTGTTTTAATTTACTGTAATGGCCCTTGAGGCCAGTGTACTTAACGTTGTATTAGAGTTTCGGCTTTTTGGTTTTTTCGTTGGCCGGTTATTTCGACTGTACATTATCGTTTTTCTTTGGCGTATTTTGTTTCCCGGCTGTAGGCCGTGTGTTCTTCGTCGAATAAAAGTATAGAAAACCAACCCAGTGGTTTTGGTTATACCGAGGGTTAGGTCGGCCACCATCCCTTCGTCGAGGACTTCCACCTTTTAGTGGACTGATAGGTAAATTCCGTATGATAGCTTATCTTTATTCGAAAATCATATTTTATTTCTCAAGCCAAAAATTGATCAAAAATATTATTTAATCTTTAGGGATGATTGATCAGCATAGAGCTCGTTGTTGTTGTTTTCATTGTTCAGCGTGCTACACAAATTAGGAACCAAAAACATTTCTGATCAGGTACTGATTGAAAATAAGTTAAATAACAACTTGAGCTTGAGATAGGTCAACTGACCTCCGCGGCAAATTCCGAGACTAGGTAGGTAGCCTTAGGTCTTAGGGCGTAGCTGCTGAGATCACCCGACAAAAAGCAGCCAGCAATATTAGGGCTGAGGGGATCGAAGCCGTAAGGTCTGTAAGGGTCCAAAGATCGAAAGCCATCCAGTGCCGCGCGATCGGGGCCAGCACTAAGCGCAGACTTAAGTACCTACGTACCTAGGTAAATCTCGAAGGCAAATGTTAGCCTTGCCCGTATCGCTATTGTAGATACAGGGCAGCTACATTTACATTGGACGTTCCCTCCTTTAGGCTGCTAGCTACAGCCGAGCTGATCAATCATCGTAAAATTATTTTTCGATCCAAAAATCATCATTTTGGCCATCTAAAAATGTGTAACGTTTCGTTCACCTTTGTTGTTGTATCGACCGCGATTGTGGCAGTGCGCAATTTAAGTAAGCGTCCGTGGTAAAGATTTTGTGTATCGTGGTAAAGTCATCGTTATTTTTCTATTTCCGTCGAAATTTCTATCAACGAAGGCAGCTCTCACGCTCGCATTTTTCTATAAACGTCGACCCACAGGCGACGATTCATCATTTTTCTCTCTTGACGACGAAATTCCGTCATTTGGGTGTTTACCTACCTGTTTTTCTAACCACGTACACGTTTTTGCGCTTTAGGCTTAGTCCTACCTGTTTTCGATCATTTCACGTCTGGTATATCTTACTTCACGTAAGGAAGTACTATTTACGTGGAAAAACCTGTTTTTTGGATCGACAAAGGCCAAATTCGAAACATTTATTTTGGGAAAAATTTCGACGTACTGAAATTTATTTTACCCAAGGTCACATTTTTCGACATTTTTGATACCTAAAAATGGCAGGAAAAAGGTTTTGCGGACACCGCCCGCTAAATTGAAAAAACCTTCTACGCCACCTACTTCAACTCGCCAATTACCTACCGCGCCTGTTGACTCTAATAGCGCGAGTAATTCTGCGAGTAATGACACAATTACGAAAGACGTAACTACTACGGCGAATAATGATAAATTACCCGCGTCACTAAATGCCGCGAGTAATACACAGTCCGATGATGAATTGTTATTGACAACTGTGCGATCGCGCATTAATCAAACTTCGATAACTAGATCGGACCCTAACATTGATAATTCATCAAATCATACAATGATTGATAATACGACTACGCATAACACAGCGAATAATCCTGAAACCAGTTCGGAGCGCGAAAATCCCGATTCTGACGTCGAAAGTAATCATAGTCACAGCATAAATGCCGACCAAGAGCGTGCTAATGCTAATGCGACTAATGATCTTCTTTTGAAAGCTCTACAAGCTATTCATTTACAATTTTCGGATCTTTCTACGCGCTTTGAACAAGATAAAAAGGCAAATGCGGATGAAATGCGTAAACTGCGTCTGGAGCTAAGCACTATGCTTAAACCCCAACCAGTTCTGAATCGCATAGAGAGTAATCCATCTGAGCGCGTTAACCACTCAATCGATAGCGCAAATTTTTCTGAATTCAATGCACAAACTGCGAATCGTGCGCAAAGTACGCATCGTGCATCTTCACTGTTGTCTACTAGCAACAGAGCGTCAAATTCACGCTCACCTTCGGAAACCGTTCCTGAAAATATAACTCAAAGTTGTACAAATCGCGCGCCTGTGATGTCTAATTTGTCACAGAATCCTGTAAACACGGGTTTGCAACCAGTGCAAAACTCGGGTTTTTCGGAAAATATACCTACGATTTCGCAGCCGTCGGTATCGATTTCGCAGACGTCGCGATCTCGACCTTCGCTGTCTTTAAATCGTAATGCGCCTTCTTTCGTACCTAGCTCTTCTACTACGAACTCGCAGCAGCAATTGAATCCTCCTCCGCTGCAATATTTTCCACCTCAAGGCGAAAATTTACCTAATAGCTATGTACCTAATCCCATAAATGTGGAAATACCACTTAATAATAATATTTTGCATTCTTCCAATATCGAAATGCAACCTGTTGAGATAAATCTATCTGGCATTAACACCAAATCTGCACCTCCACCTGAATCATCTAGTAGGAGAAGACATGTAAAATTTTCTGACGAAAGCTCATCTAACAGCTATGATCGCCCGCGCAGCCGTCGCTCGCGTCGCAAAAGTCGATCGCGCAGACAACGTCATCGGCATAGTTCAGGTTCTTCATCTGAAAGCTCTCGTGGTGACTCTGCGTCTCGCTGATTCCTTGAATTGCGGACCATTTTTGCAGCAAATGCAATTTGCAATTGCTAATAAAAAATTTTTTTGATGGCGATAAATCGGATATGAAACCATATTTTGCAGAATTTGAATTGCTTGCCAATACCTATGATATTGACAAAGCTGATCGTTTAAAATTCGCTACTGGATTTCTTGATCCTTATGCTTTGCGTTTATACCGTTCGTTACCTGCTGACATACAACAATCGTATTCAAAAACGAAACAAGCGCTAATAGCCGAATTTTGTCCAATGGACACCGGTGCGCTCTTTAATCGTTTTTTGTCACACAAACAGCAGCCTAACAAATCGGTTAAAGCTTATTATCTCTCGCTTCGCAAAGAATTAATTAAGTCTGATCCTTACCTTGAAATTGATTCGCCACATTTCAATAATTTAATGCGACATCAGCTAAAAGAAGGTTTATTACCACACATTTCGAAAGAAGCATATCACAAAAAACCTAGAGCATCTTTAGCTGAATTTTTGGACAATGCGCTAAGCGCTGAATTTGCTAACAAAGAATTTGAGGATAAAAAGGCAGTAACGCCTTATGTATCGGTAACAGCTGCTCCTGTAGGCAGCGCAGTACCTAAAGATACCCCTCGCGCAATTAATCAAACTGATTCAAATCGCTCACGTTATAAAACATTTCATTGCACATCGCGTGCTGAGAAACCAGAAAGTTCTTCTCGTAAATATTGCACCTTTTGCAAGCGCATAGGTCACATCTATGAGGAATGTTTCACGCGTCAAAGACAAGAAGTAACTAATAATACTAATCAGAACAATCAAGCAGAGCAAAATAATAATTCTATGGCTCGCAATCGCAGCCAATCGCGTTCTTTCGCGTCGAAATTGTTCGCCATCGCGTTCGAATTCGCAAAATAGACATCGATCTCAATCACGATATCGTAACCCTAGTCAACATCGCTCATTTAACTATGCAAATAATAATAATCGCTTTGAAACAAAGCAATCACGATCGAATTTTTGGCAAAATCGTAATGATTATTACCAAAATTCGCGTGCTAATTATCAAAATTCAGCGTTACGACAATCGCTATAATAATCAATCGCGCCAAAATACACCTTTTGTACAATTCCCAAATGAACAACGTGGGACATACTATAACTCGAACTATCGCAACGACAATAATTTTAATCGTCCTTATGTTACATATACCGCAGATAACCAGCCCACCATGAATGCGCCCCCACCGCAGCCAACCCTTACATCTCCTCATGATGTAAACACGGTTACTGCGAAAGGGCCAGAATCTAGCGCGCGTCCCAATCTATTCGCGTCGCAAGAATTTCTCAAAGAGTACGAACGTTTACAACGTCATCTTGCAACTTACGAGAAAATCAATCTACCTCCGTCTAAGATCTTAGATCCTAATATTCCTATTGTAAGTCACGCTGGAACTAATTTACCCACTATTCTTGTCAAAGTTCATGGTGTTGATGTACCTGCTCTCATAGATACAGGTTCACAGGTCACCATGATGACCACATCTGCATTCTTGCGTCTTGGTTTTAATTTACCACCTAAACAAGTTTCGCAAGTTGTGCATGGTGTAGAGCGAAATTACTGCAGTCGTTTGCTATAAAGTAACTATGACTCTAACCATCGCGGAACAATCTATTTCTACCTCAGTTGCTATAATTGATCATTTGCCGGAAGACATGCTCTTAGGATACGATTTTTGCGAATCCGCACTCATGTGGGTTAATCCTATTGAGCGTTGTGCTTTTATAAATGGCATAAAGGTTAATTTACTCTCATCTCATGAAAAATTGCAATTTCTGCGTGAAACCCAACGCAACCACCTCTGGTGTTGTGTGTGTGCATGTTTCGTTGCCCGAGCCTGTTATCATACAACCTAGGCATGAATTAATTACACCTGGCTATATAAGTCATGGTTCTTGCAATTTTGATTTCGCACTATTCGAACCAAATCCTGATTTTATGGAAAAAACTTTACTTTTTGTTGCTCCGTCTATAGTCAATGCTTCACAGCCTTTAATACCTGTTCGCGTCTGTAATATCTCTAAAGCGCCAATTCGCATTGACTCTGGTGAAATAATAGGTTCTTTAACCACTGATGCTGAAGTCGTGTCACATGTTTCATCTTTGGATGATAGGACACCAGAACTTTCTGCATCAATAAATAAAGCTTTAAACGGCTCCGCCGTTGATTCTAGACAACAGCAACAAATCCGTGAATTATGTCTAAAATACGACTCAATTTTTGCACTAAAAAACGAACCTCTCGGTCGTACCCCCTTGATGAAACATCATATTGATACAGGGGATAATCCACCCGTTGTGGGAAAAACTTATTGTGTCGAACATTCTAGAAGGGAATCTATGCAGAAAATTATAAATGAAATGCTTGCGGATAAAATTATTCGACCTACAACTAGCCCATGGGCAAGTCCTTTATTTCTCATTGGAAAAAAGGACGGTTCCCTAAGGCCAGTCGTCGATTATCGACGGTTAAATGACGTTACTAAAACACAAGTTTATCCTCTTCCGCAACTAGACGATTATTTTGATACTTTAGGCAGTGCTGCATATTTTAGCACACTGAATTTGAAATCTGGATACTGGCAAATCCCACTCGATAATAAATCTCGCGAAAAAACAGCATTTATATGTCCTGTTGGTCATTATGAATTTGAAATTTTACCTTTTGGGTTAAAGAATGTGCCCGCAGATTTTCAAAGACTAATGGAGCTCGTGATCGCAGGTCTAAATTGGAAATCTTGTCTTGTTTACATCGATGACATAATTATCTTTTCACGCACTTTCAAAGAACATTTAAAAGATCTCGAAAATGTCTTTATTGCTCTTAAAAAGGCAAACTTACGTGTAAAGCCTGATAAGTGCCATCTTGCGCATGCAGAGGTAAAATTTCTTGGCCATAGCATAAGTGCAATGGGCATCGCTCCTGACATGTCCAAAGTCGCGGATTTAATCTCGTTTCCCGTACCAAAAACCGTAAAATCCTTGCAGAAATTCCTTGGTTTAGTCCAATGGTTTAAGAAATTCGTTAAAGATCTCGCTAAAATTGCTAAACCGCTATTCCATCTTCTGCGTAAAGATGTCGAATTTTGCTGGAAGGCTGAACACCAAACCGCCTTTGAGCTTCTGAAGAAAGCATTTACGTCCCCACCTATTTTGCAATTACCAAAATTCGATGATGAGCACCAATTTATTTTAACAACTGACGCAAGTAACTACGCGTTAGGTGCTATTTTGACACAAAAACACTTACCATCAAAAAATCGTTTTATTCTTAGCTATGCTAGTTGCGTACTAAATTCTGCCAAATGTAATTATGCTACTTCGGAAAAAGAAGCGTTAGCGATAGTGTGGGCCATCAAGCATTATCGACATTATCTTTACGGTAAAAAATTCATTGTCGAAACTGATCATCAAGCGTTAACCTGGCTAGTAAACGTAAAAGACCCATCGAGTTGATTACGCCGTTGGGGTCTCAAATTACAGGAATACGAATATGATATCGTTTACTTTCCTGGTGCATATAATTGCGCAGCTGATCTTCTCTCACGTCATCCCAAATATGATCATGCAGAACGAAAATATAAAGTCGAGCGCAAAAATATTGTTAACATCGCAAATTTAGAATCAGAAGATTCTGAGTCAGATGATGAATCGGTTCCACCTGACCGATCGCGCGATAACGCGCCTACTGCACCAATTAATCATCCAAATGCGCAAAATAATGTTCCTACTGCGCAAACCGATCCTACTAATTCTAAACCACCTACATTTCGCGAATGTTTGTTACTTACCAATGCCGAAAAAGCTGAAATGCTAACACCTGCGCGTTTACTCGCTGAGCAACGTGCAGATGACGAGTTGCATAAAATTCGCATCGCATTGAACGACTTAACAACGAAAAAATATTGTGACGAATTTTTTCTCGTAAACGATGTACTTTTTCGTCGTTTCCAACCTAAGCGCTCACCAACTGTCATTCATCAAATAGTCATACCCAAATCTTTGCGTCGCTTCATATTAACAGAATTTCATGACTCTATTTTCGGAGCTCATTTTTCATCGCGCAAAATCTTGCCCGCCATTCAAATGCGTTATTGGTGGCCGCGCATGGAAAATGATGTGATCGCGTGGTGTCGGAATTGTGATGTGTGCTTACAACGTAAGGTCGCATTAAATTCCACATCCGTTCCGCTGCAACCAATCGAAGTATCCGCACCCTTTGAACTCATTGCGTGCGATTGTTTGCATATGCCGCGATCTCCCTCCGGAAATGACCAAATTGTAGTTTTTATGGATTATTTCACAAAATACGTGGAAGCTTTTGCTGTTTCTGATATCAAAGCAACAACTATCGCAAATTTATTATTACGAGAAATTATACCACGTTATGGAGTCCCCAAGAAATTTTTAACAGATCAGGGGTCAAATTTTACATCTACCCTTATTTCGGAAGTCTGTAAATTATTAAACGTTCAAAAAATATTCACAACCCCATATCACCCCCAGTGTGATGGGTTGGTGGAACGTTATAATCGAACTTTGATTGATGGTTTGTCGAAGCTGAGTGCGCGTTCCCAGTATGATTGGGAGCAATTTTTACCTTTTGCATTATTTGCATACCGCGCGACTCCGCAATCATCGACTAATATATCTCCTTTCGAAATGCTTTATGGTCGCGAACCAGCATTTCCTCTCGACACTTTACTAATAAATGACTTCGTGATAAATCCGAATTTACCTTCCGTTGCGGAAAAATATGTCATTGATTTAAAGCTGACTTTACAAGACTTGCATGAAATCGCATCTCAAAATTTAACGCAAGCGCGTAAGCAGCAGAAATCACAATATGACAAGTCCGTAACGCAAACAAATTTTTCTCTTTCGGATATAGTCTATCTTAATAATACCTCAGTCATTCAACCTGAAATAGGTAAATTATCACCCAAGCGTGTGGGTCCATACCGAATTATTGACTTACCTACGCCTGAAACTGCGAAAATTGCATATGTCTATAACCCTCTTATCGTTCATCACGTTCATAGGAATAGACTTCTGCCTGAGCCTAAACTACCTTATTCTGACTTAATTGTGGAAAAACACGCGTACGTCCCTGGCGATTTTGTGTTGGTTAAATTACCACATCGCCCTCTTGCCCCGGCAGTTGTCATAAGTTTTGAGGATTTACCGGGCAGGGAACAAAAAGCTAAGGACTGCGCGCCTATACGTTTATTAAATGGCTCTAAAACAGCACATGCCGTACCATTATCTAATGTTTTTCCTTTTGCAGACCCATGGCTGCAGAAGGCACCCCAAGCAAAGAGGCATTGCTGGAGGCAGCTGGTCGCCGATGCAAATTCGAAGGGCGTGATCCCGCGTCCTTAGATGAGTTTTGTTCGGCGTTGACCAGTATGGCTTTAGAGCGGGGTTTGGTTGTACCAGACCCGCTGCCACAAACGACGATAGTCGTGTTAGCGGTTTACAAGCATTCACTGCTAGATGGGTTAAGCACAAAGTAGCACATAAAATTAAAAATCATACCAAGCGTATAAACGATCAACAGCTCTGGTGGGAGAATAGATTTCGTAGATTTCCTTTGGTAACCCCTCGCGTACCAAGGAACAGGCCTATGCCTACGGTCATAGTCTCCGACGACCAGAAGTCGTTTGCCGCCATTTTGGCGTTAACTCAACCATCAAATTTGACTAATGGCACACTATTTTTAGGCTACGATTCCGAATTTGTTAATGACAGGAAAGGCAGGCATTATAAGACCTGGGACTTGCGTTTTCAGCAATTATGTCCCACCTACCAGGACCTCCATGGCCCATTCGTACGCTACGTCCAAGTTGCGAGCGCGAACGGTCATGTGTTCTGCTGGGACCTGGCGAAGTTCCCGCAACCTCCGTTCGGGCTTCACCAGTTGCTCAAAACACGTTTGCCAAATGTATATATGGTTTGTTACGATCCTACGCAAGATCGACTTGCGTATTTTCACGTATATGGTCCAACTTTTGAGGAAATTTTGGCAATCCCAGATGCAGACATTCGCAATCAACTGCACTGGAAGGATCCATTCATCGCTAATTTTATCGATATTCAGCCATTAGCGAGAGAATTTACTCGTCGTTTTCACATCACAGCGCGTTCACACACATTGAAGCGCTTGGCTGAGTTCCTATTTGACATGTATCTTGACCCGAACGCGCCTGATAACTTCGGACAGGCGTGGAGCTTACCTTTAACTCGGGACATGCAGAATTATTTAGTGATGGACGCCCTTATAACTATCGATGTTTTTATATTGATAGAAGGGACATCGCAAAATAATCGCATTACTGACGATAGAAAGCCTATGTCAGTCTCGTTTGTAGGCGATGAATTGCACATTAAGGCCACTGGCCCGAAAGCCAGAGTGCGTATACCATTGTCGACTAGTAAACCACCGCAAGGACAGTCGACCAGCACAGCTGCTGAAGCTGAAGTCGAAGTTGACTCGAATGGCGAAGAATTAATTAGAGTTGAGGACTTCTATGGCCCGGTTCCACAACTTCCAGCGGCCATAGCAGCAGCCACCACCGTTGCCTCAGTAACGGAAGCGTTGGCTCACACTAATGTTTTCGACAATCCTGACCTACAAGTTCAGGGTTCGCAAGCCGTTGCCGACTCAGTTTTGGGCCCGGCTCATGCACCTGATACCGAACCAAAATCTAAACCAACCAGTTCGAGTACACCAGCATCTGCGTTTTCTTCGCAAACGGACATTCCATATGATTCGCCTATGGTCGATGTAGAACCGATCTCCACTGAAGACGATGATTTATCTCCTAAGCGTTTAGTTATGGCGTTATCTGACACCGAGGCGGAAAGACAAGCTAATTTGTCGCCACCGCGCACTACACGCGTGGCATTGGCCAGAAAAGGGGCTGTTACCATTTCGCAACCGATTGTCTCGCAATCGCTTGCGGCGGACCAACAAGCGCCCTTGGGCATCAGTTCGCTCGGACCTTTGCCGACTTCACAGCCGGGTCGGGTAGAGCGTGATTCTGAGCCCGATGTGATCATGACTGAGATTATAGGTTTTCCGCCGGTGACACAACAAATTTTACCCGCGCACGAAGTACCACAAGTAGCATTGTATACGCAAGTCGCGACTCATTCCGCGCCACAAGGCGTGTCGGCACCAGATGCTCGTTTTATGGCTCCTATGGCCATGACGGGTGTGTCGAGTACTGTGGCGACTATTCACCCACAGGCAATTCAAAGTCAGTCGTCAAATAGGGAAGTCGCCATACCCCCAATGATGCAAGCTATTCGCAGAACGTATGGCCGCGAATGAAAGCGCGAGAGTGCAAAGCCGCTCGCGTTACGTTCAGCATTTTTTCACCATGATGGAAAATATGACGCGAGAACCTCCGTGCACTGTCGCATCAGTCGTATTGCACGAGTTACATGACTGTTTGGGTGAAGTTGAAGGAACGCGTCTATATGACCAGCTGGTTGAAGCTGCACAAGTGTACTTCGACCGAGTGTATGCAATCCATTTGCAGCACGCGACTTCAACTGATTCCCCGTCGCGTCCATTAGTGTGGCCCTTGACCGCACAGCCTTTGGCTGATGTGGATTGTCCACCCGCACCTCGATTTATCAGCGAATTGAGTGTGTTTAACCGATTGTTTTATCCCGACCAATATTTTGTGCGCATACGTTTCTTTATTACAACGGGAATGATGTTGTACGAAGTGCCGTTAGAGTATTTGGTGGTGCACCCGCACCTTGATGCACCGACTGAAGTGTCTGATGGTGTTGCACATCAGGTTCGCCCGGAGTTATATCCACACAGGATGTCTCCAGCGCCAGATCATATGGCACCCATCTTAATATCGGCACATCAGATGGTCGATATTTTCGATACTTTCCGAGAATTTCAAGCTTTATATGATTCGGAGTATCGACACATGACGATCTTTTCTTCCATAGACGTCATGCGCGCTACAGCGCTTTTGGAATTCCTGGACAGGAAGTTCCACTTCTTTGCGTACGCCTACAGAAATCCCGAATAGGCTGGCGCATGGTGGAGCAGTTACGTCGCATGTTGCGCGTAGCGTTCCTTGGTGAATCTTATAAACCTTCGCCAAGTGAGGCTTTTCCGGAATTCCCGGATTTAACAGCACAAACCAAAAGTCAACAAGTTTTACACAACATGATTCGACAAATTCGGCTAGCAACCGATCCGCCGCTCGAAGTTCCGGCTCAGTTTGATCGTTTTAGAGGTCGATAAAAATCGGTCTTTTCCTAAAACATCGAATTCAAGGCGAATTAGAAAAAACTCGTAGACAAAGGCAACAGGCATCCTCGCAGGACCCTAGCGGATCCGTAGCAAGCCTTGAATTGCCAGAAGTCGACCTTTCCTTGGAAGCACAAATTGAAATGCGTAGAACACGCATGATGATCGAGAGACGCGATCGTGAGAATTTGGCTACGGAAATGCCACGGCGTGTGACGAAATTACGCGCCGCCGGTTCTCTTACTGAAGCTTCCGAGGTTCATCATATGCCAGAAGACGAACATAAGGCGAAATTGAATCGATTTTATGACACCAAGTCCGAACACGCTTTGCGTCGATTGAAAAACTTGGAAAAGCAATGAGTCAGAAGACTCGTTCAAGCTGAAGTTGCAGCTAAATTGAAAGCGCGTTTAGGCCCAAAGGGATCGAGGCGACAAGAACCGCAATCATCCCGGCAACGCTATGCTGCAACGCATCACCGTTCACAATCGCAAGCACAACAGCAAACGCAAGTAAAACCGCATATACAGCAATATACAAGACCGCAAACCCAACCGCGGCAACAACAGCATTTTACAGAACCGCGTGAGCGTTCCGAGGCGTATTCACAGGCCGATGCTGGTCATCTGTTGCGCTCGCGACAGCAGCAGCCTTACAAATATCGCCGCCAACCACAGTCGAACCGCGGAACTCATCAGGACCGGTCACAATCCCGTCAACGGCAGCAATGGGATCAATCGTATCGCTCTCCGTTGGAACAAAGCCAACCAGCCACCGGGGATTATCAGCCACAACCTCGACTGGGTCCACTTTTGCCAAAACCGTGGCCTGTTAATCAACAACAACAGCGTCCACGTGAACCTTCTCGCCAACGAACTTACGGTTTTACGCCGGAGCAATTATTTACTCCGACACCACCCATACCACGTCGTTATGCTGACGACTACGAGGACGACGACAATTTTGAAGACGACGATCGACCAGTCGATCCACATCAACGCTTACGCCAACACATGTATGGGCGTAGGCAATCGCCATATCAATATCGTGAGCGTTTGAATAAGCGTCGCGAACCGGAATCGGATCAGGAATATTTTCAACGACAATGACGTCGCGGAAAATTGTATGGCTCGAAGGCCAATTACCGCGATCAATGTTAATTTTCAAGTTCAACGTACTGAACTTTTGGAACTCTGCGTTTGGCGTCGAATTTGACCAGCAGCTTTTCGTCAATTTTTTCGTTTTTTTTTCATCCTGATGTGGATTCCAGGACTTCGTGTATCGTTTATTTCCTGTGTATTTTTTCTCTCGTCATTTTTCTTGCTGTAAAAATTTTTTCTTTGACGGTGTTCGTATTTTTCCCCGTAATCTTGCTTAATTTGCCATTTTTCTCGTTTTTCTTGTTACCTCTTATTTTAATTCGTCAGTGACTTTAATTTTTGCTCAGCATAATTTTGCCTAATCATTCCGTGTCTTAATTTTTCTTTTGCTCAAATAGCAGTGTTACTATTATGGTACCTTAACTCTTTAACGGACAAGGGGTTAATTTATACCCTATCTACAAAATTTTTCAATTCAAAATTTTTCTCATTACCCGGGGACTGAAGGAGGCTTCTTGGGCAGCGAGATCGAATATTATGCTATGCTGTCCAAGACTGGAGTTCATCATTACTCGGGCAACAATATAGTTCCTAGCGCCATTGCCAGTGTTGCTCGAGAGTTTCCTGAGTGCGAACGAGGTCATGCGTTAGCCGTTACCGATTATCGCTATTTGTTATTTTTCGTTCTTTTTATTTTCGTTTTTCACGTTCACTCAGGATGAGGCGTTGCGGACGCCAGAGTTGAGGCGTTGCGAACGCCAGAGAGCCGAATTGTAGAGCGTCGCCGACGCTAGTGTCGATGGTGTACCCCCGAAAAATTCTCCACTTTGTGTCAAATTTTTTTCTATACGTGGGGGAGTGTAACTGCGAGAGTTACACGGTAGGCGAACCTGCCTTAGCAGTTCGCGATAGCCATAACATAGCCAATACTAGTAGCTATCTATGATAGTGCACTGTGGGCTATGCCTTTGGTCTTCCCATTAATTCCCCATTCTTTCAATAATAAAAAACATTTAGATACTTGTCCGGTATCGTAGATTTAAGTGTATGATAATAGTAATTGTTTAATGCATACCGCTTACGTGAATCGAGAACATTCGATCTGAGATAAAAGTCATTTCAGTATTATGTTAAATTGATCGTTGTTTTAATTTACTGTAATGGCCCTTGAGGCCAGTGTACTTAACGTTGTATTAGATTTTGGCTTTTTGGTTTTTTTGTTGGCCGGTTATTTCGACTGTACATTATCGTTTTTCTTTGGCGTATTTTGTTTCCCGGCTGTAGGCCGTGTGTTCTTCGTCGAATAAAAGTATAGAAAACCAACCCAGTGGTTTTGGTTATACCAAGGGTTAGGTCGGCCACCATCCCTTCGTCGAGGACTTCCACCTTTTAGTGGACTGATAGGTAAATTCCGTATGATAGCTTATCTTTTTCGAAAATCATATTTTATTTCTCAGGCCAAAAATTGATCAAAAATATTATTTAATCTTTAGGGATGATTGATCAGCATAGAGCTCGTTGTTGTTGTTTTCATTGTTCAGCGTGCTACACAAATTAGGAACCAAAAACATTCCTGATCAGGTACTGATTGAAAATAAGTTAAATAACAACTTGAGCTTGAGATAGGTCAACTGACCTCCACGGCAAATTCCGAGACTAGGTAGGTAGCCTTAGGTCTTAGGGCGTAGCTGCTGAGATCACCCGACGAAAAGCAGCCAGCAATATTAGGGCTGAGGGATCGAAGCCGTAAGGTCTGTAAGGGTCCAAAGATCGAAAGCCATCCAGTGCCGCGCGATCGGGGCCAGCACTAAGCGCAGACTTAAGTACCTACGTACCTAGGTAAATCTCGAAGGCAAATTTTAGCCTCGCCCGTGTCGCTATTGTAGATACAGGGCAGCAACATTTACAAGAATATGGTACTTTCAGAATACTAAGAAATCACCTTCAGAAAAGCGAATTTTTTCGCTCAGTACTTAGGACATGTTGAAAGAAAGCGCGGAAAAAATTTCATCCGTCTATGATCAATATTACAAAAGCTATGGGTTTCGTTAATTAGCCTCTTCTCGACCTAAGTTTTTGAAGATTCAAACAGCTGAATGCAGAATCACATGCAGATACCCAATTTACGTCAACCTAAGCATCTATACATCGACCTAAGCATCTATACATCGACCTCGACCTGAGCATCTATACATTGATCTAAGCATCTAAACATCGACCTAAGCATCTCTACATCGACCTGAGCGGGAGCGACCTCGACCTAAGCAGCTTAAAACACCTTTTCAGATATACTAAGCCTAAGCCTAAGTATAATAGAAGCAAAAACTTAGATTTTTGTATATCTTGTCAAGTAAAACCGAGAAAAACATGCAAAAAAATATGAAAATTTTTTTAAGTTTTTTGAAATTTCAAACAGCTTTTCGCGCCTTTTTTCTTTCTCCTCCTTCATTGCTATGCTTCCTCCCGTAATTTCAGCCCATATTGTTTATTTCTGACAAATGTGTAAGTCCTTGGATCGAGCCGTTTAATCGTCCCACCCAACACTCAAATAGAGAGTTGCCTGCAACTTTGCAAGTATGGCTCAGATTTTCACCAAATTTTTTTCCGCGCTTCAATGTATCATGTTCTACCATTTTGGCAAAAAAAATTTGGCATTCCATATTCGTTTTGCTCCTTTTCTAAAAGTATCATATTCTTAAGTTTATCCTTTAAGTCATCTGTTAGAAAAACTATTGTCTGTAATACCGTCAGTGACACTGTCCATTCAATCAAGATATCGCCGAGCCGTACCGGCGATATCAAAGTTTGAGAAGTCGTATTCACTGTTTTTTGTACAAGATCCGTTTGTATCTACAAGTACAAAGATGGTCCCTAAAAGTCTTTATAGATTTTGTATACACAAATTTTTGGGTACTATAATATGATACAGTAGCGATTTTAATGTGGTAAAAACAGAGTTGTTCGACCTTTGGTAGTGTATTTTAGCTAATTTCTGAGTTTCTGAAGGCAAAATTCATTAAGAAGCGTCAAAATTTGAGATTTTTCTTTTAAAATGTAATTTCTGCTATTATAAAGATATATAGGACATACAATTACTCATTTCGGCGCTTTACGCCGAAATTTTTTGCAAATTTTAGACTTTTTCGCACTTATTGTCTTCCAAAAAATCTTTGTACATGTACAAAGACGGTCCCAAAAAGTCTTTGTACATCGGGAAAAATCTTTGCCGAATACAAAAAAAAACTGTGGTCGTACCTATGTATAACTGTTGCTCGAATGTGCGAATGCATAGCATACCATATTCCGTTCAAACATGTTGCTTAAAAAGTGATCTTATTTAGTTTTTTTATTATAAAAGCCTGAGCTATAAAATATTATAACATGAAAAACGGCCTGTGTATGGTACATTGGAATTAAATCGAAAAAAATTGAAGCCAAAATTGTAAATAATTCATGTTTTTAATCATATCAGAAAATATTGAAAAAAATTCTGTAAACTCAATTTAATCTTACAAAATGTAAAAATTATCAACATTTCAAATAAAAAAGTATTATTAAATTTTATCACAGTGATCTTGAGTTATGATGAAAACTGCTATACTCTATAAAATTGGAGAAAAAGTTAGTTTTTTTATGCTTTACATCAATTTTACAAAACAAATATTCGTTTACAAGAAAAATAATTTGCACCTTTGAACTCAGCGTTAAAATCTACATAATACTCGTATATGCTAAAATCAAAGTAGGTCAATTTTTGACTTGTCAAATGTCGAGTCGAGTCTCACAGAAAGTATTCTTAACAATGGACACTATACTAACCAATGCGGCCGTTTTTTAAAGCTTTGGTTTGAGTGCCCACACCAATTCAAGATGATTTTGGTAGTTGCTCTTTTTGATGGTGCCTAAAAGAAAAAACCGAGAGATAAGTATTTTGAGAAAAATTCAGCTGAAAAAATGTAGGATTCGTACTATTTTAGATTTTTTAAAGTTAGCTCGATTATATATGTCTTTATATTGCGGAATCTGCTATTTGGTATTTAAATAGAGCACGATATGATCTTTTCACTTGTGCAATAGTAAAATAAACGCTTTTCTCGTTAGGAAGTAAACACTGGCTAGTTTGAAATAATTTTGAAAAGTCACTTTTTAGCGGCAACTTTAGGTGACAGTAACAGCAGTAGAACAAACAACAATTAGCTTAGTCCTACTGAAGTTTGAAAGAGGGCAAAAGTCAATAAAATAAAATTAAAAAATTAATTAATCAGTGTAATAAAATTTACTCTATTAGTTATGCAAATACCTAACATACTTTTTGAACCAGAAAAAATGTTTTGTTTTGTCCGCATTAATCAAGTTTTTCAAGTTTTAACCTTGTGTCTCTTCACTTGACAATTAATGCCATATAATTAACTCGTAATTCTTTTGGACATTTTCCGTTTTTATTGATAGGTAATTATTATTAAAATCCTCCATCTAACTTTTGAGTAATTTCGACTCAACTTTATTGATTCTATAGGTTGACAAAACAGAAAATGATATTTTTGGTGCTAGCTTCTGTCTATGTTCCGAAGATTCAAAAGTTTAAAAACTAAATATTTTATCACTTCAATAAGTCTATCTGACCTCAAAGGATTTTTATGCCCCTTAAACTCATGAACCATTTGATTTATATGTAATACTTATCATCATACCTGGGCTTGGGGAGGGGTTTAGGGGCTATGCACCCCCTCCCCCCGAGAAACCAAAAGACACCCCTCCCCAGAAATCGAAATACCCCCAGAATTCAATTTTTCAATTTTTTTTAGTTTTCCCCGCAATTTTTTGATGCCAATGGATAGTGCTCGATGAAAAACGTTGAAAAATGGTGTTTTTTCGCCATACCACCATTTTAAGGCCATTGTTTTACCTTTGAAAAATCTTGCACCTCCCCAGAATTTTGGTGCCACCCACCTATGCTTATCACGATCACATGTAGGCTGAGTGTCAGTATTACGAACAGAATAAAATTTTGCTTCGACTCTAACTTGCTTGCTTTAAAATAATATTATCTTTTGTGAACTGTAAGGGAATACCTAACGGTACAGGACATCGTAAGTTATTTGCGGACGGAAAACTTTTTTCTCAATTACTAAAATCGCAAGGATATGCAGTATACTTATTTTATCTACTTTTCTTTCATTCGATCTATCCGTTTTCGTACTTTATATCCGTGGAGATTACCATTTTTCCATCATTCTTCATTGCCTAATATTCTTTTCAAACTTTCCATAGCCAAAGCATTTCTTTTTTTATTTCAGTAATCAAGTGGTACGAGACAAAAAAGACGGAGAACGCGGAAAAAATTCGTACGCTGACAGGGAAGGTTGCTGAAAGTATGTAGGCTTTAATGTCAATTCAGTACGAGCATGATTAAAGTCATTTATGCGGTAGTTTGAATAATAATTCCATACTTAGCATGCTGGAAACAAATTTTTAGTGCACACACTGGTGGAGGGGCGACCGCCCCCTGTCGTCAAAGATTATTTGGTCGCATCGCAATTAAGAATAGATGTGTATTTTTTATCATATTAGCCATTGTTATCATGATTTTTCAAATTTTTCCGGCGCTTCGCGCCGGGATAAAGCTCATTAACGACATTTACTGACTCTCTTGGCTTTTCAATTTACGTCAGACAGAAGAGTAGTTTTTGTCCAGAAAGAAGATTTTGTAGCTCTTACAATGATTTATCGAGTATTTTATAGGCGATTTGTGTCGATTTCTGCATTAATTTTGCGATTTTTTCATAAAGAAATTTTGGGAAATCTCGAACATTTTTTACTTTTTTTGCATCAGAAATAATTCTGCCTATAAAAAGACAGTTCAAAAACCAGTGCTTTAAGCATGATTTACGAATTTTCGGACATTGTTTGACACTTTTAGGAAAATGTTAAGTTCCGTTCCCCTGCCAGAAAATCCTGGATCCGCCACTGAATGTATGCACAAGTTCGTTTTTTTATTTTCGTAATTTTATTCATTCTTTACCCTGGATTTAAAAAAATACAGTATAACATACCTTTTGTTGTGTTATCTTTCCTAAATTCACTTTGACTGAATGTTCGATGCTTTGCAAACAAATTGTTAATTTCGAATTCACCTTCTTTATTCTCAATTTTTTGTTAACTGACTTTTTATTTTTTCTTTCTTTACTTATTTTTACTCATCTTGATACTTTTTCGAGCTTTGTGTCCCAAATAATGACCCGACTCCCATTGATACCGGGTTTAATCAAGTTGCTTCGTTTGTCCAGGTGTGCAACCTTATTGCTTTCTTGAACTTTTTATCAGTGAGACAACTACTTCTCGTGCGGTTTTATGTAGATTGCTCAGTAATCAATTCCTGAATAAAACCAAGTTTTTATAATTTTTGATCTCAGCTTTGTGATTGCTCGCTGATTAAGGAATTTGGTTGTCTTATGAATATTCATGACGCTTTATTTCTGAACAGCTCATCTGAAATTGCTACGTTCGCAGCAAAATTATCATCGTATGCGAGGTAAGTGATAGTTATATCTTAGTTCTTCACTTTTTATTTTTGCTGACATGGTTGATAGTCTTTTTTACTTACTTTGTATTGTATAACACAATGCGGAAGTCTTTTATTACAGATTTGGTTGCTAATGGTCAGCTCAAGATGGAACAATGTGAAAGAGACGAAAATGAGTATGTTAGCTGCTAATGCTAATTAACCAGAAACAGTTTACAAGCCTTACAGACTGTATGAGCATACCTGGGCGTGAGGGTATGGTGGGTATGCACCCCCAGAGACTAAAATACCCCCGCCCCCAGAAACCAAAATATCCCCGCAGTATTCGATTTTTTAAAATTTTTTTCGCAATTTTTCCATGCCAATTGATAGTGCTCGATGAGAAACGTTGAAAAATGGTGTTTTTGTCGCCATATAACCGTTTTTAAGGCCATTTTTGACCATTGAAAAATCTTGCACCCCCCCAGAATTTTGGTGCCGCCCACCTGCGTATGAGTCGCTTGAAATGCTGAGTGAGTCCAATCATTGAATCATTTTGATTGAGCATAGAATTATATGAGCCCTACTTATCATCATTCTGTATTGCTTATAAGGGCAAAAATATTTGAAAAGAAATAATTTACCACATTTATATGTGGCAGGATATTTTAATTGGCATCGGCATATTGTAGTTGACTATTATTATTATATCATGATAATTATACTTATATCATTATTATTATTATTATTATTATTATTATCATTATTATTATTATTATTATTATTATTATTATTATTATATCATGATTTTTCTGACGCTACGATTACTTTTTAATTTTGCGTTTTTGTTCAGTTTTCACTTCTTTTATGCGTACATTTTCAGGCAATTAACAGTAAATAATATAGTCCAAGAAAAATGCATTCGTCTGGAGAATAAGATTGCCGAAATCGGACAACAAAAGGCTGAAATTCTGTATATATATTAAGACAATTTTTGTCTCTGACTATATTTTTCTTGAAATCCCGTTTGAATTCAGGAATCGCTATGGAGATCAAGTTAGTAGCATCGCTCAGAAGATGCAACGAATGAGCATTCTTTTCGTGAGTGCTTGCGAAGAAATAACATATTTTTAAATAAATAAATTTTTATTTTCAGTCGCAGGATCATTGTTCAACTGAATCGCCGCGCTTGACACGAGAAGTTGAATACTTGAAGACAGAAGGTACATATGGGACACGCAATCAGATTAGTGTGCTTGAACAAGTTCGATCGCACTAATTCTAATTTAACCTAAATTAAACAGCTAATTGTATTTTAAATCAGCGCACACGTTCGGAATAAGCTGTCTTGATCGGAATAACTTTGCATTCAATGAGGTTTTCGAGACTATTTAGAAAAAGATCCTTAGCCCAGACTACGCTTTCGGTTTTTTCTTGATGTTTCTAGCAGCAATGCGGAGCTCAGTCTGTTTCAGTATATAATCACACATGAACTTGGGGGTCTGGCTGGACCCCCCTCGAGAACCAGCGGACCCCCGAAAAATCGATCAATCTCAGAATTAAATTTGTGATGCTATTCTTGGCAACTTTGCCCCATCGAACCCCACATTTGGCTGCTGTCCGTTTATGAATATAATGCGCGAGCCCATGCAACCAGACATGCATATTCGGATTTCGGGGTTTATAGAAGGCTTAAAGTGAGGAGGGAAAATTTTTAAGGAAAAATAAGGCAAATAAGCACCAAAATCAAAATTTCTTCCTGAAAGTGCCCGAAATCGTTCACATTTGAGACTACGGTATGGATGAAATTATATCGACAACAAGAATGGTTCTTCGCTATGCCTTGTTTAAAATCTGAAACGTTTCCTGTTGGGCTTTCAAGCTGCTAAGGAGTAGACACAGGCTTAATCGTACTAAAATTGCATCGAATATCTTAATTCCTGTTGCGTCTGCTTAAGCCATTGGTGGTGGTAACTTTATTTTTTAGTTGAGTGCATTTTTCCAGCTTTTGTTGATTTCGTATAATTCAACGAACAGTGTTGGTACATTTTAGGCCGAGAAATTTGCAATGAATTGGAGGAAGTTTCGAAGCAAGCGGCTTATTCTAAGGTGTTAGTGGCGGGAGAAAAGGCGAAGTTAAAGTCGCTGCCTTCAAAAGCCGAGAAACGATTCCTGCTGTAAGGGTTCACATCACACACATCCCCAAACATTATGTATTTGCGAGCAAAAGACTGTTTTATTGTTTATTTACTTTTGAATTTACATAAGCACGAAATTCTGCAATTTTGTGTCTAAAATTGAGGCAGAACAATCGTAGTGGTTTGGAGGTCAAACTTACTTCTGTCCTATATGTTCTGCCTGATTTTTGCAAAATATTGCATTCGCGAAACCTTTACTTATCACTTAAAAAATCACTGAAATTTTAAGTGAATTAATTTCCCATACATGGGCAGCACTAAAATTCTGGGGGTCTAGGTGTTGTTGTAAAACCAACAAAATTAAAAAAAACATGTCGAAAATTCAGTTCTTTGGGGTCTGTTGAATTTTTGGGGGTCTGCCAGATTCTCAAGGGGATTTTTGTGGGCAGCAGAAAATTCTGGGGGGGCTGAAAACGCCAGAAATTGACAAAAATGTTACTAAAATTAGTATTCTTGGGGTCCACAATAATCTGCGGGGGATTGTAAACCTCCCCAGACCCCCCACGCCCATGTGTGGTTAGACCCCCCCCCCCCGCTCACGTGTGGTTCCAACCAGTCAAACATGCACCTTTGCATTTAAGGGGATCTGAATCAGACAATAATGGGAGTTTTCTCTATGAAATTAGAGAAATAAGTCGACAAATGGTAAAAAACCACTTAACAATTTCTAAAGCTATTTTTACTCAAAAAAAACGTTGCAAGTGTCTCCGGAACGGCTATGCTGCACCTACATATGTATGAATACAGCGGATCCTCATTTGCATAGCACTGCACTTTATTGTAATATGAAATCATGAAATCAATTGATTATGTTCAAAACTATCTATAAATGCAGAAAAGAACTTCGAGAAGAACGAAGAATGCTAGCTTACAAGTCGATGCAAGTCAAGTCTGAATTGAAAAAGTTGGTGCATCAACGCGAAACAAATATTTCTTTCAGTCAAGATAACTAAATACGCAGCCGCCTGCGATTATTATTCGGTTTTTGCTGCATTGATTGCATTCTTTATAATTCTTTATTTATGCTTAACCAATGTATGCGTATGTCCGTATCGCAGGCAGTGCTCATTTTCTTCAGTTTTCCGATGTTTTGTTGAATTGATTTATGATTTCGTCTGTCAGCTACTGTCCCTTAAAAATTCTTGAAAGAAAACTGCAAGATTTCTTTCAAGAAAAGTGCACTGATTAAGGACATAGTACATACTCGCAGATGGGCAGCAGACGAATTCTAGGGGCAAAACCGGCAAAAATCCTAAAAAATGCCAAAAATTTAATTCTGGGGGCACGGTTACACGCATGCAAGGTATTGAATTCTATTTTCAGTTACTTAACATAAACGTAAGGTACAATCCGATTTATGGAAAATAAGACAAGCACAGAAACAAATGAAAATGGGGGTTTTTACGCAGTGCTCGAAATCGACCTGGAACTTTCTTAATTATAGTTTTTATAATTAGCTTAATTGTCATACTAATTATATTTCAACAAAGCTTTCCGGTTGACCCTTGGGCTGGGCGTTGATCCCTACCTAGCGTGTCTAAATGTAAGCATTTTTTAAGAATGCGAATTCTTACAATCCATTTTAACGCTTTTTAGATTTTTTGGATCTTAAAAAATTTTATACTGATGCTAAAAATTCAAATTGAAACTTACTGGCTTTTTACAATGAGACAAAAATAAAAAAATTTGTTGTTTAAAAATTTAATGAAAGTTTGAAACCTTACTTTATTTTGAGAAATACGCTAACGACATTTCATGGATAATTGTCAATAATTTCATAGGTATAGCAAAGCTATTAGCTATAGTCTGTTTCATTTATTCGAGAGCTTTTAAGTCAATTCTTTTTAGGGCTATAGTAAGCGAAACAAGTCAAATTACTGTAATTCGGCAGATCAGCTCAGTGAGGGCGAGTGGCTGGAATTCTTCCATTTTTAATGCACTAATCCGCATATAAATTTAATCTAGGCATTTAAACAGTACTAGGACATACAAGAGTAAGTGCGCTAAATAAAAAGCTATCGGGCGGAATCGAACCCAAATGTTTTGACACGACAAGCAGACGTTTTACCACTGAGCTATGAGGGAGTTCGCGGTTTTTCTTAACACTTTAGTCTATTGTGTTTAAAGTGTCAACCAAGGATAAGCTGAATGCGCGATTTTTATCTGTAAGTTGATTAATTTCCTAGAAGACGAGAATAAATTATGTCGCAAAAATGATATTGAAAAACCCTTCTCTGCTATGTAACTACAGTGAGATCTAGCGAACTACAGTAAATAAGAAAGAAGGGTTTACTGTAGCGTCCGAAAACATTTACTGAAAAAGCTCTCGGATAAATGAAACAGACTATAGCATAATTCAGCTCCCCTCGGCAGCCGTCCGTGCACCTATGTACATAAACTGACTAAAATTCGAAAGAGTTTTTTGAGAGAAACGTAAAATTCCGATATTCCTGACAAACTTAGTTTCACGATTCCACGTTGTCAAAGAATCCAAGTCCAATAGGCACCACATCCAAATGTGCTAACGATATCGTAGACAAACTGACTCATAATTTTTGACAGGTGCTCCTACATAGGTAATCGCCGGCCGTCCGGGCTGACGAAATACTGCGGCAATGTCTTAATTCGAATAGGGATCAGCTTTATTATCGAATGCAGCCGATCGCCTCAGGCTTCCTATGAAATTCTGTAAAAAATATAGGAGCAGTAAATAAATCATCATATCAAAAAAGTAGAAAGCTCTTCCCCGCAAGTAACTGAAGATTATCTCAGCTAAAATGTCATCAAGCAGGACTGACGGAAATTTAATTCAACATAGCAACACAGTAACATCGTCCTTGCCACGTATTGGCGTGCGGGGCGAGGGTTAACACCATAGGGGGCAGCACCGAAATTCTGGGGTATAGGTGAAAAAATTTGGTCAGAAAGTGGTCGTATGGCGAAAAAACACCATTTTTCGACGTTTCTAATCGAGCACTATCCAATGGCATCAAAAAATCGCTAAAAAAACAAAGAAAATTTCAAAATTTGAATTCTGTGGGTGGTATTTTAATTTCTGGGGGGATTTCAACTTCTGGGGGTGCATACCCCTCCCTAAAGCTTCACGCCCACGTGTGGTTAACACCCCGCAGAAGTTGAAAACCCCGCAGATTACTGTACCCCGAGATTTTTATTTTTACGAGTAGTAACATTTTTGGCCATTTTTAGCAATTTCACCCAACCAGACCCCGCAGAATTTTCTTGCTGTTCATATATAATCCTTGCCTATCGGTGACACACAGCAATATGAAAATGAAGTTGCTCCATTTTCTGGATTTATTGACATGGTTTACCTTACTGGAGGTGCAAAGCAAAGCACCATCCGACAAAAATTTGTGCAATGTGCTCATAGGAGTATCTGCAGCAATAATTTTACGAAAAAGAATTTGGAAAATAATTTAATTTATGGAGCAAATTTTATATACACCGGACTCCAGCCAAAGGACTGAATTCTGTCCAACGAATTTTAAAGGAAACGTTTTCTCGGGATAAAAACGTCTGTCAATTGATAATACAAATTCTAAGAAGTCATGGTAGATATTAAACTTATTTAAAGCATTCCAACATTTACTTCTTCCTCAACGAACTCTATTCATTGGCAATAGGCAGACGAAAAAACCAAAAAATTTTTGAAAAATTAATATGGGGTAATTGAATTCTGGGATATTACGGATTTGGTCGGCGCGGCAGCGACCGAATTCTGGCGGAGTGCGATGAAGCGAAATTGCCGGAAATTCAACTCTGGAGGGTGTGCCCGATGCTGCGGGGGTTTTCCAATTTCTGCTGGTCCTTGTAAACTTCTATGCCCATGTGGCGCAAACTCCCCACATATCAACTCAAAACATGGTCATTTTTTATAAAGATTTTAACTTAGAAATTAGGCTACGAAGACTGTCTAAGGGAACAAATCATTACGCGGCTCATGTCGGCGTGACGTGAGGGTCGGCGGTTGGTTTGGTGGACTCTATAGAGAAAATATTTGCAGACCTACAGTAGAGGATTGAAAAAATTTTCAGTTTTTTCCCAATTTTTTGACACCAGTAAATTATTCGATGAGAAGCATCGAAAGCTGATATTTCAAAAACAAACTTTGGACCTTTTTTGACCTTCGAAGAATTGTTTATCGTTCAGTATTCGGGGGCTACCCATGTATGGACTGACCTGACCACGAATGCGTTTCGTGGTTTTTTTAATACAATGTGAATGGAAACAATTCTAATCTTCCCATTTATTATTTTTCCTGAGATCCCCTGAAAATATGTTTAGATCATGTCAAGACCAGTTGCGGATCTGACGAGATACCAAATAAATATGTACTTTGCAATGATTTTCGGTCATCGACCATTTTAGTCTCTCGAATTTTCCCGGCGCGATACATATTTATTAAGTTTATTAGCTTTTTTGGCAGCTTGGAAACCATGTTTTTCTTATTTTCTTTCATTTTTAAGCATAAATTCTAAAAATTTACTGAACTCAGCGAAGTTAAGTCTCTAACCGTCCTTCTGCTTGAATTTCACCAACTTCGAGCGATTCGCGCATATTTTTAACTGTACTCAAAGAAATCTAAGAACTGTGAAATTTTTTGAAAGGTTTTTGCGCTAGAAACCATTTTGACTTAAAATATACAATATAAAACGGCGGAAAACGCTACTCTGCACGTAAATAGCGTGTTTCGGACCTATTTACAACTTTAAAAAAATATAAATACTGCCCTCTTTTAAGAAAATCCTAAATCTGCCACTGGACCGCGACAAAGGACATCCTCCCGGCTCTTTCTGGATGCATTCTTGCAACTTAGCGTGGTAATAAAGAGAAGGGCAAAGAAAAATCAAGAAGAATAGCACTTTCCAAATTTTTCCGAAATATAATTAGAAAGAAATTGGACGTCTCGAAAACAAGATTACGCATTGTGGTTTTAATTCATCGCGCATGCAAAAATTTCTCGAAAATAAAGCTTGAATTTTTAAAGTGTTAATTCATATCAGGTAAATTTTGTATCTTAAATCCTAGATTGTAAACGTTTTTAGCGATCTTATATTTGAAAAATACCTATATTTCGGCACTCCGCGACCGATTGCTATTGCTGAACACACATGGGTGTGGGGGTTAGAGGGATTTGTACCCCCCCCAGAAGTTGAAACCCCCAGATTACTGTAGACCCCAGAATTCTATTTCTTGTAAAACTTTTGGCAATTTTACCCATCCTGCCTGACCCCCCCAGAATTTTGCTCCCAACGTATGTTGCTGACTATATGTATATTATTCGGTTTTATTGAATTTTCTGAAATTTTTTATGTTTTCAAATCTAGAAAGAAATCCATCGTCAGAAACGTCAGAAATGGTGTTTGACGCATATTAATGTTTCGAGAGCCCAAAAAGATACTTACAAAATTCGTATTCGGCCCCTGCTGAATTTTCATGCTGTGCATTTACTCATATGGTCCTGCCGGATTCCTCTCGTAAATCCGCTGATGAAGAGGTCTCCTTAATGAAAGGGTGTCAATGAAGAGGTTCCTCATTGCAAACGAAATGGCCATACTTAACAAATAAGTAAGTAATGCAGTAGTCACAAATCGCACATGAGCTTAGGAGTTTCGGACCGTCAAAATCCGAAAGTACTTTCACAGATCCCCACGACTGAATTAGGTGATTTTCCAATATCAGTAGACAGAGTCAAGTTCGCTTGAAGAATATTCGATTTTTCTCCATTCAAGGGCCCTTGTAAAAAGATATTCGCGCTTCCAAAATTTCGGGCTCCTGGAGCTACCTGACGTGGAGGTCTGGAGGGTCTACCCGCCGAGAATCCGGTGGAACTCCTTGGGGCTTTTTTACTATGGGTAAAAGACTCATAAGAATAACCTAACATCCAAATTTATTATTAAGAGAAGGAAGTAATTAGGAAATAAAGAATTACACGTTCAATTTGGAAAGGGCCGTTAGCCCCCTCCAAAAATCCATAGACCCCCAGAATTGAATTTTCAATGAACGTACGACGGTGTGTAGATTACTCACATGTCTAATTACGTCTCCTTGAATTCTTCTTGCTTGATATAAATTCACGAATGCACTCGACCTGCAATTGCCATTTAACACACGATGACAGCTTTTATTCATGCAACTTTTTCTATACCGTCCTTTTTCCGGATGATTCAACTCATTATAGGAATGATTGCTGCTTTGATTCGATAGTTTTCTCCTCGGCAGAACACATTGACGGCAATGTTGCTCCAATTCTGCATTGCAAAAAATGAATATTCTCGTTAGGTATTTACTCCTTTTCATATCAGTATAAGCTGAAAATGACCGACCTCATTTGTTGAAAAGGTTAATATTCAACTTGATATGAATCAAACTGCGAAGTTTTTAGCACACTTAGTCTTAACAAATCAGATTATACACTATCCACATGGGCGTGGGTTCTGGTGATGTTTGGATTGTACCCCAGAATGAAAAAATCTCGCAGGCCCCTCAGAACTGGGCCCAGTTGCAATATCTCAGATTAGCGCGAGCTCGAGATTATCTCAAACTTTTAACCCTAGCACTCCTATACTTAACTATGGGAAAATATATGGTTCAAAGGAATCAACATATTTTCCTTTCTATTTGCCAGAAATCGTTATATTTTATATTTTTAGATGCGCAAGTTAATACTGGTGCAAATATAAGCATTTTAAGCATTCACGGTTTACTGTAGCAGGTAAAAACTACTTTGATGCCTGATGCCGAATTTTTACAATTTTTTTGTTGTTTTCTGCATTTTTTGATGCAAATTCTTACATGTACGTCTATATATACTTTATTTCATGAGATTTTGGTCCGTTTATCTGTAAAAAGAGCTATTATAGTTGAAATTTGGACTGGTAGACATTTTTCACGACAGGTATACTTGTATGATGGCGCACGCTGCACGCTCATGGGAGTTCAAAAAATTATTTTGGAAATCACCTTTCCTGATCAAACTTCTTTATTTTTACTAGTATTAGGCTTAGATTTATGTGGGTGATAGTCAGGGATGGAAAAAACTCAGATTTGAATATTTTGAATGTTGGTTTTGTGGGTTTTTGTAGGGTTTTCTTTGTTTTTTTTGTGTTTTATTGGGGTTTTTTACGGAAATGACAGCTAGAGCTACATACAGCAGCTGGGAATACTTCCAACAGCTACAAGACACGAAACAAACAAAATAAGATAGGTTTTCATTCATTCTGTGTGGGGGTAAAATTTACCTCAACTAGTTATATAGCAAGTTGAGCATATTTTTGCCAAATTTCCATGTTTTTAGGTTCCATATCAAATTTTTTCACTGTTTCGATGTAAAAACATTGTTTGCTCTTGTAAATACTATATTTATTCACAGCTAACACTATGAAGAACATCTATTACATAAAAATCATGAATGTGGTACTTTGTCTTATATTAGTAGTGCTCAGTTGCAATAAGGTCGCACTTATCTCGAGCTCAAACTAATCGTGAGTTAGTGATCATCTCGAGCTCGAGATAATGGCGAGTGAGTTGCGATAAAATTTTGCCAATTTTCAATCCCGAGCTCGTGATTAACTCGTAATGGTAAAGTTAAACCTGCTCGTGAGCAGGATTAACACAAACAAAACATAAAGAGTTTCGCGAATTCAAAATGAGTGTTCGTCAACTTTTCATTTGTGCATATGATTAACTGGTAAAGCGACACTGCAAATTTATGCCGCTCCGTTTTTCCGTTTTTCCAATGGTTATTCTTTAAGAAAGTATTGTCGTAGATTGCACGTTACGATTGTATCCCGGGTGACCGACAGTCCCGGGTGGCCAACAGTCCCGGGTGACCGACAATCCCGGGTGACCGACAGTCCCGGTTGACCGACAAATGGTTTTAAAAAAATAGATCTGTCAATCAAAAAATTCCTGTCTGGCCGACAGTCCCGGGTGGCCGGCTATACTGGTTGGCCGACAGTCCCAAGTGACTAACTGTACCGGCTGGCCGTCAGTCCCGGGTGGGCGACTGTACCGGGTGGCCGACAGTCTCGGGTGACCGACAAGTGGTATAATAATAGGTTTTTCACAAAAGTTCCTAACTGACTAATGATTTCGGAATTAATGTTTTTTCAAATAGGTACCTATTTATGCAAATAAATAGTTTTACCAAAGCATAGCACGCTTGGCCGGTAACCAGGAAGCCCAGGTTTGAGTCCTGGCTAGCCAAATGTTTTTCGCTATTCATTCAGCATACTGTGTTGAGGTTAGTGCTGGTGGAGCTTTCTCCCCGACTTCCTTGTATCACAGGCATGAAGTTTGTTTCTCGAATTACGGCTAGATGGTGTAGTTGGAAGCACGCTTGGCCGTTAACCACGAAGCCCAGGTTCGAGTCCTGGCTAGCCAAATGTTTTTCGCTATTCATTCAGCATACTGTGTTGAGGTTAGTGCTGGTGGAGCTTTCTCCCCGACTTCCTTGTATCACAGGCATAAAGTTTGTTTCTCGAATTACGGCTAGATGGTGTAGTTGGAAGCACGCTTGGCCGGTAACCAGGAAGCCCAGGTTCGAGTCCTGGCTAGCCAAATGTTTTTCGCTATTCATTGCTCATATGAATTCATAGCAAATTTAAAACATGTAGGATTCTGTAAAAAAGGCCTATTATTTACAGCGCGTAATATTTTAGTGTTATCCTACTTAAACTTATTGTGGCTGCAAAATTTCAGCTGCATATTTGTTCAACTTCAGTGCTGTGAAAGTGCCATCAAATGATTTACTCGCCATTTAATCAAACTGGTGAACAGAGGCGTAGCCAAGACTTTTGTGCAGCCAGTTTCTCAGTTTTTAACAATAGAAGAATGCACAAAATTTATCAGTATGGCGCGAGGCGCCGAAGAATTTCGACATTTAGGCCTTTTCGAACCCGATGTTGGGCACAAACTATTGCACATAAAAACCAAAAGTATCTCTGAACGATTTCGGGGGCACGTGCTCCCCATGCCCCTCCCTTGCTACGCCTTTGGTGATGCAAATTAGCCAAGTACATAAGTGATTTTTTAAAATTCGTGAATTCCTGACGGTTATCCGAGATTATTTATTTTCAACCTTCGCACAACCGTTACATTCAAAGTAATCAATGGTATCCCCATCATGGGAGCGCCTGGTCTTATTTTTGTTAAAAAGATAAAAATGGGTCGGATATGCACGGCTTTCGCACTTTAGCAATTTTGAATTACTGTGAATCGTATTTATGAAGGCAGCTGGACCGAAATCGCCTTCCATTTTTCATGCGAAACTACTGAGCACTCTAAACGCTCCAATTAAAAATGTTCATTTTGACAAAAACAGGGATTAAATATCCGCCCGATTCAAAATGCAAATGAGGTTTTTCATTGCTTATGCATTCCATTGCGCATGTGAAACTAAGCTGCAGGCCGAATTTAATGCGCGCAGGAATATAAGTAATTCAAGATCTTAACGACGGCTGGAAAAAATGAATCTTTGATACAAAATTTTTAGTTTTGATAGTTTATATTAAGTATATACATTTACTAAGTTTGTATGCAATATGTACATGTAATAAGTTTATATTCACATTTATGCCAGTGAAAACTTTATTGTTATTCTAAGAGAATGAAAAAATTACGTATTCCGATTTTGAAAAAATGTACGTGCATACATACATATCACACCTGGGCGTGGGGGTTGGGGGGTATGCACCCCCCAGAAACCAAAATACCCCCCCCCAGAAATCAAAATACCCCCCTAGAATTCGATTTTTGAAAATTTTTTTCGTTTTTTTCGCAATTTTTTGATGCCAATGGATAGTGCTTGATGAGAAACGTCGAAAAATGGTGTTTTTATCGCCATACCACCATTTTTAAGACCATTTTTTGACCTTCAAAAAAATCTTGTACCCCCCCCCAGAATTTTCTTGCTGCCCACGTATGCATACATATGTACGTACATATATTCATAGTAATAGTACAAACGGGTCATTTGGAAATTTTTATGCCATCTATCGATCACCTGGTACAGTGTCGGCCACTCGAGACTGTCGGCCACCCAGGAATGTCGGCCACACAGTACAGTCGGCCACTCGGGACTGTCGGCCACCCGGTACAGTCGGCCACCCGGGACTGTCGGCCACTCGGAACAGTCGGCCAGTAAGTACTGACAGTCACTCGAGAATTTTTTGATTGACAGATCTATTTTATACTATTTGTCGGTGACCCAGGACTGTCGGTCACCGGGACGTTACCCACGTTACTGCACATAAACAAAAAACTTCGAGATTATCACGAGTTTCGCGTTTAAAGTTCGAGGTTAGTTGAGCACGACATCGAGATTTATATTGCAACTGGTTTAATCTAATCACGAGCTCGCGCTCATCTAATAATCAGCATTAAGGATTATACCGAGCTCGCGATTATCCTCAGCATTAGATATTGCAACCGGGCCCTGGATATTTGGAAAATTTCCCGATTTTTTGGTGCGAATAAATAGAGCTTGATGTCGAAAAATTATGTTTTTTGCCCTAAACTATTTGTTCATGACTCTTTTTGTACTGTAAAAAATTGCTGGCATTCCAGAATTCGGTTGTTAGTTGTTTGCTACTTACATTTGTACCGGGCTGACCACCGGAATGCACTTTTTGATACGTTGCTCCAAAGTTATTATCTGGATAGTGACCTACTTGATCTGCATTTCAAGTAAGAAGATTAAGTTGATCTAATCTTATTAAAAATCTTCCTGATCAGTCTATGCGCACGTTTACTCTTATTATGAAACTTCCTTTTTGATGCAATTCAACATGTTCATGGTCCAACCTCCGTGCTCTAGATATTAATCGCGAAAATATAAACAAAACATGTATACATACTTTTGATTCAATAACCGCAAAAATTTTCTGGTTGTATCCACATCAATTGGAGGCGAAATTACTGATGATCGATGAGTGATTCGGCTGCGTAATTGTGCCCCATCTGTTCTAATGTCCCATCTCTTAAATTCCCATCTCTTCGAATGTGTTACCTCTCCGCATGTCCCATCCTATCGAATGTCCTACTTCTTCGAAAATCCTAATTCATCACTTAGCGATTCATGCTACCTCTTTTGCGTGTTCCACCTTTTGTCTTATTTTTCAGTATGATAATTATATGTTTTTGAGATGTAAAGTTCGATGGGCATCAGCAGACCTTTATTTAATTTTTTTGTAATTTTTTTACTGAGAAATTGGTTTTTATTCTGAAAAACATAGTTGCCGTCGCAGAAATATGTGCATTATGAATAAATTAATGTTTCAAATGCAATCACACTTTTTCTCACATTACAAAAGGTTTGTGATTTTGCTGTCACGGGAAAAATTAATGAAGTTATAATTCCATTTAATTTAAAAAAAGGTGTATTACTGCTCAAAATTAAATCAGTTATTTGGGTGTGCACGATGTGGCTCCTGAATTGTATAACACTTGAAAATCTGAAATTATGAAAACTAAGGCATGACAAATCAACGAACCACAATTTAATCATGAAAAGCAAGATATTGCTGATAACAAATACGTGTCTATCCAACCAGATGCACAACATATTGTAGATATCTTTGGATTTCAATCAACAGAATATCAAAAACGTTCATAGAGTTTGTACATTCGGAAAAATGGGACATTCGAAGAGGTTGGACGTTCGGAGAGATGGGGCATTCAAAGAGATAGGCATGCGATGAAGTGGGATTTTTTGAGACAATGAAGAAGTGGGACGTTCGAAGAGGCAGGACGTTTGAAGAGATGGGACATTCGGAGAGGTGGGATTTTCTGTCTTAGATAATTTTCATATTACATCACTTTGCGAAACCCGAGACGTTTGAAGAGATTGGACATTCGAGGAAGTGGGACTATGCCGGATGCATCAGTCAGCCTGGAACCGGGAATAGAAAACCTAAAGTTTGTAGGTTCGCTACTGCTCTAGACTGACCGAAAAAAGGAGCGCAGTAAATTAGCATGAAAACTAATTTTTTGGCGGTTTGAATACGGTGAGCAACACTAGCATTTCCATGGAATTTCACTCGACTCTCATCAACCTTAGCCATACGTAGGTATTTACTGGAATCTTACAATTCAAAAAACTTTGCATATAATAAGTCATACATACCTACTGTTGTATGCCTCGTGTGAATAGCCGCTGTTAATCGAAATTGCATTACCGAACCAAGCAGGACGATAGTAGGCAATGATCCAAGAATAAGGTAAATCTGCAGGCATTCGTTGAAATGAATAGGGATAATCAAATTGTCAAATTTTAATGCATTCAAAAATATTTCACTTAAGAGCTTTCTTTGGAAGCAAAAATCGGCAAAATGAGCTATTAAGACCGAACCCAATGAAGCGGCGCCAATAATGCAGATTACTCGCTTAAGCTTTAGAACCGAAAATGCCCAGAATAAACAACTTAGGGCGAAAATCCCCATTGTCGTTGTCAAACCGAGTTCCGGATTGATCAAAAGTCTACACGTAACAATCGCCAAGCATCCGTAAAGCAAGCCGATGACGAGACCGAACAGGAAGAATCCAAAATAGTTTTTTAAAATGGCAGTTGTGCCAAGAAGTAAGCCACATAATACCGACAATAGCAGCGAGGGCACAAGGGGTATGGAGGTCTCTTTCTGGCAGATTAGATGCACTGAAATTGATGCGACCAAAAAGGCGGTCCAAAACAACGTTGATCTCGTAAATCTAAATCCTGCATGTTAAGTATCATTTTGAAAAGTTATGCTTACTGTTAGCTGTTTCTAAACGATAATAATTTTTCTTGATATCTATAACCAGTCCCCCGTCTCCACAATTCGCGAAATTTTCCTAGATATCTCACAAAACCACATTTTCCGACATTTTTAAAAATTATATTCGTACATCTGTTATGTTCATGGAAACATAATTTTTCGAAAAAAGTTTTTCTCTTAATTTGCTGTGAAAGTGTCATTTTTTGGTCGCGCTTGAGGTAAAACAATAGAAAATACTGCACGTACGGAAATTTGACGATTTTTACCAAACATTTGCATCGAAAGCTTTTCTAAGAAAATATTTTTAGGCATTGTGATATTAATATCATTTGGTTTCAAGATGCATACACATGGTAAAAACAGCGCCATAATCTTAAATTGATGAAAAGTGGATATGGGACCTTCTGCCGGAATAGGGATGATATCTTCCCAGTCAAAATATTTTCTCGGAAACTAGGATGACAATTTTTTAATGTGTAGTCTCCGAGAAATATTTACGGTAAATAATGAAGAATAATATATTACCTATCAGGCAATAGTAAAGACCACTTATCAAGCACAAGAAATGCGCAGCGAAATCTATTTTATCATTCAGAAATGACGAGTCGATCGAACAATCGTCCATCAATGGGCTTCTGGATATTGGTAACGAATCAGTCATCTCCGAGAATTCTGCTGATAATTTGAGAAAAATGAACATAAAACGTGAACAATTTCTAACACTATGCGATCGCTTCGATTGTTTTCGGAAAAGTTTTTAACTGACGTATCATGAATGAACACATAAACGCATGTTTATAGAATTGCGCTTAGCAAACAGCCGAAACACTATATGTACCAAGTAAAAATAGGAATAAACAAGTAGATCATGTTATGCTTCGACGATTACAAAAAGTTAAGCTAGCATTTCGAATCCTGTTGCAATATGTTAGTGGTAGGTATATAATGTAGCTCAATATATAATATGTCGTAAAGTTCCTGAAGGCAGATCGATAGTCTAATCACTCTGACAAATCGAAAGCCTTTCTTACTTATCTGTTACACATTGTACGATAATTGCTAGCAAAGTAAATACAACCTATGTATGCAGATGTAGGTATGCAAGACCTGCGGAGATGTCGAAAAGCTAAAGAATGGGTACACATGCAGTAGGTATGCGATAAGCTCTATGTATTTACATATAGGAGAAGTTTCATGATATATGCAAATCCATAAAAGGTACATACAAGCTGCATCCGAATTATCGCAATACTTTATCAGAAGGAATTCTTAGGAAATTATTATTTTTTAGAAAAGCGTTACGAGGTACCTATTACTTTCTGTGCGTCCTGCTAGTTCTAGAGCATAGAAAAACCTTAAACTTTAGCTTTTGTGCTTTATTCTGCAAATCGGGTGGCTCGGAATGGCATAGAGGACTCTTATAACTTTAGTACATTATCAAACCGCCATTGAACAGTAGAAAACATGAGCTTTTTCCTTAAACCTAGTGATAAGAGGAGGAATCACCACAAGTTCATGTTCCTCCACTTTAAGCTGCGCTGAAGCTAAAAATACAATCTTTTATCCAGCTTTAAATAGTCATTCGTTTTCATACATTAAAATCATGCATTACACATAAAGCACTTGATCCTGATGAAAATGCTTAGGATTCCGGACAAGACATGGGCAGGAACCTAATTATAAAAAGGGTCCGATCGGACTGGATGGGTAAAAACGGTAAGAACTGCAAAAAAACAATGCCAAAAATTCCATAGCGTCCATCCCATAAGTGGGCAGCACTAAAATTCTGGGGGGGCTGCAAGGTTTTAAAGTCAAAAATAGTCTTAAAAATGATGGTCTTAAAAACATCATTTTCAGCGTTTCTCATCAAGTACTATCCATTGGCATCAAAAAATTGCGAAAAAAACAAAAAAATTGTTTAATTATGCTACATATATTTATACAATGTGTGGCTTCTTTTTCAAGCTATGTAGGGCATAAATTCGATCGGCGGACCTATTTCGTCATTACTGTAACACCCGACTTTTTCGCTTGACCGGTCAACCATAAAAAAATTTGTTCCATTTTCATCGATATGGAATAAAATTGAATGCAACAGTAATGGGGAAATTATTTTTATGAGCGAATTCATGAGCTAGGCTAAAAAACGGACTCTTGATACGCTACAGTAACTCATCCTTCAAAATAAAATTTTGTGCAATCCTGGTAATTTAATATAGGTAGTCGTTGCATTAGTTTAAACAGTATTATTAGTCGATGTTTTGAGCGGTGTAACTGTCTATTTATTTATTGGCTTACGAACACCTGCGATCTGTTCCAGTCTAAGCAGCCCAAATTCGCTTATCAACTTAATATTCTTGTTATTGTATCCATTTTTACTATAGGAATGACTTTTTCTAAAGCTACCGCAAGCGGCTGGTTGATTTAAACTCTTTGGTTGATGATTAATGTGCATTATTTTGCATTTAGCGCATCAAACAAATTGTTGAAGCCGAAAACCTATAGTCTGTTTCACATAATTTCGTGCATAAATTTTAAGAATTTTCATTGACAACAAGCCATGGGTCACTATAATTGTAGTATATCAGATCAAAGCTATAATCGCAATCTGTCAGCTTATTGTCGGAGGCAGTTTTGAAATTTGTGACCGAACTTGTGTAAAACAGACTATAAAATGTTTAGCTACAGTAATAAGGCTTTTTGAGCCGTGAACTGGAGACGGGTTATTGGGTGGAAGAAACTGTAGTCTCAACGACCTACGCAGATATAATACGTTAAACAATAAAGAAAGGGGGAGTTACAGAGTAGGAATATTCGATTTTTTGAGCGACCTTATTATACATGTACTAGGTTGAAAAAATATTGCTTTATTCATTTATTATAAAGCCAATGAAATGATAGCTTTATTTCGTTTTAAAATGCAGACAAAAAGCAAAAATCAGCGACACTTTTGAAACGACATAGTTACATAATGTAACTGCGAGAGTTACACGTGTAGGCGAACTTGCCTTAGCAGTTCGCGGTAGCCATAACATAGCCAATACTAGTAGCTATCTACGATAGTGCACTGTGGGCTATGCCTTCGGTCTTCCCATTATTTCCCCAATTTTCAATAATAAAAAACATTAAGATACTTGTCCGGTAGCATAGAGTTAAGTGTATGATAATAGTAATTGTTTAATGCATACTGCTTGTGTAATCGAGAATATTCGATCTGAGATAAAAGTGTATCAGTATTACGTTAATTTGATCTTTGTTTATTTTACTGTAATGGTCTCTTGAGGCCAATGTAGTTAGAGTTGTTGGCAGTCTCGTTGGCCACCGTACGTGTGTATAGTCCATACGTTTTCGTTTTTCTTTTGCTTTATTTGGTTGTCCGGCTACAGGCCGTGGATTCTTCGTTCGAAATAAAATAGAGAAAACCTACCCAGGGGTTTTTGGATATACCGAGGGTTAGGTCGGCCATTCCCACGTCAAGGATTTCAACTCATCAGAGTGGACGGATAGGTAAATCCCATATGTTTGCTTATGCTATTTGGAAATCTTAATTCATTTCTCAAACCTAAAATTGATCAAAAATATTATCTAATTTTTAAGGATGATTGATCAGAGTAGAGCTCGATGTTGTTGTTTTCATAGTCTATTGTGCTACACGTATTAGGAACCAAAAACATTTCGAATCAGGCACTGATTGGAAAATAAGTTAAGTATTCAACTTGAGCTTGAGATACATAGGTCAACTGACCTCAGCGGCAAATTCCGAGATTAGGTAGGTAGCCTTAGGTCTTAGGGCGTAGCTGCTGAGATCACCCGACGAAAAGCGGCCAGCAATATTAGGGCTGAGGGGATCAAAGCCATAAGGTCTGTGAGGGTCCAAAGATCGAAAGCTATCCAGGGCTGCGCGATCGGGGCCAGCGCTAAGCGTGGACTTAAGTACCTATGTACCTCAGTAACTCTCGAAGGCAAATACACGTGTTCTATGTCATCTTTGTACACATAGGGCACCTCTGTATTTACACAGGATATTCCCTCTTTTAGGCTGCTAGCTACAGCCAAACTGATCAATCATCGTAAAATTATTTTTCGATCCAAAAACTATCATTTTGGCCATCTAAAAATGTGTAACATTTCGTTCACCTTTGTTGTTGTATCGACCGCGATCGTGGCAGTGTGCAATTTAAGTAAGCGTCCGTAGTAAAAATTTTGTGTATCGTAGTAAAGTCATCGTTATTTTCCTATTTCCGTCGGATCTTTATCGACAAAGGCAGCTCTCACGCTTGCATTTTTCTATAAACGTCGACCCTCAGGCGACGATTCATCATTTTTCTCTCTCGGTAAAGATCTAGGTGACAAAAGTCTTTACCTACCTGTTTTTCTAACCACGTACACCTTTTTGCGCTCTAGGCTTAGTCCTACCTGTTTTTGATCATTTCACGTCACGTATATCTTACTTCATGTAAGCAAATACTATTCACGTGAAAAAACCTGTTTTTCGGATCAACAAAGGCCAAATTCGAAACATTTATTTTAGGCAAAATTTCGACGTACTGAAATTTATTTTTCCCAAGGTCATATTTTTCGACATTTTTGATACCTAAAAATGGCAGGAAAAATGGTTTTGCAGACACCGCCCGCTAAATTGAAAAAACCTTCTATGCCACCTACTTCAGCTCGCCAATTACCTACCGCGTCTGTTGACTCTAATAGCGCGAGTAATTCTGCGAGTAATGACACAAATACGAAAGACGTAACTAGTAAGGCGAGTAATGATGAATTACCCGCGTCACTAAATGCCAGGAGCAATACACAGTCCGAAGATGAACTGTTATTGAGTACCATGCGATCGCGCATTAATCAAATTACGATAACTAGATCAGACCCTAATATCGACAATTCATCAAATCATACAATGATTGATAATATGACTACTCTTAATATGGCAAATAATCCTGAAACCAGTTCGGAGCGGAAATCCCAATTCTGATGTAGAAAGTAATCATAGTCACAGCATAAATGCCGACAAAGAGCGTGCTAATGCTAATGTGACTAATGATCTTATTTTAAAAGCGCTACAAGCTATTCATTTGCAATTTTCGGACCTTTCTACGCTTGCAGTTGATCAAGATAAAAAGGAAAATGCGGATGAAATGCGTAAACCGCGCCTGGAGCTAAGCACTATGCTTAAACCCCAACCAGTTTTGAATCTGCATAGAGAATAATTCATCTGAGCGCGTTAACCACTCAATTGATAGTGCAAATTTTTCTAAATTTAATGCGCAACGTGTGAATCGTGCGTAAAGTACGCATCGTGCATCTTCACTGTTGTCCACTGGCAACAGCGCATCAAATTCGCGCTCACCTTCGGAAACTGTTCCTGAAAATATCATTCAAAATTGTACAGAATCGTGCGCCTGAGATATCTAATTTGTCACAGAATCCTTTAAACACGGGTTTGCAACCAGTGCAAAACTCGGGTTTTTCGGAAAACATACCTACAATTTCGCAGCTGTTGGTACCGATTTCGCAGACGCCGCGATCTCGGCCTTCGCTGTCCTTAAATCGTAATGCGCCTTCTTTCGTACCTAATTCTTTGAATGTGAACTCGCAGCAGCAATTAAATCCACCACCGCTGCAATACTTTCCATCACAAGGAGAAATTCTCCCCAAATAATTATGTACCTAATCCTGTGAATGTGGAAATACCACCTAATAATCCTATTTTGCATTCTTCTAACATCGAAATGCAACCTGTTGAGATAAAGTTATCTGGCATTAACAACGAACCTACAAATTTACAAAATGAATCTGCCTCTCTACCTGAATCATCTAGTAGGAGAAGACACGTTAAATTTTCTGATGAAAGCTCATCTAATAGTTATGATCGCCCACGCAGTCGTCGCCGCGTCGCAAAAGTAGATCGCGCAGACGACGTCATCGCTATAGTTCAGAGTCGTCATCTGAAGGCTCGCGTGGTGGATCACGTCTTGCTGATTCCTGAATCGCGGACCATTTTTGACACAAATGCAAATTGCAATTGCTAACAAAAAATTTTTTGATGGAGATAAAACGGATATAAAAGCATATTTTTGCGGAATTTGAATCGCTTGCCGATACCTATGATATCGACAAAGCTGATCGTTTAAAATTCGCAACTGGATTTCTTGATCCCTATGCTATGCGTTTATACCGTTCGTTACCTGCTGATATACAACAATCTTATTCGAAAAATGAAACAAGCGCTAATAACCGAATTTTGTCCAATGGACACCGGTGCGCTCGTTAATTGTTTTATTACCTCTCGCTTCGCAAAGAGTTAATTAAATCTGATCCTTATCTTGAAGTTGATTTGCACCATTTCAATAACTTAATGCGACATCAATTAAAGGAAGGTTTATTACCACACATTTCGAAAGAGGCATATCATAAAAAAACCTAGAGCATCTTTAGCTGAATTTTTGGACAATGCGCTAAGCTGCTGAATTTGCTAAGAAAGAATTTGAGGATAAAAAGGCAGCAACACCTTACGTATTGGTAACAGCTGCTCCCGTAGGCAGCGCAGTACCTAAAGATACTCCTCGCGCATCTAACCAAAATGATACAAATCGTTCGCGTCATAGAACGTTTCATTGCTCCTTGCATGCTGAGAAGCCAGAAAGTTCCTCTCGTAAATATTGCACCTTTTGCAAACGCATAGGTCACATTTATGAGGAATGTTTCATGACGTCAGAAGCAAGAAACGTCTAATAATGCTAATCATAATACCCAATCTGATCGAAATAATAATTCTATGGCTCGCAATCGCAGGCAGTTGCGTTCTTTTTGCGCCAAAATCGTTCACCATCGCGTTCAAATTCGCAAAATAGACATCGATCTCAATCACGATATCGTAACTCTAGTCAACATCGTTCATGTAGCTATGCGAATAATGATAATCGCTTGGAATCTAAGCAAACACAATCGAATTTTAGGCAAAATCGTAATGATTATTACCAAAATTCGCGTGCTAATTATCAAAATTCGCGCTACGATAATCGTTATAATAATCAACCGTGACAAAATACACCTTTTGTGCAATTCCCAAATGAACAGCGTGGTATATACTATAACTCAAACTACTGCAATGACAACAATTTTAATCGCCCTAATGTCACATACACTGCGGATAACCAACCCACCATGAATGTGCCCCCACCACAGCCAACCCTCACATCTCCTCAAGATGTAAACACGGTTACTGTGAAAGGGCCAGAATCTAGCGCGCGTCCTAACTTATTCCGCGTCGCAAGAATTTCTCGAAGAGTACGAATGTTTACAACGTCGTCTCGCAACTTATGAAAAAATCAATCTACCTGCATCTAAGACTTTAGATCCTAATATTCCTATTGTAAGCCATGCTGGGACAAATTTACCCACCATTCTCATTAAAGTTCATGGCGTTGACGTACCTGCTCTTATAGATATGGGTTCACAGGTCACCATGATGACCACGTCAGCATTCTTACGTCTTGGTTTTAATTTACCACCTAAAAAAGTCTCACAAGTCGTACATGGTGTAGGCGAAATCACCGCAGTCGTTCGGTAAAAAGTAAACATGACTCTAACCATTGCGGAACAATCTATCTCTACCTCAGTATCTATAATTGATCACTTGCCGGAAGACATGCTCTTAGGATATGATTTTTGCGAATCCGCACTCATGTGGGTTAATCCTATTGAGCGCTGTGCTTTTATAAATGGCATAAAGATTAATTTACTCTCATCTCACGAAAAATTGCAATTTCGCGCGAAACCCAACACAACTACCTCTGGTGTTGTGTGTGTGCATGTTTCGTTACCTGAGCCTGTTATAATACAACCTAGACATGAAGTAATTACACCTGGCTATATAAGCCATGGTTCTTGCAATTTTGATTTCGCATTATTCGAACCAAATCCCGATTTTATGGAAAAAACCTCACTTTTTGTTGCTCCGTCTATAGTCGATAGTTCACAACCTTTAATACCTATTCGCGTTTGTAACATCTCTAAAGCGCCAATTCGCATCGACTCTGGTGAAATAATAGGTTCTTTAACCTCTGATGCTGAAGTTGTGTCACATGTTTCATCTTTTAATGATAGGACACCAGAACTTTTTGCATCAATAAATAAAGCTTTAAACGGCTCCGCCGTTGATTCTAGACAACAGCAACAAATTCGTGAACTTTGTTTAAAATACGACTCAATTTTTGCACTAAAAAACGAACCTCTCGGACGTACCCCCTTGATGAAACATCATATTGACACAGGGGATAATCCGCCCGTTGTTGGAAAAACTTATCGTGTTGAACATTCTAGAAGAGAATCTATGCAGAAAATTATAAATGAAATGCTTGCAGATAAAATTATTCGACCTACAACCAGCCCATGGGCAAGTCCATTATTTCTCATAGGAAAAAAGGACGGTTCCCTTAGGCCAGTCGTCGATTATCGACGGTTAAATGACGTTACTAAAACGCAAGTCTACCCTCTTCCACAATTAGACGATTATTTCGATACTTTAGGCAATGCTGCATATTTTAGCACACTAGATTTAAAATCTGGATACTGGCAAATTCCACTCGATAATAAATCTCGCGAAAAAACGGCATTCATATGTCCTGTTGGTCATTACGAATTTGAAGTTTTACCTTTTGGTTTAAAAAATGCGCCTGCAGATTTCCAAAGGCTAATGGAGCTCGTGCTCGCAGGTCTAAATTGGAAATCTTGTCTCGTTTACATCGATGACATAATTATTTTTTCACGCACTTTCAAAGAACATTTAAAAGATCTTGAGAATGTCTTTATTGCTCTTAAAAAGGCAAACTTACGTGTAAAGCCGGATAAATGCCATCTTGCGCATGCAGAGGTAAAATTTCTTGGCCACAGCATAAGTGCAATGGGCATCGCTCCTGATATGTCCAAAGTCGCAGATTTAATGTCGTTTCCTGTACCAAAAACCGTGAAATCCTTGCAGAAATTCCTTGGCTTAGTCCAATGGTTTAAGAAATTTGTTAAAGATCTCGCTAAAATCGCTAAACCGTTATTCCATCTTCTTCGTAAAGATGTCGAATTTTGCTGGAAGGCTGAACACCAAACCGCCTTTGAGCTTCTGAAGAAAGCATTTACGTCCCCACCTATTTTGCAACTACCAAAATTCGATGATGAGCACCAATTTATTTTAACAACTGACGCAAGTAATTATGCGTTAGGTGCTATTTTGACGCAAAAACATTTACCATCCAAAAATCGTTTTATTCTTAGCTACGCTAGTCGCGTGCTAAATTCTGCCAAATGTAACTATGCTACTTCGGAAAAAGAAGCATTAGCGGTAGTGTGGGCCATCAAGCATTATCGACATTATCTTTACGGTAAAAAATTTATTGTCGAAACTGATCATCAAGCATTAACTTGGCTAGTAAACGTTAAAGACCCATCGAGTCGTTTACGTCGTTGGGGTCTCAAATTACAAGAATACGAATATGATATCGTTTATGTTCCTGGTGCATATAACTGCGCAGCTGATCTTCTTTCACGACACCCTAAATATGATCATGCAGAACGCAAATATAAATTAGAGCGCAAAAATGTTGTTAACATCGCAAATTTAGAATCGGAAGATTCTGAGTCAGATGATGAATCGGTTCCACCTGACCGATCGCGCGATAATGCGCCTACTGCACCAATTAATCATCCAAATGCGCAAAATAATAATCCTACTGCGCAAATCGATCCTACTAATACAAAACCACCTACATTTCGCGAACGCCTATTGCTTACCGATGCTGAAAAAGCTGAAATGCTAACACCTGCGCGTTTACTCGCTGAGCAACGTGCAGATGACGAATTACATAAAATTCGCATCGCATTAAATGACTTAACAACGAAAAAATATCGTGACGAATTTTTTCTCGTAAACGATGTACTTTTTTGTAGATTCCAACCTAAACGCTCACCAACAGTCGTTCATCAAATAGTCATACCCAAATCTTTGCGTCGCTTCATATTAACCGAATTTCATGACTCTATTTTCGGAGCTCATTTTTCATCGCGCAAAATCTTGCCCGCCATACAAATGCGTTATTGGTGGCCGCGCATGGAAAATGATGTGATCGCGTGGTGTAGGAATTGTGATGTGTGCTTACAACGTAAGGTCGCATTAAATTCCACATCTGTTCCATTGCAACCAATCGAAGTATCCGCGCCCTTTGAACTTATTGCATGTGATTGTTTGCATATGCCGCGATCTCCCTCCGGAAATGACCAAATTGTAGTTTTTATGGATTATTTTACTAAATACGTGGAAGCTTTTGCTGTTTCTGACATAAAAGCAACAACAATTGCAAATTTATTATTACGAGAAATTATCCCACGTTATGGAGTTCCCAAGAAATTTTTGACAGATCAGGGGTCAAACTTTACATCTACCCTAATTTCGGAAGTTTGTAAACTATTAAACGTTCAAAAAATATTTACAACCCCATATCACCCCCAGTGTGATGGGTTGGTGGAACGTTATAATCGCACCTTGATTGATGGTTTGTCTAAGCTGAGTGCGCGATCCCAGTATGATTGGGAGCAATTTCTACCTTTCGCGTTATTTGCATATCGCGCGACTCCGCAATCATCAACTAATATATCTCCTTTTGAAATGCTTTATGGTCGCGAACCAGCATTTCCACTTGACACTTTACTCATAAATGACTTTGTAATAAATCCGAATTTACCATCTGTTGCGGAAAAATACGTCATTGATTTAAAGCTGACTTTACAAGATCTACATGAAATTGCGTCTCAAAACCTAGCTCAAGCGCGTAAGCAGCAAAAATCTCAATATGACAAGTCTGTAACTCAAACAAATTTTTCTCTCTCGGATATAGTTTACCTTAATAATACCTCAGTAATTCAACCTGAAATCGGTAAACTATCACCCAAACGTGTTGGACCATATAGAATTATCGACTTACCTACTCCTGAAACTGCGAAAATCGCATATGTCTATAATCCTCTAATCACTCATCTCGTTCACCGGAATAGACTTCTGCCTGAGCCCAAACTACCCTACTCAGATTTAATTGTGGAAAAGCACGCGTATGTCCCTGGCGATTTTGTTTTGGTAAAATTACCACATCGCCCTCTCGCCCCGGCAGTAGTCATAAGTTTTGAGGATTTACCGGGCAGGGAGCAAAAAGCTAAGGACTGCGCGCCTATACGTTTATTAAATGGCTCTAAAACAGCACATGCCGTACCATTATCTAATGTTTTCCCTTTTGCAGACCCATGGCTGCTGAAGGTACCCCAAGCAAGGAGGCATTGCTGGAGGCAGCTGGTCGCCGATGCAAATTTGAGGGGCGTGATCCCGCGTCCCTAGATGAGTTTCGTTCGGCTTTGACCAATATGGCTTTGGAGCGGGGGTTGGTTCTACCAGACCCGCTGCCACAAAATGATGAGAGTCGTGTTAGCGGTTTAGATGCACTTACCGCAAAAATGATAGAGCATAAACCAACACATATAGCCACAAATCATAGTAAATGTATAAATGACCAAGAGCTCTGGTGGGAGAACAGGTTTGATAGATTCCCTTTGGCTACCTTACGTGTGCCAAAGAAGAGACTTCTATCCACTGTTTTAATCACCAATGACCAGGAGTCTTTTGGGGCTATTTTGGCTTTGATTCAGCCATCAAACATGACAAATGGCACCTTATTCTTAGGCTACGATTCCGAATTTGTTAATGACAGAAAAGGCAGAGGTTATAAGACCTGGGATTTGCGTTTTAAGCAGCTATGTCCCACCTACCAGGACCTCCATGGCCCATTCGTATGCTACGTCCAAGTTGCGAGCGCAAATGGTCATGTGTTCTGCTGGGACATCGCTGAAGTTCCCAAAACCTCCGTTTGGGCTTCACCAGCTGCTCAAAACGCGTCTACCGAACGTATATATGGTCTGTTACGACCCCACGCAAGACAGACTTGCGTATTTTCATGTTTACGGCCCAACTTTTGAAGAAATTTTGGCAATTCCTGATGCCGAGATTCGAAATCAACGGCATTGGAAAGATCCGTTTAGTGCGAATTTTATCGATATTCAGCCTTTGGCGAGATTGTTTACTCGTCGTTTCCATATCACAGCGCATTCACACTCTTTAAAGTGCTTGGCTGAATTTTTCTTTGACATGGCTATTGATCCCAACGCGCCTGATAATTTTGGACAGGCGTGGAGTTCAACACTAACTCGGGATATGGAACATTATTTAGCGATGGATGCCCTGATAACCATACGTGGGCAGCAAGAAAATTCTGGGGGTCCAAGATTTTTGAAGGTCAAAAAAATGGCCTTAAAAATGGTGGTATGGCGATAAAAACACCATTTTTCCACGTTTCTCATCAAGAACTATCCATTGGCATCAAAAAATTGCGAAAAAAACAAAAAAAAATTTCAAAAATTTAATTCTGGGGGTCTTTTGATTTCTGGGGGGTCTTTTGGTTTCTGGGGGGTCCAGACCCCCCAGACCCCCCACGCCCATGTGTGCTGATAACTATCGATGTTTTCATATTGATAGAAGGCTGCTCGCAAAATAATCGCATTACTGACCATAGAAAGCCAATGCCAATTTTGTTTAAAGGTGACAAATCGCACGTTAAAGTTAACGAATCAAAGACTAGACGGTGTGTACCGTTGTCATCTCGCAAACCAGCAACGGGGCCAGTCGACCAGCACGGCGACTGATGTTTCCGTTGATTCCGATGGCGGAGAGTTAGTCATAGTAGAGGACTCTTATGGTCCAGCTCCACAACCACCAGCGGCCATAGCTGCAGCCACCACCATTGCCTCTGTAACGGAAACGTTGGCTCATACTAATGTTTTCAATAATCCAGATCTAAAAGTTCAGGGATTGCAGGCCGTTGCCAACTCAGTTTTGGGCCCGGCTAATGCACCTGACACCGAACCTAAGTCCAAACCAACCAGTTCAAGTACCCCAGCCTCAGCGATTTCTTTGCAGACTGATATTCCTTACGATTTGCCTATGATTGGAATAGAACCATCTATCTCCACTGAGGACGACAATTTGTCTCCCAAACGCTTAGTGATGGCGTTATCCGACGCTGAGGCAGAAAGGCAAGCAAACTTGTCGCCACCGCGTACCACACGCGCGGCACTGGCTCGAAAAGGGGCTACTACCATTTTGCAACCGATTGTCTCACAATCGCTTGCGGCGGACCAGCAGGCACCCTTGGGCATTGGTTCGCTCCTACCTTCCACCGACTTCTCAGCCGGATTGGGTAGAGCGTCAACCTGAACCCGACGTTATCATGACAGAGATTATAGGCTTTCCACCGCCACCACAATGCTCATTACCCGCACAGGAAATCCAACAAGCAGTGTTGTCCACGCAATCGTGTCCCAATCTGCGCTACAAGGCGTGTCGAGCTCAGTGGCACTTACTACTTGTTTTACGGCTCTATGGCCATGACGGGAGTGTCAAATACTGTGGCGAATATTCAACCACAGGTTATTCAAAACCCACCGTCGAATCTAGAAGTCGCAGTACCTGCACATATTCAAGCCATTCGCGAACGCATTTCCGCAGAAGAAAGCACGAGAGTTCAAAATCGCTCGCGTTATGTGCAACACTTTTTCACCATGATGGAGACCATGACGCGTGAAGCACTGGTGCTATATCGCGCCTGACGTATTGCACGAGTTACGCTCTTACCTGGGTGAAGTTGCAGGAGCGGCGTCTGTCACGACCAGTTGGTCGAGTGTGCCCAAGTGCATTTCGACCGGGTGTACGCCAGCGCATCTGCATTACGCGGCTACAACTGACACACCCTCGCGTCCTTTAGTTTGGTCTACAATCACGCAACCTTTGGCTGATGTCGATCGTGCGCTGGCACCTCAATTTATCAGTGAAATGAGCGTTTTTAACCGATTATTTTACCCAGACCAATATTTTGTGCGCACACGGCTTTTCATTACAACCGGAATGATGCTGTACTGAAGTTCCGTTACAGTATCTGGTAGTGCACCCACACCTTGACGCACCAAGTGCGGTAACTGATGGCATTGCGCACCAGATTCTCTTCAGAATTTTATCCGCACAGAATGTCACCAGCGCCAGATCATTTAGCGCCCGATCTTAATATTAGACGCGTCAAATGGTCGATATTTTCAATACCTTCGAGAATTTCAATCGTTATACGATTTGGAGTATCAACTCTTGACGAATAGGCGTTATGCGCGCTAAAGTGCTTTTGGAATTTTCGGACAGAAAGTTCCATTTTTATGCGTATGCCTACGGCAATGCCGCAATAGGCTGGCGCATGGTGGAGCAGCTACGTCGTATGTTGCGCGTAGCTTTCCTTGAGTGAATCTTACACACCTTTGCCAACAGAAGCCTTCCCGGAATTCCCGGAGTTAACAAGGCAAATTGAAAGTCCAAACGTTTTACATAACATGATTTGGCAAATTCGGTTAGCAACCAATCCGCCACTTGAAGTTCCGGTTCAATTTGACCATTTCCGAGGTCAACAAAAATCTGTGTTTTACCTTAAGCACCGAATTCAAGGTGATTTGGAGAAAGTTCGAAAAGAGAGACGGCTGGCATCCTTGCAGGACCCTAGTGGATCCTCAGCGAAGCCTTGATATGCCTGAAGTCGATCTATCTCTGGAGGCACAGATTGAAATGTGTAGAGCACGCATGACAATCGAACAACGCGATTGTGAAAATCTTGCGACAGAAATGCCAAGGCGTAGCGACGAAATTACGCGCTGCCGGTTCTCTCGCTGAATCCTCAGAAGTTCGTTATATGTTGGAAGACAAACATAAGGCTAAATTGAATCGATTTTATGATACGAAATCCGAGCATACTTTGTGTTCGGTTAAAGAATTTGGAAAAGCAACGAGTCAGAAGACTTGTTCAAGCTGAAGTCGCAGCTAAATTAAGAGCTCGTTTAGGCCAAATGGGATCTAAGCGGCAAGAACCGCAATCATCCCGGCAACGTTATGCTCAAACGCATCATCGCTCACAATCACAAGTACAACCACAGGCACAAGTAAAACCACATATACAGCAACATACACGACTGCAGACCCGACCAAAATTTTTTAAAAACATAAAGGGGACCAAAGGATGAATTGAAAAGGGTTTTACGATCACTAGAGCTGCACACTTTGGCAAATTTTCCAGAATTTTTTCTATTGCCGTTCTCCTTTCAAAATTTTTTTTGCTTGTACGAAAGCAGACTTATCGCTATAATTTAGCCTCTGGCCGATTGTTTTTTTGCTGCAGTGAAAGCAGTTATACTTGTTTCTTTTGCTTCGTTAAGTAAAGCAAGTATTTTTTTGCTTCAGTTTAGTTCCTAAATTTGTAAAAAGGGAACTTTAGCTCGTTGATATTTGTGTTATTCAACGATTTATTTTTTTCTCCACTTCTCTTTTATAGTGGAACGTAGAAGTTCAATTCCCCTTCGGACTAATCGTCTAAATTCTCAGTTAGGGGTTCTTCTAAATTAACTCTAAGTGAAGAATTTCACAAAATTATAAACGAAGCAAAATCATCTATTTCGAAACCGATTGATTCACAGATAATGCCAGATCAGGCTGAACTTTTGGATAATGCGATTAAAAATTCTCTCCGTACTATAATTGAGCCGTTAGCTCAGAGGCTTGAAAATTTAGATGTTAAATTCGAAAATTTTCAGCCAGCGAATCCCATCCTTGACAATGAGAGGCGAAATTATCTTCCAGTCAACCCCTTGTTTAACCTGCGCCCACCTTCAATTTTTAGTGGAGCTTTTGGTGAATGTTTTTCGGACTGGATCGAGAAATTTAAACAATATTTAAAATTACAAGGAATACATGGCGACGATGAATATAAAATTGCTTATCTACAAGCAAATTTAGCAGGTGCAGCGCAGGCAGCCTATTATGAAATTAAACGTACCCAGAGACCTCCCATCACTTTCGACACTATAATCGATAAATTACAAGAATACTTTCCAGAGGGCCGTGACGCTGACGTTTTTCAACAGTTTTTGTACGACAAAAAACAAAAACCAGGAGAAAACGTTTCTGTATTCCTCGAAAATTTAAGAAAAATTGCAAGGATAGCTTATCCTGACCTAAATAATGCGTCTAGAGAGTCTATTTTGAAGCCCATTTTTCTTCGTGGACTCCTTCCTGAGCTAAAACAGGGCATTAGATTTCGTGAATTTCAAAATTTGACTGAAGCCCACAAAGCAGCATGTTACGCAGAATCACAACTAATTCGTGATACTTTCACATTTAATGGACAACAAAATGATATCGCTTTAATAAACTCAGGCTCCGATCGATTACGTAATTTGGAAGAAAAGGTTGAAAAGTTGACGAACGCAGTATTGGATCAATTCACCAAGGATCAGTCGCAGTCGTCAGGACGACGTGGAAATGATCGGCGAGATGATCGACGTGGAAACGAAGGGCGCGGCGATGGACAACGATGGCAAAATATGCAGAGTAAGCAGAATTTTTACTTTAGACATAACACAAACCGTAGCTCTAACTATAATAATAATCGTAAAAATCAGTTTAATACTTCTTCATACCGCAATCCGAAAAATAATTATGACAGAATTCCAAATAAAGTCCCAAACCATCAATTTAATCGTTCTGATTTTCTGACTCATGCACACAATAAACATTTTCAAAATCGAAATTTGACCCCCGGTACTCATTTGTCAAATAATCGATGTCAGCATAATAATAGTATTGATGATAGAAATAATATGTATACCATAGATTCTGATGACTGTCAACTTAATCTCAGTTTTGCTCCAAAAAAGACAGTGTTACGCTGAAGTAAATATGAATTGTTTTTCAAGTAAAACATCTCTCAAATCAGATAGTGCAATACAGTCTCCGCACACTTCAGAGCCTCGTCATCGCAACCGACGACGTCAGCAGCAGAAGGCGACTTTTGTGCCTATTCGACAACATCGAGGCACACCAGCACTACCTAAATTAAAAATGCAGCAGGCGGTTAGCCCTCCCGCTGATAAGGAGATACCAGTCATCGACTTACGATCATCATCGGCGTCTTTGAAATCACCTTCACCGGACACCGCTTACCGCCGTGTAGAGCGCCACCAGTCCGACCACGACCACACTTATGCAACAGTCAAGGATCGGTTTCTCCTGTGCGATAAATTGATAAAAGCCGCCGATGAGTACACCGTTAATCGACACTCATTGCGAAAACCATCATGTATTGCAAATTTAAATGTAGTACTCCAGTCTAATGAGGCTAATTATACTTTATTTCAGCCAGCGACTGAGCCGTCTCTTTCGCAAATCGGAGATGGTCAAATGGATTTAAAAGTAGTGAATAGTGACCACCGTGATAAGGGTGTGCTCGTAGTCGATAGTATGCGTAGACATAGTTACAGTCATAGTCCTTTCTATGGACTAATAGTTCGTACTTTATTGTTCGTCTTACTCACTCTAATCTTTAGTATAAGTACGACTGCAAGTCTTCAAATGTGCGGGAGGTCAAAAAGTGGGCATCCCCTCGAAATTCCGAGACGAGTTTCTTGCATTTGGCCTAAAAATTTAAAAAATCGGCCTCAAATACTAAAAGTGAATGTTTTTGTGCCCCTAGATAAACCTATCACTTTTGATGCCCATAAATGCGTGTTAAGAAAACGAAAAGTTTGCACAAATGTTGGATTTTTCGGTTCAAAGGGAATTATGAATGATGATGTAAAAACCGAGAGTGTTTCTCCGGAAATTTGTAAAAATGTTGCAAAAACAAAAAATTTCATGGGACAGACGCTCATACCTATGCCAACCGGCGTGTGGTCAACAAATAATTCGCTATCAGTTAAGTACCAATGGTGTTGCAAGCAAGTGTGTGAAGAAGTGAAAAATTTTATGCTTGAGCCAGGTACCGTAGCAACATATGACGGTAAGACAATATTTAGTGATTTGGGCGACGTAGGTGGTTGTACAGCAAATGCAAGTCAGTGTGTAAACAGCGAGGGTACAATAGTTTGGAATGAAACTGTTATTGAGCCAGCATGTCTTCTTACTTTTAAGGGTAATTTTGATGCTTTATTTAGTGATCATTACATAATTGTTGAGCGGTTACAAGCATCCTTCAGTATTAAGTCAAGTTATAAGGCATGTAGTCATTTAAGTGCAGCAATTAACACTCATCAAGGTGCAATTTTACAATTTAATACGAGTGCTGAGCGTGATTTTAATAATTATGCAGTAAGCAAAACTCAGCTAAGTGAAAGCGATCCTGTTAATGCTAAACTCAATTATTTAGAGTATCATATGATAAATTCTGATAAGCATAATTTTCGTTTTATGTGGACTGAATTCTGTAATCATGCGCAGCAATATCTAGATTTAATATGGCAGTTGCTACAGTTTGATGCAACGTTAGGAGCACGAGCTTTATTACAACGTAATGATATTTCTGCTCAGTTTGTGGGTGAATCTCTTACTGTATGGCGTTGTAAACAAATCACGAACGCGGAAATACTACATAATCATAAGATTAATGATACCTGCTATGTAAACACCCCAGTTTTCGTAAACAACGAACTGTTTTTTATAAGCCCAGGTTCCCCAGATCTTGTATCGTTTTCGCCTAAGATTGATTGTAATCATCGTGCGGTGCCAATTTACCGTAACCATTCAAAGTGGATTACTCAATCTGGACCAATCCATGTAAGTAAGGTACCTTTGAACTTATTGTGGAAGGGCGAACATAGCGTTTTCCAATTTGATACACCAGCGGTTTTTCATGATAAACTTGCTGAATTACCTGTAAGTCTATCTTATCTGAAACATTATATTTTCAGAACGCATAATCTTGAAAATCAGCTTAATAGTGTCTTGAAATACACTTCTGATCTATCGATAGAACCTGACCTGATACATGATGCCCTAAAAGATGTTGGCGCGGGTGTAAAGAACGTATTTAGCGGTGCTTACAATTCATTAGAACATTTTATAGACAAAAGCCAGAAAAACTTTAATTCAGGGCTTAATTCCTTAATTGCTGGACCTATTCAGCTAATCGTCAATGCACTTTTTCTAATACTCTTAGTTGCTGGTCTAGGATATGTAGCATACATATGTCTAATGTTTTACATGTATCGTAAGCGCAGAGCGATTCCTACAATTACTGACGCCACGTCAAATAGCATTGGTACAGCTCTACTCGCGTTAATGAAAATAAATAAGAAAAATAAATTTTTTGATTCGAAAGCTCCAGTCGTCTCCTACAAAAATTCAGCAAATGACTGCATAAAAATTCATGATGCATCAGTAGCTACTGTAGAATCTTCCTTTAAGACTAATAGAATTGCCTTTACTAATCACGATATTTCTAAATATGATACAAATGTGTTTATTTCTAATGATGTTGCAACACGAGATTTAGTGGATTTCACATTCGATACTCGTCCTTTGCCCGGTTTTATTCCAGGCAGTTTCGGTAATTTTAGTGGTTGGTCACCTGATAATAATAATTACCTGTACTCGGACAATCACGTCACAGATATCACCCTAGCAGATGTGATAGAGCGGAGTAGTGATCGGCGAACACCCCATATTACAGTGATCGTGAACGGTAAATTTAGAGTCGATGCACTGATTGACACAGGTGCGGTTTTTTCACTTGTTGACGCAAAACTAGTAGATAAAATTGGAGATGTCCCAATTTTTCCTACCTATGCACAGCCCTTAGCAGCGAATGGTGATTTTATACCTCTAGTAGGTGAATGTTTCCTCACAATCACAGTTGCAGATATTGAAGAAACGATTTTGGTGCATATTCAAGAAAATTGCAGCAAACCTCTTCTTTTAGGATCAAATTTTTTATTTCGATTCAGAAATTATCAATTTGATAATGAGAAACAATTTGTAAGATTCAAAGGAATACAAATACCTTGCAGTGGGCTGTTATACAACCCACCCTTACAAAGAGGTGCTGTTACGGTAGAAAGCACATGTGATATACCAGCACGCTCGATTATGCTAGTTACAGCTAACGTATCATCACAATACAAAAACGTGAATAATGTACAGTTTGAGCCAACAAATATGCACCCTGACCAAGGTGCATACTTTGCAGCTTCTATCAACAGTGTGAGAGATCAGCATATTTTAATCCAAGCAATTAATCCTTATGCTTACGCAGTCAGACTGTATAGAGGTATGTGCATTGGTAATGTAAAGTGTCACAAAGAAATGACAAAAACCGACTCGAAAAATTTTGTTTTGCTAGTAAACACTAAGGCAAAATTTCAGAAAAAATCGTTTGACTACATACATCAGAACGCTAATATATCTAACGATTTGACACCAGAACAAAAAAGGCAACTCATCGAAGTTCTCTGTCTCTTTCCTAACCTTTATGCCTCGGATGAGAAAGACACTGGAAAAACTGCTTTAGTTTATCATACGATTAACACTGGAGATCACAGACCAGTCAGGCGTCTTCCGTTTCGCACTTCACCAAAGGAAAAAGAATTAATATTACAAGAAGTTAAAGCGCTAGAGTCAAAGAATATTATTAGTCCAAGCATATCACCTTGGGCAACTAACGTTGTTTTAGTGAAAAAGAAAACAGGAGGCCACAGATTATGTATAGATTTTCGAGGCCTAAATGAAGTGACTAAAAAAGATGTATATCCTTTACCTCGTATTGATGATATACTAGACACACTGAAAAATATGAAATATTTCACTACATTGGATCAAGCTAATGCCTACTGGTCCATTCCGATAGCTCATGAAGACCGTGAAAAAACAGCATTCACTACACCGTGTGGCTTGTATGAATTCAATTACTTGCCATTCGGGTTATGTAATGCGCCAGCAACTTTTCAGCGGTTGATGGACATTCTTTTGTCAGGCTTACAGTGGAATTCGTGTTTAGTATATCTTGATGACATTTTAGTTTTTGCTAAAAGTCACGAGGAAATGCTTTTAAGGTTAGAGGATGTTCTTAATCGTTTGAATAAAGGTGGCATGAAATTGCGACTAAATAAGTGTAAATTTAGTTATACGGAAGTACAGTATCTAGGATATAGAATTTCGCATGCTGGTATCCTTCCGGATGATAGTAAATTTGAGGCGGTACGAGCTATCAAAGAACCAAAAAATGCAAAAGAAGTAAAAGCATTCTTGGGTCTCATATCATACTACAGAAGATTCATCAAAAACTGCGCTCAGATATCTCAACCACTCACAAAACTTTTAAAAAAGGAACAAAACTTTGAGTGGACTGTGTCACAACAAAAAACTTTTGATTTACTTAAGACTATGTTAATCGAGTCGCCAATCTTGGCTCATCCAGATTTTAATAAGCCTTTTATTCTACAGACTGATGCCTCAATTTTCGGAATAGGAGCAGTCTTAAGCCAAATTAGCAAAGATGGCTTGGAACATCCGATTGCATACGCCAGCAGAACACTAAAGCCAGCAGAGAAAAACTATCCAATTACTGAACTTGAAACTCTGGCTGTAGTAGAGTTTGTTAAATATTTTAGACCTTACTTGTATATGCATGAAGTTACTGTTCACACAGACCACACTGCGGTCAAAGCCGTTTTAGAAAAACAAAATGCTTCATCACGTATAGCACGGTGGGGTTTGGCACTTTCAGACACTAAGCTAAATATTGTACCTAGAAAAGGTAGCAAAAACCAAAACGCTGATGCGCTATCACGTTTTCCAAATGTAAACGGAAAACCTGTCTTTGATATTGAAAGTGATATCATTAGTCGTCCACAAGAAAGTGTGAATGTCAATTTTGATAATAGAAACGATTTTAGCTTAAAGGTTTTGCAGCACGACGATATTAAGCTCAAGACCATAATAAATGATTTAAAAGATCAAAATAACATACTTGAATTAGCGAATTATGAACTTAAGGACGATATTCTGTATTATAAGAGAAACGGAGCCTATAAAATTGTGGTACCCCGAAAATTGCAAGCCTTAGTTATTCAAACTCATCATGATGACGAGTTAGCTGGTCACTTTGGGACACGAAAAACTATTCAGCTAGTAGCAAAACGTTATTATTGGAGTTCAATGCAAAAAGACATAACTTATTATTGTAAGGTGTGTAAACAATGTCAATTAAACAAGCCTATGAGGCACAAAGTTGTTGCAGAGTTGAAACCTATCTTAGTGAGTGGACCATTTGAACGATTGGGTGTTGATTGCATGGGACCCTTACCACTCACAGAAAATGGCAACCGTTTCATAGTCGTTTTTATTGATTACTTTTCAAAATACATTGAGGCATTCGCAACACAAAATATTACAGCAGAAACAATAGCAAAACTTTTCGTATCACAGATTGTATGCAGACACGGTGCACCGCATATTTTACAATCAGACCAAGGAACTGATTTTACTTCACAGCTCATGACTGAAGTCACAAAAATGTTAGGTGTAAAGAAGGTACATAGCACAGCTTACCATCCAATATCTAATGGCGAAGTTGAACGTGCGAATCAAACCTTAGCCACACGCATACGCATGTATGTAGAAAGCAATCAAATTGATTGGGATGATCACCTCCCATTTGCAGTATTTGCTGTCAATATCAGTGTTAATGATTCAACACAATACGCACCTTATGAACTGATTTATGGACGTTTACCTAAGCTACCAGCTGATGTTGCTCTAACCTACGAGACAAATCCCTATTTGGTAGATGTTCATACCTACAATGACCTGGTCAAGAAACACTTTACACAAGCTCTGTCAGTTATTCAAAATCGTGTGCATGACTCTCAGAAAAAGTATTCAAAATATTACAATAAGAAAGCTAATAATGTGAACTATAAAATTAATGATTTAGTCCTTAAGGATTCTCAAATTGTAAAACGAGGTCTGTCTAAAAAGCTGTCTCAGATATATCAAGGTACTTATAAAGTGACTGAAATATCCAAACATTACAATACAGTCACTTATAACATCTGAATCCGAAACCTTGCACGTTAATCGCACTAAACCATATTTTTTTTAAAATGACTCCGAAGCCACTTAATAATGACCAAGTATCAGCACAGAGCGTTGGCACTGAGAATACTCAGGACAGTGAGACAGAGTCAATTGAATTCTAAAATACAGAATTTTAGCACTTTCTGGAGTATTAATATTACGGTTATATTTTTTAAAAGTAGAGCTACATTAGTTTGTTTGTTATGTTTTTGTATAACTTTAAACCCCTTCACACCAACCAAGAAGATGATGAAGTTTTCGTCCGAGGACGTCCGAATTTAGGAGGGGGATGTAACATAGGAGCCCTTATGTACTCAAAACACGCCTACAAGACAAGTCGATGTGACAAAGCCACCAATAGACAAAAAGCCTACGTGAAACTCAGCTACTTTCCTCTCTTTTTTTACTTTGATTTACACTAATCGGTTTATTCGCTTTTATTGCTTTTTCTACGTATCTGATTATTGCCGCCCAATTGTTACTATGTCCACGTGCATATTAGCTAGTTCACACATTTTCGACACTTTCTGCATATCAATTCTACTACTCTAATTTATTGCTCTAAAATATCTGAAATTACTTCCACCGAGTTCATTGACGCAATTCGCTTAAACCTATGTTAAAACACTTATTTAAATATTCTATGCTTAAATGTAGAGTCGCTCTCGGTCTCTCTTTTTGGGTCGTTTTTACCATCGCTCTCGTGTTACCTATTTTCTTAAGATTTTGGGATTCATTCTTATTATTTTAATATTAAAATGAGTAAGTTAAATATACTCTTGTTAGCGTTATCCGTTACTCTCACAGAACCAAAAACATTTCGAATCAGGCACTGATTGGAAAATAAGTTAAGTATTCAACTTGAGCTTGAGATAGGTCAACTGACCTCCGCGGCAAATTCCGAGATTAGGTAGGTAGCCTTAGGTCTTAGGGCGTAGCTGCTGAGATCACCCGACGAAAAGCGGCCAGCAATATTAGGGCTGAGGGGATCGAAGCCGTAAGGTCTGTGAGGGTCCAAAGATCGAAAGCTATCCAGGGCTGCGCGATCGGGGCCAGCGCTACGCGTGGACTTAAGTACCTACGTACCTAAGTAACTCTCGAAGGCAAATACACGTGTTCTATGTCGTCTTTGTACACATAGGGCACCTCTGTATTTACAATAACATAAGACCAACTAATTATAAATTAAAAAGCGAGTGTACAACGACGATCGTAGAGGGCGGACGAATAATTTAACTGTGATCGGATGCATAAATAAAAAGCAGGTTTCTCTGTTCGGACAAATGACTCATAATAAACACTTACTGTATTGTTTGCATCGGACGCTTGCCTTGCTTGTTGCTTCCGGAGCGGCGAGCATTACTGTGGGCGATAGAGAAGAAAAGTCGGTACTCGACAACCTGACCCGACCCGCGGGTGGGGTTGGGTCGGCAGAATGCAGAACACCTCGGGCCACACGTTGAGCTTTACGGGTTAAGCTTTTTTATTCGGGTTGAAAACTAGATTATTCAGATTTTTAAAGTTAATTGTTAGCCGCAAAGAAAAGTCCTGAAAATGCCTCAAAGTCAAGGATTGCTACAAATAACAAGCAAAATATTGAGCTGTTTTTCCTTAACATTTTAGTACTGAATTTTAAATAAGAGTAGCTACTTGTTAATGTATTTTATTGTATCGTAATTGTCGCGTTTTCAGCAATAAATTATTTCGGTTCGGCACTGATCATTCGCCAATGTTGGCCCCGAATTTTCCGTTAAAGGCCAATATTGGCCAATAACAAGTGCGTTAGGGGCCAATATTTGCAAGATTTAAAATTCTTAAAAAGCTTCACATCCTTGAGTTTCGAACCCCCTATTTTCGTGTTGGTAAACTTACGCGCGCACAATGCGCCATACCGAAATTGTGATCAGAAATCAGAAGAATAATACTAATGCTGTCTCTTATATACAGTATACGCAGTTGCTATTTTTGTAAGAAACAGATTGCTCATCTTACTCAGTGAATTTATGCAAAAAAGTTCCCGATTTGTCAATTATTGTTACCTACCTACTAAGGCTAAAGTTTCTAATATGGTTTTGTCTCGATTTTCTAAAATAATTTTTCCGATAGATTCGAGGACGCTGAGTCCAGAAACGAAAAGGTTAAGCTGATTTGATATTTGTGGAGATAGAGCCCTTCAAACTTGCAAAAACGTGATTATTTTGATGTTCTTATGGCTCCATCTCCACAAATATTCGTCAGCCCCTTAAACGCTTTTGTTTTCTGGACTCAGCGTTGTCGAATCTATCAGAAAAAATTATTTTTAGGAGAATCGGTGACAAAAAATTTTTTGAATAAAAAAATTATGCAAAAAAATTATGCTAAACCCCATTTTTAACATTTTTACATTACAGTTCTGACGTTAAAAAAGCGTAAAAACACTGTTATCGGGAAAATTGAGAAAAACCATATTAGATGAAATTTGGCGATGAGATCCATGCGAGCTAAATTTTTGGCAAATAGATACTTGCCCACGACTCATCAGCTTGCTTATACGAACATCTTAGGCTTAGGCTTAGAAAGTGTATTCACATTGGTGCCAGCTGATGGTCTAAGCCCGAGACAATTGGGGCAAAAATTGTGCCTTAGGCTTAGACCATCAGCTGGCACTAATTTGATATGCACGGCAAGTCTCAAAATAATAACCGTGATGAATCGATTACACCCTGCTTCGGCTTTGTTAACGTCAGAACTGTAACGTAGAAATTAAAAATTGGATTTAGCATAATTTTTTTTGCATAATTTTATTTCAAAAATTTTTTGTCACCGATTCTCCTAAAAACAATTTTTTCTGATAGATTTGAGGACGCTGATTCCAGAAAAAACAAAGCGTTTAGGCGGTTGACGAATATTCGTGGAGATAAAGCTCTTAGAACATTGAAATAAACACGTTTTTTGCAAGTTTGAAGGGCTCTATCGCCACAAATATTCGTCAGCCCCCAAACGCTTTTCATTTCTGGACTCAGCGTACTCGAATCTATCAGAAAAAGCAGTTTTAGGAGAATCGGAGACAAAACCATATTAGAAAAAAATTCCCCTACTAACCTATACAACTCCAAACAAAATCATTACACAAAATATGTACATACATATAAAGGTACCTATACCTATGTATCTAGCAACCTTCACATCAAAATTTTCAGCGATCTAACGAACAACTACAAATGTAGGTATGTATGTATTGTGAGCAGATTATTGAAATACAATTTTACACAGTAAAACTTTATGCTTATCAAATGCTACGCTCTATATTGAGATCGCTATACCTCAGTTTAAACCACTTTTGTTATCGATTTACGTTCGCTTTAAGATTGTGATTCATGCACAAAAGCTCGTGAGAGACAGACTATAGATAGGTGTACATATGTACATGTATGTATAGGTACAATCTATAGTTCTATTTCACGAAACCTTGTGCATGGAAATCAATTTTCAACAATTTAACGAGAAGCTACAAAAGTGGTTTCTAGCAGCTACTGTAATGCAATTTTGCACGGTAAAACTTCATATGTTTGTCAATTTGTGTGTACAGTATCGCTGATTGCTGCTTCAGTTTAAAACGTTTTTGTAGTCGATTTACATCGTCCAAAAAATTGTTGTCCATGCACAAGGTTTCGTGAAATAGACTATAGAAAGATCATCGTCGATACTCGCTCAATACATGCATCTGCCAGCAGCAGAATCGACCTGTAGGTACCTTTATACGTACCTATTGTCCTGCTACATAGGTAGGTAACCTCTACCTAGCTATTTGAAATCGCATTCTGACATGGCATTAGAATATTTATGCACACATGTACATACATACATATGTATTTATTATTTTTTTCAAATAACAGTCGTGAAAGTTACGCTACCAGTTGTCCGTTCCAATGCTCACCTCAACGATTTTTCGCAAAGATACCGAAAAATCTGGAACTCCTTACCTGATCAAATTGTCTCTTCTCCCAAATTCGGTTTGTTCAAAAAAGAGCTCCTAAACATTGATTTTACAAATTTATTGTTGGGGCATACCTAGTTGTATCACTCTTCGTAATCTGTGTATGTCCTTTTGTTCAGTCGCTATTTTATCATGTATTTGCATTTTATCAATTTTCGTGTATTTTTCTGACAATAAACACTTTCTTCTTTTTCTTCTTATGTAGGTACATATGTAGGATTTTGCAATACGTAAGGCAAACCAACGACAATTAGAAATACCTACCATACAATTCAAACTACATAGGCATATAAGAAAGGATAAGCAATCTCTTTAAACAAAAAATAGCAACTGCGTATACTGTATATAACAGATAGCATAAGTATCATTCTTCAGAATCTTAATCACAATTTCAGCTATGCAGGGACATAACCAGGATGTTATTTTGGGGGTGTCTGAACAGTTTTGGGGGGTCTCAAATGGTAAAAAAACGACGTTCAACTTGAAGATGGCTTATTTTCCTTTAATCCCCCCTTTGAATTTTCTTCGTGACGATTCCATTTTGGGAGGGGTCAAAGTCCCACTGACCCCCTCTGGTTACGGCCCATGCTATGGCGCAGTGTGCGCCATGAGTTCTACCAACACAAAAATTGGGGTTGAAATCCAAGGATGTGAAGCTTTTTAAGAATTTTAAATCTTGCAAATATTGGCCCCTAATGCATGCGTTATTGGCCAATATTGGCCTTTAACAAAAAATTCGGGGTCAACATTGACCAATAATCAGTGCCTTTTGGTTCAGTTCAGTTCATAATATAATGAAAAATTGTCGAATTTGGTAATCGTGTAGCAGGTTCACATATGCATTAAGATAGTCATTTTGTATAGGCGTATGTATGCACTTCGTAGTATCCGATAAGGCGGAAGTCACATGAATGTACAGAAATAATCCGAGCACTGCCTTATTTGTTTTTGACTTGACTCAATTTGAACCAGTTAGGTGACAGCTTTCATCGAATACTACTCGCTGTATATGTGCTTATAATGTGGCTATCTTAATACATATGTGAACCAGCTACACCAATACCGCCGAATTTTACTAAATCTAGATCAATTGATGTCGACTTATCCAAATTTATTAGAGGGCAGGCTTAAATCGTCATTCTTATGACTCACTGGTTGCCTTTTGCTGTATGCTTTGATTCTTTTGACCGTACGTTTTATTATTCTTTTACGTCCTTCGTAATTGTTGCGTTTTCAGTAATAAATTGTTTCAGTTCAGTTGTTTCAGTTAATTAATGAAAGCGCTGTAATTTTCAAGCGGAACAAATTATTTGAAGAATGCTAAATTTGATGGTAACTTAAGATAAATTCCATTGCCAATGTTTTCAGTCGATTAGCTTCTAATCTATTAACTATAAAAGTGAACAAAGCTAAGGTTGAAGTTCAGAGCGGTCAAAAATGGCAACAATTTATCTTAGTTTAGTGATAATACCTTAGTTTACCCTAATTTTTAGAAAAAAATGAATATAATTTAAAGTGTCAAATATATATATATATATATATATATATATATATATATATATATATATATATATATATATATATATTAGAGCTGTGCTGGGCCAGTCCCGGCCCCGGGGCCAGTGTTATAATTGATTATAATGTAGAAAATTGATAATGTTTTGAGCAGATTTACCTTCAAGCTCAATTTCAAGCAACACCACACATCTTGCTAATTCAAATCTTTATTTTATTATGTCAGGTTGGTGCAAATTTCTAGTTAATAATCAAAATTGACATATTTTGAATTGCAATTCATATAGCCGAGCTTTCCAGCTTGCTTGGTAGCAGACAGCTACGTCTATCAGAACAAATAGAATAATAAGCCTAAAAAAGTGCGAAGTAAAGCTAATTGAAAAACGCGTCCAAGTCAGAGGAGTTAAATCCATACATGGGCCGCTCAAAAATTATAGGGTTCCAAAACGTTTCGAAGTCAAAAAGCGCCTGATAATATATGGTAGGGCGAAAAAACACCGTTTTCTTGCGTTTTTCAATGAGAGCTATCCATTAGCATCAAAAAATCGCAGAAACAAAAAATTCTGAAAATCAATTTCTGGGCGTCTAGCGGATTTTTTGGGGGAGAGTATGAATTCTGGGGGTCTAGACCATAGGTAGGGCAGCACTGAAATTTTGGGAGGTGGAAAAATTTCTGGGGGTGGTGGTGAAAAACACCATTTGTGACGTTTCTCGTCAAGCACTATCCCTTGGCATCAAAAATCGCTAAAAAGCAAAAAAATTTCAAAAATTGAATTCTGGGGGGTATTCCAACTTCTGGGGGGATGCATACCCCTAACCCCCACGCCTACGTCCCAAGCCTCCCAATGCCCATGTTCTGTTATATCTTGTAATCCCAACAAATATTAACGCTTGACGCGCATATCTACTAGCAAGAATATATATGTACATAGGTATAAGGGGTAGGGTAGGGTCATACTATGAACACGGTAAAGCACGCTTTACTTGGCCCCGGCCCTGGCAAAAAGGCGGCCCCGGCACAGCTCTAATATATATATATATATATATATATATATATATATATATATATATATATATATATATATATATATATATATATAATATATATAGACGCTAAATTTAAATTTTGTAGCCATTTACAATACTTGTCTTGTCATTATGGCTTAGTAAAAGCAGCTCTAAATCCTTGGGTTTTCTTCTGGTCGGGTCGGGCCAATAGCTTGCATGTGCGGGTTGGCTGGTCCTGACTCGTGCGGGTCGAGTGCGGGTCAGAAATGCCAAGCCGATTTTCATCTCTAGTGGGCATGCACCGATCCAGTGCCTTTAGAGGGTGAATTCAGGACCGTGATTCAGCTGGTTTTGTAAATATTTCAATGTTACAATATAAAATTGAAGTGTTCTTTTTACTAAATTTTCCGAGATTGCCCTGGACCTCGCTGGGGGTGCTTAATTGCATCACCTCAGACCCCATTAGCCATACATGTAACAGGGGGATGAGGGAGTCCCGCCAAAGTCGGAGATCCTCCAGAGAATTTTTGACTTCTCCCGATTTTTGGAATTTTCAGGCCGTTTTCAGGCGTTTTTTGTTAGCTTTGGCCAAAAATTAGGGATCATCTACTCCCCATTCTCTGAAAATGGCCGGGACCCCCTTCCAAAATTTCTAGCCGTGACATGCATGCCCTTAGCCCTAAAAAAGATGGTTTCCATTGGATTCTCACCGAATCTTAGGTACCCGAGTAGAAAATTTGAAGCCGAAATTCATCCTTTGGTTCCTTTATGTTTAAAAAAATTTGGTTGTGCCTTCTACCCCGGAACAGGATCCTGGATACGGGCTTGCTTATATATGTACTGCTAAATAATATACAAACACGCCTGTAAACAAATTAGATAAGAGGTTTGCCTTCCGCTCTCTGCAGGCCCATATCCAGAATTTCGTTTTGGAGGGGCAGGACCAAAATTTTTAAAAACATAAAGGGGACCAAAGGATGAATTGAAAAGGGTTTGATGATCACTAGAGCTGCACACTTTGTAAATTTTGCAACTCAAAAACCTTGATATGGTGAGAATCCAATGGACACTCTGTCTTCTAGGCTAGGGGTCTGGGGTGCCGCACTCCGGCTGCCCCAGCGGGTTCGGGGCGGAGCCCCAGAAAATTTTGTGAAAAAGCGCCTTAATATTGAATTGTAACGTTAAAATTTTCATAAAATCAGCCTAATTTTCGTTCTGAAATCAGTTTAAAAATAGTCAAACATCACCAAATCTCTTTAACATTGCCGGAAAATATCTAATATTCTAGATTCTTGCGCGTTTCTTATTTTCTGTATAAATCTGCAAAAACAAGAAGACATAGATGCAAAACATGCTTAAGGTTGTGTAGCGATTGAATGTGGAGTATTTTAACTGCGTTTGAGGCTAAACAGATTACAATTATTAAGTATAAAATTCGGCCCGAAGCGGCCAAAATTTGTGTGATTTTTGCTAAAAAGCAAAGGGGAGTTAAGGAAACTCATTCTCAAATTTATGTAGGGGCAGTGCCCCCATGAATACCGGCCTGACTCTCTGTGGGGACAAAATACTGGAAATATGCATTTATTCAATTTAAAAATTTTAGACGAACGACTTTTATTTATTAGGCATCTCAGCTTTTTTCCATAAAACCGTAAAAATTACCTTTTATGAACTGAACTAGGTAAATCAGCGTTGAAAACATTAAAATGCTAAATTTTTGCGCTTTGTGGTAGTTGATTAGGTAATTGCCTAACATGTATTTACATTATTGTCTCCTCTGTCAATAAATTTGAAATTTCAAAATTCTGGAAAATGATTTCAGCCATTTTTAAAAGAGATACCAGGGTTTTTTTGCTCAACCTCCACTCACACGCATGCAAATGAAAATTCCAGGTCATTTGCACGCGAGCTTCATTAAGCACTTGGGGATTTTCGAGCCCCAAGGGCAATGAGAACCGAATTTTTCCGGATTAACACACGCCAAAACGCATATAAACCAAAAGGGCAAAAGAGCGAAAGGTAGCACGAGGTAGCATGAAATAAACACAAGAAAGCCGCAAAACCCTGAAAGTTTCTGGGCGAATAAACAGCACCAAGGTCGAAAAGGTCATATTTTTCTGTTTTAACTCTAAAGTGCGCTTAAAACAAGTTTTAGCGTATACAAGACATTAAAAGACATAAAAAGTAATTGCTGCCTTGACCAGAAGGGTCAAACAAGTATAAAGCCAGACAGATTATAAGAAAGGGCCCAGTATTATCATCTTTGTTTCTGCATTTATCCCATCTAGCATCTGACTTTATTTTGTAATTTCATTATTTCCCTCATTTTGGCCTTATATATCGAATCAGCCTTTTACGTTTTTGTCAGTTCATCTCAAATCAGCGTTTTACAGTTTTCGGCAAGTTTCTAGATAGTTTCGTTCGAACCCCAAATTGGCCCGCTGAACTCCATGACATATAACAAATTAATTATCATCCACTCGTCGGCCTTTTTAGGACGTAGGTTTTACATGAAAAGACCCCAATCCAGACTTATATTCTCACCATATTTAAAAATATAAAAAATTAGTAATCGCAATCTATTCAGCTTCAAGCGCGTGGTTAAAACTATACATGTACAACATGGGAATCTCCGGAAGGGGTAGTCTTGCCCAAACATTTTTTGAAAAGTGCCTTTTTTAAGCTAAAAACGATGGGTACACGTCAAAAACAGTGTTTTTTTACGCTTTAGACTATGCTCGTTCTTTCTAAAACATAAAAACGTCCGAAACAATTTGAAAAACTTCGAGTAAATTCAACAAAATATGGTCAAAAAATAAGTGTATGGCGCGAAACGCCGAAAATTTGAGATTTTTAGCCTAAAATGGGCTAAGACGTTTAAAAAGGCACACTTTTGACAACTTTTACAAAAAATCAATAATTCTGGGAATTGCAGCCCAGCCATTTTCGCGGAGGGGAGTCAGTTGCCATTCTGGGGGCATAGGTGCGCAAAAGTCAAACATTCAGGGGGTATGAAAACCAATAATTGCTAGATAGCTATGTGCTTCGTAAAAACGGCTCTATAGTCCTTTTGGGGTCAGAAAATTGACTATATAGCTTTTTTGGTCTCAGGAAAACTAGCTACATAGCCTTTTTGAATTCACAAACATAGCTATATAGCCTTTTTGGACTAAAAAATAGTTAATCAATTCCTTTTTGGAGTCGAGAAAATAGCTATATATCTTTTAAAACTCATAAAAAAGCACAACTGTATAGCATTTCTGAGCTCAAAAAATACTATATAGCTAGTTTTCTGAGTCCGTTAAGGCTGTATAGCTAATTTTCTGAGCCTGAAAAAAGGCTATACAACAATGGTTTTTCGGCCAAAATTGCTGTATAACTCAGTTTTTCGGGAAGCTCAGGGGGTAATACCCATACGTGGGCTAGCAAGAAATTTCTGGGGGGGGTGCAAGATTTTTTTGAAGGTCAAAAAATGGCCTTAAAAAGTGGTGGTATGGTGATAGAAACACCATTTTTCGACGTTTCTCATCAAAGCACTATCCATTGGCATCAAAAAATTGGCGAGTAAGCGAAAAAAATTTTCAAAAATTCGAATTCTGGGGTATTTTGATTTCTGGGGGGGGTATTTTGGTTTCTGGGGGTGCATACCCCCCAAACCCCCCCACGCCCAGGTGTGGTAACACCCCTCCCCCATGCTCATGTATGCTGGAGGGTCAAACCTCCCCAGAACACGTCTGGTTAAAACGCTCAACTTTCACTCTATTAATACAGTATAATGCTTATTTTGCAGTTGCATCTTGTTTTTTTGGTGGCTTTACGGAAAAAATGAGAAGCGAGGAAGAAGCGAGAATGACACGAATTTTCTGGTAATGATAATGAATTTTGATGATTAATTTAACAATTTAGAGGTTGACTTTCGAACCAGAATTCGGTTGAAAAATTTTGATGTTACGATTAAGCTTAAGATGTTCTTTATACAAAATTTACGGGGCTCTGCCCCGGTGCCGCGGAGGGGGTGGCACTTGAGCTGCCGAACTCCCAACCCTCAGCCCATAAGAGAGGTTACTTCGGATTTTCGGGTTTTAGGTAATAGAAGATATCTAATGAAATTATCCTAGGTAAAGGTGAATAATGAGGAAAAGTAAATACGTTCGATCGAGTTCTTCAGAACACAATGTGTCCTTTTGACTTTTTTTGCACATTTAATGTGTTTTAATTTTGATTTCTCTGTTTTATCTACTTTTCGTTTTCCTTCAAGGTTTTTATTCACTTTCAATGTCGATAGTCAGAAAAATTGTCCCGAGTTTCCAGCACAAGCGCGTTTTGAATTTCCTGCACAAACGACGCTTGCATATGGAGAAAACGGCCGATAATTTCAGACAGAAGTCGATAACAAAAGCGCATGTATTAAACGTGATGAGACTGACGCCCACCGTAAAATCACTGAAACTTTGTAGGAGAATCTCCTATTAGATTCAAAGCCGGTCAATGGTACGTACATATGTCTCATTTCGGTCGTAAATCGTGATAAAGACAAAACCTTTCTGAGGCAGTGACCGATGCAGGCATTGTTTAAGGTTTAGCAGGCAGTATCCCGATATTTTCTAAAATAGCCCAAAATTGTCTCAAAAATCAGCTTTCTCTCGCGCGAAGTGATATTTTATCCCGTATCTAGTTTCATTTGAGCTTATTTCTGGGTCAATGAGTATTTGAAAAAAAAATTTTCAAATTTTTTGAATGAACAAATGCGAAATTGTCAAAATTTTAAGGAGCATTACTACTGAGCAGAAAATTATGAAATTCAAGTTGAAACGGTGTTTTTTTCGTATCACAGGTCTGCCTGTATCACGTACAAAGATGGTCCCCTAAAAGTCTTTGTTACATTTTGTACACACAAATTTTTGGGTGCCAAAAAATGGTACAGTAGCGATTTTAGTGTGGTAAAAACAGAGTTGTTCGACTTTTGGTAGTGTATTTTAGCTAATTTCTGTGTCTCAAGGGCAAAAATCACTAAGCATCCTCTTCAAAACGGCGCGAAGCGCTGGAAAATTTTGACATTTCCCCTTTTTGAAATGCGATTTCTGCTATTATAAAGATATATAGAACACAGATTTACTCATTTCTCGCGCGAAGCGCCGAAAATTCTTGCGAATTTTAGACCTCTTGTGCAATTTTTGTCTTTCCAAAAATCTCTTGTACATGTACAAAGATCGGTCCCGAAAAGTCTTTGTATATCGGGAAAATTCTTTCCAAATAAAAAAAAGCGTGGGTTGAATTCTTCAAATAAAAAAAAGCAGGGTTGAAGGGAGGGCAGTTTTGAATAACTGACATTGTGCTGCGCTGTTTCTTGCTTTCGTGCACTTATGGAAGTGTAAATCCATCTATGAGAAATACGAAAAATAATGGCCAAAATTCAACAAAAAACTCTTTATTTCGGCAGCTGCATTTTGGTAACCCGTTTCTCTTAAAGTCTGCTTGTTGTGGTAGCACGGATATACGTAAGAGCCAGAAGCTGTGTAAATCGGCTATGGCCTGTAAAAGAACAGGTCCAGTTGGAAGCTAAGTATGCAGGGTCATCTAGTCGCTGTAGTATTTTAAAATTCTGATTTGTTAGGTATTCGTTATATCTTATCTAAACTGCCATGAATATATAGAATAACTTTGTCACCAGGAAAGGGTCTTCGATGCAGAATGTTGTTTCTTGTTTAGAACAGTCAAATTTTTAAAAAGGTTGGTAAATGAATTTTAAATTTCATAAATTTTAATAACAATGATAATTATTCATTATTATTATTATTTTAATAATTTTAAACAGTGTTTATGTCTCTTTCTCATCTGTCACGTCTAGGTGAGCTCCGTCAAGAAATTATTGAAACATACTACACACTAAGGGCAGGCATGTATCTAACCTGAGTTTGGGTAGACAAAACTTCTAAAGTCTGATATCTTCACGTCTACTTATAGATGGACAAGTCTGATTACTTAACATCTACTTATTGATAGACAAAAATAATGGTGGTTTTGAGCGTTTCTCAGCAAGCTCTGTATTTGGAGAGGAAAAAATTTTGTAAAAAAATTCAAAGATCATATTACGAAGAAAATCAATACGAAAAATAAATGATGCTGCGTGTAACATCAGAAAATCTTGATATATTTACCATTTTTATTCCAACTCAAGCTGTGTGGAAAACTAAAGTTAGACAAAAACAATTTATTCGAAAAATTTCGAGCTTTATTATGTCAATAGTACGCTAAAATATATTCTGACGGTGTTTCAAACGCGCATTAAACATTTCTAATTCTTTCCTTCTGGGGATCCTTGTCAAGAACTCTCGTACCCCTAAAATTTGGGGGACTAGTCTCCCTATTCCCTCTCATCAATTATTTGCGTAATGTAGTCCCAAGCGCGGCCAAAAAATGTCATTTTTCATAGCTTATTAGAAGAAAATAAATTTTTTCGAAAAGTTCGAATCATATGTGCTTAACGTATAAACCATGTTCGGAAACGTTAAAAAATGCACCTTATTTAGTGCCCCGGCGAACATGTCCCGGAATATAGGGTCACCAATTTTGGACCGCCCCCCCTTAAAGAATCCTGCGTACGCCCCTGCCCCTTACAGCTACGTGCCTGAATAAGGGACCTACATAACCAGGATTTAGTTTCGGGTAGGGAAGAAGGTAAAAGGTAAATTTTTTCAATTTACATAAATCTCGAGAAACATTAAGACTCAGGAGCTCACAGAAATAATCATATCTTCGAGAGTTTCACGAAGAGTCTGTGTACACTACGTTGAGGAAAAATGTCCAAAAAAATTTTTTTTGCTCTTTTTAAAAATCGGATAAAAAATTTATTCTTTCACTGCGTATATAACAAATTTCTGATTATATCCACTCCAAGCTCGACTATGTAGAATCTCAAAATGTTTGTCCTTGCTTTCCAGGACTTTCCAAAGAAAATGATAACGTCTAAAAATTTTGGGTTTTCTAGCCTGGTAATTACCTGTTTTAACGGTCTTATTTTGGTGAACTTGAAGAATAATAAATTTTTTCTAAAAAGAATTTTTTGTTGGTGGGGGTATGCGGGACGTGGCCCCTCAGCTGGTTAGCTTCTGCATATATTCAGAAAGAGATTCTTTAAAAAGTTACAGTTTTCGCTTCGATTGTCATAAAAGTTTTCAGTCAGTCACTCTCGCCATCCAAAAATCAAGAAAAATAATAATATACATGCTGTGGTAAAAGTAGCGGATGAGCAGCTTCGACTGAATTCAACCAAACGAAGCGTGCTCCCGATACCGGTGCACCGTTTAAAATGATGTTAAGTGCTATTGCTTCTACACATATATAAGTCCGGAGAAAACTGCCTTTGGCGCATTTTGTCGAATTGAAGGAATTTCGTTTTTATTTAAATATTTTTATTCAGTTTTTAGTCACCAGAATGATACGAAAGAATAGGCTTTTGATGAAATAATATGAGATTTATCAAGCATAATATCATAGGTGCACAAGGTCAGGGTCGGCAGGGGGGGGTGAAATCCAAAAAATTCAGAACAGTAAATTTAACATTCACGATTTTTTCGCTGTTTTAACGATCAAAATGGTCAGAATAGTATATAAAACGCTTTTTGAAGGTAATATCGCATTTTAAAAGCGTTTTTAGTCCATCTTGACAGCATTATATTACTTTTAACACTAAAAAATGCGAAAATTTATTAATTTTGGGCGCTTTTTGAGTAAAAAGCACTTAAAATTACTAATCTGGCGCGAAGCGCCAAAGAAAATTCGACGTTTTTACTGCTTTTGACCTCAAAAATGATTTAAAAAAGTTCTCTGAGCTCAAAATCGCCTGGCAGGACCTGTCCGGCTGACCCTGGCCTTCGGGGGTAATACCTCCCCTGTGTGCCTGTATGTATGCATGATATAACCTAAAAGTTTTTTCTAAGCCAGTCACCGGCAAGTTGAAGATACTTCTGCTGGTTTTAGACTTACTTTTTGAAAATTTGCCTTCTCACATTTTTTGTCCCGTTCTAACGATTAGATTTTTCATAAATCCGATTAGATAAATCAATAGGCGGGTTTCCTCTGAGAATGACCGATTATTTTTGTGCGTACATGCTGATTCCTGGTGCCATTATCTCAATCGGTAGTTGTTGTTACGTCTAATTGCTGCAGGTCAATTACTAAGTAGTTATCACTCTATTGTTTATTTTTCAAGCAAAAATCTGACCTGCTAGAAAATGTAAATTGGAAGTTAGGACTTTTTTTGCAATCTTGCCTCAGGCTGGATTTACATATTCCGTTTGAAGAAGCCGTCGGTGGATATTCGATTTGCTCAGCGCCTTACGAAGCCCGTGAAACAAACACGGTGCAGATCGCCGTGAAATATATGCCGAATTCTCCTGCAGTTTGGTGTCATGCAGTAGGTCGACTTGAAGCATGCATCGCCAGCAGATATGCACAGCGTGGGAATTCTGGGGAGAGTTAAATTTTAAACTTCCTTTTTTGGCTCAAAAATTGTAGATGCGCATCAAAACCAGTGTTTTTTTGTATTTGGCAGAGATTTTTTCCGATGTACAAAGACTTTTGGGGACCGTCTTTGTACATGTACAAAGATTTTTGGAAGATAAAAACTGCAAAAAAGGTTTTTCAATATATCTTTATAATGTCAGAAATTGCATTTTGAAAGGAAAAATGTCAAATTTTTCAGCGCTTCGCGCCGTTTTGAGACGATTATTAGTGATTTTTGCCCTCAGAAACCCAGGAACTAGCTAATATACACTACCAAAGGTCAAACAACTCTGTTTTTGCAACACTAAAATCGCTACTGTACCATATTATAGTACCCAAAAATTTGTGTGTACGAAATGTACAAAGACTTTTAGAGGCCATCTTTGTGCATGTACAAACGGACCCTAAACAAAAAAACACTGATCAAAATAGTGTTTTTAAGCGTTTTTGACGATACTCTACCTTTCCAGAGCATAAAAACAATGAAAAAAATCGTTAAAAAACAATAAATTGGAGAAATTGAACAATATCTTGCTAAAAATGAGCATACGGCGCGAATAACCGAAAATTTGACATTTTTCAGCAAATAGATGGCTAAAAACGCTTAAAGTAGAACCTTTTCAACGAATTTTTATGGAAAGTTTTGGAAAATATGGAAACATCACGAATTCTGATCTAAGGGGGAGAAAAAATTTTTCTGTGGGCACCCACCCCCCCTCAAGATCATGTATGATTGCAGGCATCTTTTGGATAAACTTGTCGCGATCGCTTTTGATTGCACGCAAGTATGTAGGAGAAACTTAGATTAGATTTATTGTGACTTCTGGTCGAGCTGAGAAGGGGTCAGATTCATATTTATGATTGAGTTTATGGGATAGAGTGAAATCCTTTCAAATTTGTATACTAGAAAAGATTCGAAAGCGTTCAAAATAAATTGCTGTCTTTGACGTCTTCAGCATCGATTCATTTTGTTCAAATTTTATAAAAAGTAGCATATTTTAAGCAAAAAGTTGGTAATATGCGAATGCAAGGCCAGAAGCGGTAAAAATTCTAAAATGTCTGATAAGTGAGTCTTTTGTGTTTATTCAAGTTTGATAATTGTGACTTGTAATCTATCGGCGTCAATCTCTTCGATCCATTCCATTCGACTGGGTTATTTGTTTCGGTAAACTCGATGAATTAGAAAATAAGAAATATGCAATATATAATAAAATTTAAACAATAATATAAAATCTTAGTAATAAATATGAAAAAATAAGTCGGTGGATAATTCTATGGTGACGCAGCAAGCCTTTCTGTTTACAGCAGCATTTGTCTGCATATTTCGCAGTAACCTGCATTAGAGCAAATCTTTTGATCCGAAGTCGATCAATCGAGGAACAATAAATGATGAATATTTAACCAAATCAATGATGAATGTTTTAATAAATCACTGCAAATGTGCGTGAAAAGTTTCTCGCTGCGGTTATCGTAACTTGGATTTGTCATAATTTTCAAATTTTTAAATTAATCGGGCCTGTCATCAGCAAATTTACGTTATCAAACGGTACCAGCGCTTGTCAAGTTATAGTGTTTCAGTTAAATCCAATTAAGGTAGCCTAGCCTCGAACAAACCACTGAAAAACAGTAGATTTATGAACCGAACTATAAATTCTTAAGTGCTGTGATTCACGGCCGTTATTAGTGCTTCTCATCATAATTTGACGTTAAGTAGTTTATAACGAATTAAATGCAACACTTCGTATGCTGCATTTTTAGCGCAATGGGACTATGACTTTGTCTGTCTTGAATCTTATGTATTTAATCTAGTTCTTTTGAGAATGCTGTTTTCCTTTCTACTCGTTATCATGGTTCTCGGATACTTTTATAACGTTATGTCTGAGTTCCTTAAAAAACAATAGCAATTACTAGTTTAGTGCTCGATGAGAAACGTTGAAAAATGGTGTTTTTTTCGCCAAATGAACATTTTTAAGAATATTTTTTAACATTTGAAAAATCTTACACCCCTTAGAATTTTGTGCCGCCCACTCTTATAGTCAACACTCGGCACGGGGGGTATAAAATCCCAGAAATAACAAACAGTACATTTAAGGTTCACGATTTTTTTTGCTGTTTAAATGACGAAAATGATTAAAATAGCATATAATACGTTTTTTCGTGCTAATATCGCATTTTCAAAGCATTTTTAGTCCATTTTGACTGCATTATATCACTTTTAACACTGAAAAATACAGAAATTGATCAATTTTGGGCGTTTTTTGAGTAAAAACTATATATAATTACTAATCCGACGCAAAGTGCCGGAAAACTTTTGACACTTTTACTGCTTTTGACCTCGAAATGATGCATTCAATTCAAAATCGCCGAACAATACTTGTCTGGCTGACCCTTCAGGGGGGGTAATACCTCCTTCCCTCACCCCCTATGTGCATGCAACATAATATTTTATTTATTTAACAAAATTATGTTAAACTAGAGACTTAAATTTAGCATAGACTGGTCCACTGTTTTTTTGTATTCGGAAAAGATTTTTCCCGATGTAGAAAGACTTTTCAGGACCGCATTTGTACATGTACCGGGTGGTTAACAACCTTTTGCTAGGGGGTCAGCGCTATAACTATAGGGCTTGGGATCAAACCAAATGTATCATTAGATAGAGAATGCGAAACGGAATTTATTGATACTAGATTAGTAATCAGTGTGCCTCTGACTTGTGCGAGAGACAGCTTTCAAAATGATCTGGGTATGAACACAAACCAATAAACAGACTACGTCGATTTTCAAGACTTTTCCAAATATTTTCCACGTTTCTGTGCGAATTTCATACGATTATCGACCAGTCAGATTTTAGCAAGTATTTGCGCCTCGACTTCATCTTTATGTAAGACCCAACGGGTTCGGCGGCATTAAAGTTGAGTGAATTTCCGGGCTAAATATCGTTACCCCACAATTCGACGTTTGATTGTTTTAGGAAATGTTGGGTTGCCTTAGCTCGCATGCAAGGTGCATTGTCGTGAAAAAGTCTGACCAACGACCAAATATTTTCCAGGCCCAAAATAGGACCTATTTGATATTGATATAAAACTTTGTACAGAAACGTGAAGAAATTTTTGATAAGTATCGGAAATCGACATTTATTAATTGTGTTCACACCCTGATCGTTTAAAAACTATTTCTCTTGCCGGTCTTAGGCACATTGATTTTTAATTTGGCATCAATAAATTCCGTTTTGAATTCTCTATCTAATAGTATATTTGGTTTGATCCCAAGTTCTATAGTTATAACACTAACCCCCTAGCAAAAGGTTATTAACCACCCTGTACAAAGATTTTTTGGAAGACAAAATTGAAAAAAGGTGTAAAATTACCAAAAATTTTTAGCGCTTAGCGCCGAAATGAGTAATTGTTTGTCCTGTATATCTTCAAAATGGCAGAATTTGCATTTAGAATGGAAAACTGTCAAATTTTTCGGCGTTTCGCGCCGTTTTGTGACAATTTTTAGTAATTCCTAGCGTCAGAAACCCAGAAATCAGCTAACATATACTATCAAAGGTTGAAAAACCCTGCTTTACCACACTAAAGTCGCTATTGTTACATATAGTACAAAAAAATTTACATGTACAAAATTTACAAAGACTTTGGGAACCATTTTTATATATGTAAAAAGGAACCTTGTACAAAAAAACACTGGTTGCAACGTATGTACATTAGTATACTGCATAAGACATAGACGCAATATGTGCTTCATATTTAGTTACATTAACATCAATTGATATGCAAGGAGCCTTTTAACATAATTCGAAAATTTTAAAACTTAGCCTTGTCTTGCATAGGTATCGAAATGTATTTCTATGTTGTGGAAAAGAGAATTAAAAATACAAGCATGAGTTGTTTATTTGGTATTTTATCAAGGATAAAAGACACTCAAAATTATAATTTTAACATTAGGCAGTGTGTTTATAATCTTTATAAAATTTGTATGCAGAATAGAATAGAATATATAGAACAAATAAATAAGTGAACAAAATTTTGATCGTGATGAAAACATAAAACTATTTTTACGAATTTTATCGTCAGATTTAGGTTGCCCTGCTACACCTTCAATTTCATTCCTTCGTCAACAACAGTAAACTGGTCATTATTTAGTTGAACCTTCTGGTAAATTTTGCTATAAGCTAAGATGTCCAAATGCCTTGCTACTTTTTATGTGCAAGCAACGCTAATATTTCGCTTGCTATATACATTAATGTAACTTATACTATTTTTTAAAAATACGCAAGTATGTACATTATGTTCGTGCGCTAAATTATTGATATCACTATCAGTAAATAATCCCACTTATCACTTTTTTGTACGAGACAAAGATTTTAAGGCTCGTACTAAGATTTTTGGAGCGATCTTTGTACAACTTTGTACACGAAGTATAGGCAGTTTTTAGCCGACTTTTATTATACAACAAATAGTCCAGTTTTCTACAAAAAACAGCGGTACTAATATAAAAACATATATGTATCAGCTTGCTTATCGATTGACAGTAAGTGAGTTAAGAGTTAATTACAGGAAAGAAACATGACAAAACCTGTACATACATAAAGAATGCATTATTTTTAGAAATTATAGGCACACATGGGCGTGAGGGGGAGTTTGATCCCCCAGAATCCGGTCGGTTAGACCCATGAAAATCGATGTTCCCCTCCAGCATTTAATTGCTGGCATGCTTTTTTGGGATTTTTGCCGGTTTTGCACAATCCTGATCCCCAAAATTTGGTCGCTGCTCACGTATGGTTAAAGGTACTCATATACATCGTTGAAAAAATTGAAAGTGTTAAATCTATAAAAATTCTTGTTTTGAGTGTTTACGTCCAACCTGCTCCCAGGTCATGTAAGCTCTCACCGCGCTTTGCGTTTGTAAAGTCGCGTTATTCATGCAACTTTCTTATTTTTATTGCTATGTCAATGACCATGTGCAAATACGTATTGGCGGCGACTTCTTTTTCGAACCCGAAAATGACCTCACCACCAGCCGACTAATTTTCATAGCTGGCGGCGTTGGCATTAATCCTTTGCATTCTATTATCAAAGAATGTCTGTATCAGGACGTTAAGAACAAAATCCAACGAACGTATCATTTATTGTACGCGGCGAATAATGAAATGGAGTTACTATTTAGGGTACAATATTTTACCGTCTTATCTCCTAAGCATTATAAAGATATTTCACTGTTTGGCTTAAATGAGATAATTCAAAAATTCAAAGAGGAATATGCTTAAATATGGACTGTCCGAAAGTCGTCAGTATATATAGTGTCACCGTTCACAGTAGGTCGTCACGTCACCACACGTGGGCGTGGGGCGTTTGGGGGATGAGCAAGCCCCCAGAGGGCCGAATATCCCCTCTCCCCGAAATCAAAATACCCCCAAAATTCAATTTTTTTAAATTTTTTCGTTTATCTCTCAATTGTTTGATGCCAATTGATAGTACTCGAGGAGAAACGCTGAAAAATGGTGTTTTTTCGCCATATCACAATTTTAAAGACCATTTTTTGCTCTTTGAAAAATCTTGCACCCCCTCCCCTAGAATTTTGGTGCCGCCCACCTATGGTCGTTACCAGACATGCGCAGCATGGGAATTCTAGTGGCGTGAAATTTTAAAGTTCTCTTTCCGAGCTGAAAAACGGTGAATATCACACGTGGGCGTGGAGTGGAGGTATGCACAGCACACCCCCAGAAAGCCGAATACCCCCCAGAAACCAAAACACCCCTAGAATGCGATTTTTGAAAAAAATTTTTTTCACAATGTTTTGATGCCAATAGACAGTGCTCGATAAGGATCGTTGAAAAATTGTGTTTTTTAGCCATTTTCTATTTTTAAGACCATTTTTGACCTTTGAAAAATCATGCTCCTCGCCCCCCAGGATTTTGGTGCTGCTCACTTATAATGGATATGCGTTGAAAACATCATTTTTCGACGTTCCTAAAGACACTCTATCTTTCTCATGAAAACAAAAAATTTCGAAAACATTTTGAAAATTCGATTAATTTGAACAAAATTTAGGAAATGAGTTGGCACTTCTGAGCAAATAGATAGCTAAAAACGCTTAAAACAGCACCTTTTCTACGATTTTTTTGTAATTTTTTGGAAAATCCTAAACTCAAGGGTTTGAAAATTTTTCTGGGGTGGGGTCGAAACCATACCTGGGCGTGGGGGTTCAGGGATATGCACCCCCAGTAACCATACCCCCAAGAATTTAATTTTTGAGATTTTTTCCTGTTTTTTTCGCAGTTTTTCGATGTCAATGGATAGTGCTCGATGAGAAACGTTGAAAAATAGTGTTTTTTTGCCATACCACCATTTTAAGGCCATTTATTTTACCTTTGAAAAATCTTGCACCCCCAGAACTTTGGTGGCGCCCACCTGTGGTCGAAACCCCACAAGCTTCTCTCTTCTTGCACCATGTGATGCTCGTAACGTATTATCTCAAAACCTTGTTCATTAGCTCGCCATGAATTAACTAGAAAAAGATTTTCGCCATTTAGTTCAGAAGTTATTTGAATCATTAATTGATGAATTAGATACCTCTGTGCTTATTTCAGTTTTTCGTTGATCGACGGATCATATGTTTGTGAAAACTGAATACATGTTCGCCCGTTTCTTTGCCATAACAAACCAAAGGATGATCGATCATACCCATAACTTTGAAATGTGGATTTCTCAATTTTAAATATATAGTAGTGAATTTGATTGACGTAAATTCATAAAATCCTGACTATTAAATAGATTTGTTGCTTTGAGTTTTTAGCGCCTCTTAGCGGAAGAGTGCGCATGTTTTTCTTGTTCTGTTGCATTCTGGGCTACTGAGGAATAATCGTTGCGTGTTAAAATCGTTAGTCACAAATTTTCAGCTGCATCGATCTATCACTGGTTTCCTCAAAAGTTATAGTACCTTCGGCTATCCCTACTTTAGTACATTCCTTTTGTTTTCAAGCAATATTTTCAATTTTTATCCCCTCTTATCTCTTGTTTTATTCTCTCATTACTGCGGACTATGTGCCTGCAGTTTTATTTTTCTCCTTGGGGTGCAGAACAGAAGTGTACGTGAGGCTTCGATACCTTGATAGCATCGATAAAGTTGGTAACCTCAGAAAGCAACTTAAATGTTAAAATATCGCAAAAACAACCTGTTTTTAAATTTAACCCTCTCGATCTTCATTTTTGTCGATTCTTTCTCATAATTTTATGATGCAATTCCTCACAACGGTTAAGAGCAGACATGCATCTTGTATGGGGTCTACTAAAATAGCCCCAGAAAGACGAAAATGGGAAAAGTTTATGACGAATATAATAAGAAAAATTGAGGCACAAAAAATCAAGGTTTTTTACAAACGTGCTTTAAACTGATAAGAAACCAATAATAAAGTCTGTAGTCTTACGTTATTTTACCATCTGTAGCAGTTTGTTAGGCGACTTTAGCTAGAAAAAACGAATCAAATTTGTCATTTTTCGACGTTTTATCGAGGCTTTGCAGTTACTAATCCTTAATATTTATGGCAATGAGTTATTATGATCAATTTTGTCTCTGATGATTACTAGCTGTCAGGGGCCTAACCAGAATTTTTTAACAGCAAAGAGGGGACTACTGAAATAGCCCCAGAAAGGCAAAATGGGAAAAGTTTATGACGAATATAATAAGAAAAATTGAGGCACAAACAATCAAGGTTGGTAACCCTTTGCTTTTTTCTACAGGTGAAGTGGAAACGGATTGTGCATAATGAGTGCTTTGGAAGTATGTTGAGAAGCAAACTCGTCTTGTTAATTGTTATTTGTTTCACTAGAAACAGTATCTGTGTATCAGGAGCAATTTGCCGATGACCCTATCTGTGCTCTCCTTATATTTTCATGAAATGAGCGTAATCTCTCGAATGTCCGCTGGAAAACAATTACCTCATACGCAATTGCACGCTTCAATTAGCATGCTCTGCTTCATGGAGTCAACTAAAAGGACAGCCAAAATGCGTCTTTAGCACTTTTTAGCTTCTAAACTTAAAATTTTCCGGCGCGAACCGGATTTCTTATGTTCTATCTTTTTGCTTACCTTAGAAGCCCAGATTTGACTTAAAAATAGCGAGTTTGTCAGAAATTTTCGGCGCTTCGCGCCGATTTATTATTTTCTGGATTAGTTTTCTTTGCAAAACTTCAAAATTAAATGCCAAGAAAAGAATTTCGGAATGTTTTGGAGCCAAGCTTCAACTTGATATTGAGAAATTAGTTATACCGATAGGTTAAAACATAGATTCTTGATATCCAAGTTTGAAATCAAGCAAGAAAATATTTGAATTTTTTTAAAAATTCTCTACTTCACCATGGCATAAATCTCGTCGAGAAACGGTCAAAAATGCCATTATTTTCTCGTATCTACTAATGGTTCCCGAGATATAGGACTTCAAAAATTTTGGGACCCCCTCGAAATAAAATCCTGCTTACGCCCCTGCTAGCTGTTTTGCTAATGCAGATTTGCTTTTGTTTTAATTATACATTATATATTTGATATTTAGGGATGATTTCATGGAGTGGTCCGTCATGAATCCAAATTTTCACCCTTCATTTTTCGTCACTCGGGAGAAAGCGCATGTAGGAGCAACAAACTCGACTTGTAAGCTTAATATTATGCAAAATGTACTTTTATCTTAATCATATATGTCTGCTTTTATATGCATGCATTGCCGATGCTGAATATTCTAACATGGCTGTATCAATAATCCACCCAGTTGTCCTTTTTAATCAACATTGACTAAATGAGTACCGTAACTTTTATTTCTATTTAATATTATGTTACGTGTGTATCTGAAAAATAGTTTCATTTCTTACAATGTTTCAAATTTTTAGGAGTTCTGGAAATTATGTCCTGAAAGTACAACAAAATTATATACTAAAACAACTTTTATACCTCGTGCATAACCACCAATTTTTAATTTAATGTAAATTGATTTCAAGAGCATTTTAAATTGATATTATGCATAGCAATCAGTGAGCATAGAAATTTTTTTGGTGTAATTGTTTCTGAAGACGGCCGTATAACCGCCGAAGAAATAAAAGCAGCCATTTGTGGCGTATCGGATGCCAAAATATTTCTATGTGGACCGCCGCCAATGATTACTATGGTTTTAGAGACATTGTCCGCCTTGCGATTCGACTCAGATAGGATATTTTTCGAGCGCTGGTGGTGATACGTATATGCATTCGTTATTCGTCCGTTTCGTTGTGTTGTGTAGTGTACATCGCGCATTAGTACAATTTTCTTAATAAAAGACCGTCTTGCTGTCACAAGCTTGGCTGAGATCGTAGGTCGATTTGAGGGGGCGGCGCTCCCCCATTTGACCCAAAATAATTGGCGAGATAAAAAATGGGTATGTAATGCGCGATTATTTTTGGCCGTCAGTGATCATTTTTTTCGGTGCTGAACGCCGGATGATACCTATTAATGACATTTATTTACTTTCTTGGTGGCTCAGCAGCTGTATTTCTGCTCAGGAAATAGGTTTAAAAACGATTTTGAAGGCAGAAACAGCTTTTTCAGTATAGTTTTCTTCTATTTTTAGGCAAAGCTTGAACATTTCCTACGCTCAGCACTAAATGCTAAAAATGTAAGGTATTGCCATCATACCTGGGCGTGGAGGGTTTGGGGGTATGCACCTCCCGAGAAACCAAAATAGCCCCCTAGAATTCAAACCCCCCAGAATTCAATTTTTGAAATTTTTTTTGTTTTTTCGCAATTTTTTGATTTGATGTCAATGGATAGTGCTCGATGAGAAACGTTGGAAAATGGTGTTTTTCGCCATACCACCATTTTTAAGGCTATTCTTTTAACCTTTGGAAAAATTTTGCACCCCCCCCCAGAACTTTGGTGCCGCCCACCTATGATTGCCATAGCTTCCACCACGTTGGCAATCATTTTGGATTTAACGTACTTGATCCTGATTATTGATTGATAGCCGTTAAGAATAGCAGGCCGTTTGGTGTAAAGCTTATTGTACCGGGCGTTATTTTACCCGGCCATCTCGTTTTTATCCTTCTAGCTGTAGCACCAATCTTTACTCATCATGTTCATCATAGGTAGCGCACCTACAATATACTTGGGTACATATGTACAGTTTGTTTCACGCAAGTTCGGTCATAAATTTTAAAACTATCTCCGACAATAAACTGACAGATTGCGATTATAGCATTGATCTGCTATATAATTATAGTAACCCTCGGCTAACTGTCGATAAAAATTCTTTAAATTTATGCACGAAGTTAATGTGAAACAGACTATAAATTTAAAGATTTTTTCGTCATTTTTTATGCCAAGAGAGCTTAAAGAGAAACATCGAAAATCCTATCAATCGCCAATTTTTGACCTTAAATTTTCTGATACAACCAATCCCCATAATTCGAGCCTTGCACATGTATGGTATGGTAATCATACACTGGAACAAATCAGTCATTACCAACAAAACTTCATAATTCGTGGATATGGACGTTCGAAACATAAAACTTGTGCCGAAATTACCTGCTATGGTGTATTCCTTTCTAAGCGGCCCAATTTCGCTTTACGGCTTATTACTGTAGCGGAATATTTTACGGGTTAGGTTGTTGCGGCAGCGTGTTAGATGCGCCACATGCTAAACCAAGCATATTAAACATGCATAAGAATTTAAAGCAACCAGCCGTTACGAGAGCATAACTGGAGATGCCGTTTGTGAAGTTAAGATCTATTACAGCAATATGACTTGCGAAAAATGAGCCGTTTGGAAATGGAACAGACTATAGATAAGACTGGATGATACCATCGACCTTGCTAACGAGTTTGATTGAGTTGATAGAACATACATGTGCACGATATTGAGGGGGAGGTTTCTCCCCAAGGAGTTTTTTAACCCCAGAAGCTTCTTCACCTCCACTAATTCGGAATTTTCTAAGAGTTTCAAAAAACTTCGTAGAAAACGCGCTGTTTAAGCGTTTTTGTCCATCTTCTTGAAAAGGTCAAATTCTCCGTATACTCATTTTTGGACAATATTTTGTTCAATTTATTTGTCTTTTTATTTTTTATAAATGTTTTTGTGCTCTAAAAGATATAGCATCGTCAGAAACGCAGAAAAACGCTGTTTTCGACGCGTGTCCACCATACATGGGCAGCACCTAAACTCTGGGTGGTCAGGGATGGGGTAAAGCACCAAAAAATTTTACTAAAAATAGAATTCTGGGAGTCTACAGTAATCTGCGGGGGGGGGTATTTCACCTTCTGAGGGGGTATAATCCCCATCCCCGCGCCCATGTGTAGTGTTCACCATTTTTGAGCCCAGAAAGGACACTTTCAAAACTTCACACCTCATCCAGAATTCCCACTCTGTGCATATCAAGATACACAGTACGCGTTTTTTTATCTTACGACGCAAATGAATTGCACGGCTCAACGTTTGTTTATAAGATTACAAACGAAGGAACGGTCTGGTAACCACAACTCAACTCGCAAAAACGATCAATAAATAGGTATAATTCGACGCGAGTATTAAACAACGAATTGTAATCGATCAACAAGATGAATACCAACTAATCTAAATTCGTTAAAACAAAATTCATATTCATGTTGCGTTGATCAATCCAAAAAGAAGCGTCCATATAATGTGAGTTTGACTCTGTTAATGATGTCTCTAAATCATCCCTAAAAAATGGAACAGGATTACGGTCATTTATGAAGAATAAGGCTCATATTTTTTTTTGTTCATACCAATTCACAGACTACAACACATGCGCCTAAGGGATCTGGAATTTGGACTTCCCTCAGAGCCCGAAAGAGTGACCTCTAGCATTTGACAATTTTTTACTCGTTTGTTGAGATTTTTCGGTGTATAAAAATGGTACCTTTTTGTCCCTAAGGATAATTTTTTTAGCACTTTTCTCACCTTTCCAAACTTTGGACTTTCAGAGTTTGGTCGCTTCGCTGCCTTGTATAAAAGTTCACAACGATCTGCTCAGCAATGATTTACACCGATCGATATGATCAATGTTTATCATGTGCGATTTCGCTTCAAAACGTTGCAAAATCTAAGACTTTGGCTCTGGATACAGAAAATTACCGATTTAGGCCAAAAATTTCAAGCCACAATAAGTGTGAACACGCACAAAAGTAAAGGACCGCAGAATTCTCGTATATCAAATGAATAGAACTAATTTCCATTTCTTACAACTCAACACTTATCTCTTTATTATGGCAAAGAAACTGGGTTTACTTGGTTGCAACCAGACAAGTATTTAGCGGTGGGGGGTTCGAGGGTCTAATCCATACGTGAGCAGCAGACCATTTCTGGGGTGATTGGCATGGAACTGGTAAAAAATCCTGAAAAAATGTCAAAATTCAATTTCGGGATCTACCGGATTCTTGGGGAGGGGGACCTAAACCATTGGTGCTTAGCATGGCCGACCTGAGGACGGGGGTCAGCCGGTCTAAGAGGGGGTCAAAAATTGAGCTTTTTGGGCCAAAATGACCTGAAACACAGGTATGAGCGCTAAAATAGCGTTAAAACAACGTTATTACACAGTTTCTGGTCAATTTGAAGCACTTTTAGGGAAAATTTTTAATTTACATCCATTTTTGGCCTTTGTTTTGCCTCATTTTCCCCATAAAGTTTCCATTTTTCGATTCTAAGGGGTCTAGGACGTCCCAAACCCCGTCTGGACCCCGAGAATAAAAAATGGTATACTTTCTGGGAAAACTGAGGCAAAATGAAAGGCCAAAAATGAATGAAAATTTAAAACTGTCTTGCACCAGTTTTCGATGTCATTCTAGCCCAAAAAGCCCAATTTTTGATCTCCTAGACCGGCTAACCCACCCAGATCGGCCATGTTGCGCATCTTTGGTTGTACTATTTATTCGCGTATAACAATTAATTTAATTTGGAACGCAGATTCGTCAACTTTGTCAATTGTCGTTTAAACTTGTAGAAAACAAAGAAAATATATTGCAAATCAGTCTTTCAAAGTTTAAAACGGCACGGGTAGTTGAATATGTAGTTGAATAGTAGTTGAATAGTTGAATACAATTTTAAAACTAGTCATTTTGCGTTTTTTTGGTAGAAGCTTCTTGTTACAACAAAGAACAGTGGCATTTCATTCGTTTTCTCCTGGATTATAGCGACAGCATAGCCTTGAAAGGATAATCTCAAAAAATTAAATCAAATGAAATAAATTAATTAAATACGTAATAGAAATAAAAGTTCAAGGCTACACCTCAACGAAAATACAGCAAGAGTTGTACGTGTATCTAGCATTATTTTGCATTAAAAACAATCGCCTTCTAACATTTTTGTTCAAAAAATAGCTAAAAGTAAAAGAGAACATTAATTTTTCGTTATAAAACCATCTTGCGAGAAAATTTAGCAAGCGTTCCAGGTTATTTCACTTTCCCCGCAACTTTCATAGAAATCGTTCACATAGCTTGAACTTGTGCTTGTTTTTACATCAATGAATCATACATACGAGTACATGCCAAAATAATCTTTATGCAGTCGTCAAATTTTCGACGGTTCCGGTATTTAGTCATGCAAAAACATGAGTAAAAAGCATTAAATTAGCATGAATACCTAACAATAAGGAAAACAAACGCCTAGACTGATTCATTCAGTCCTACTTATTCGACGATTGAGCAGCAACGTGACCCGGATGTTGTAGTAATTTTCGTTCATTTTCGCTTTTGCCTCCAAAATAATAATACTTGATAAAGCGGCACCCTTGAGTCAGCTGGGCCGATTCATTAGTAATATGACAAGCGAATAATAGCATGTTTCGTGGTTGCACCTAAATGGAATGCAAATACCTTAAAGCATGCATAGGGCAGCGCAGCGACAATATTCTGGGAGGTCTGAGTGGGTGTAAAACTGGCGAAAATTACAAAAACGTGCCAAAAATTTAATTGTAAGGGTCTACCGGATTCCGGGGAAGTTTGAACCCTTTCGCCCATATGTGCATTTAGGGCTACGCACAAGTGCGAAGATTTTTAAGTACAAAAGCAGTTCAAGTGTGCATGCAAACAAAGATACAGGCCCGTATTCAGGATTCGCCCAGGAGTGGGGCAGTGATCGGACCGAGGCCTCGGCGTTTTTTGGAGCCTCGGCCTCGGCGCCGAGGGCGAAGCTTAAAAGTGCCGAGGCGCCGAGGGTTAAAATCAAATTTGAATAAGTTTAATATATCCGTTAAATATTAACTATTTAGAATATATCTGCAGTACACAGGCTGTTTCTTACCTATTGTCTTTTCTTATGGTTTTAGGCGCGTACCCAGTTACACCAAGTTACATACAGCAAAGTGCCAATTGATATTCATATGATGACTAACTTTTATTTCTCATGCTCGCTACATGGATCGGAAAGTACAGTGCAGAGAAAATAAGCGTAATATTAAAGACTTTATCTAACTAAAATAAATGTTTATATGTTTATTGTTGTTAGCCAGAATTCTGATTTTAATCTGATGAAGCAGATAATTCATCATCAAAATCCAGATCATCTGAATCAGAGTTAGCCTCATCCATTTCGCCTTGTTGTGCTATCGCATCATCGTCGTCGTCATCGTTTATCAGATTCTTTAAAGTCACACTATTATAACCAACTGCTTTGAGATTATGCTTTACAAAAAGGAGTTTTTGAACATTTGTCTGTCATTCATTCACCACAGCTTTTCTATTCTTCCACCGCATTGTCATGAATTATTTTTTATTTTAGAGGTTTTGTGTATCAGTATCACTCGGATTAAGTATCCTACCGACCTTCCTGCATAACATATAGTTCCTATTTTAACCCTAACGTAGAGCTCAGGCTCGTATACAGGGGGATTGAGGGAAAGTGCCCCTTTCGAAATAAAATATGAAAATAATCGCGAAAGACTTTTCGCGCTTGGCGTTGAATTTCACAATGATAATTTGTACAACCAAAAGCGTCTTTTTGCTACATGGATCGGAAAGTACAGTTGCTACATGCAGAGGCGGATTTAAGGGGGCGGCCGCTCCCCATTGGCCAAAATGTTTGGCGAGATAAAGAATGGATATGCAATTTGCAATGATTTTTGGTCGTCAGTGACCATAATTTCTCAAATTTTTCCGGCGCTGCGCGCAGGATGATACCTATTGATGACATTTATTTACTTTCTTGGCGACCTGGGCCCGGTTTCCATAAGTTTACGACTCCTAAGAGTCATACGACTTCCGTTTTATGGGAGTATCGGGTTTCACCATCTTTTTATGAGTTATGAATTACGACTACGAGTTATGAGTAACGAGCAAGGGGTTAAGAGTTCGTATTACGAGGGTTTCACCAGGATTTCCGTAGGACTCATAAAAACTCATTTTTTACGAGTACTTTTTGGACCTTTTTACGAGTACTCGTAATAAAATGTATATCTATTCTGTTGCGTATGACATTCTTTGTTAGTCATTGTCTCTGTTTTAAACAGCATAATTATGTAATTAATTGCAGATTTTATGCCGCTCGATAGAAAAACATAGAAAGTATTAAGAGACGTTTGGGATTTAGTCAACAAGAATTAATAAGCTTCTCAGAAAATTTATAACTTTAAATAAAAGCGAAAATAATAATATTAGTAATAATAATAATGACGATAATAACAATAATAATAATAATAATCATAATAATAATACTAATAATAAGAATATTACTAATACTAATAATAATAATTATTATTATTATAATTATTATAATACTAATACTAATAATAATCATAATAATAATAATAATAATAATAATTATTATTATTATTATTATTATTACTATTGTAATCTATAAAAAAATCAATTAAATCGGATTCAGAGACGTTACGAACTAAAAGCATATCACAGCGTATTATTTCAATTTTCAAATTTAACAAATCATTCTTAGTTGTCATCAATACGTACATAAAATATGCAGTCGGCTCTTTTCCGAAGGAAGTGCGATGAAATTCTAATTTTCAGAAATCTAATCAAAAATGTCTGATTTCCGCAATTCATGCGAAATGTCTAAGTGATTGTAATATTTTTCATAAAAAAGCTGCGAACATTACTAACAAGGGCTAAAGAAATAAAATTTCGAATTACTACTCAAGAATGCAGCTTAAGAATCAATTTTATGGGATTTCTCTGAAACATTTTTTGAAAAATATATTATTTTTTTAATGCTAATCTTCTTAACCTTAACATGTGCTGCCAGTATATGTATTATTTAGGTGTGTGCACGAAAGTGAAACAAATTGAGAAAAACAAACCAGAAAACTATTAAACGCACTGGTCTGCCACTTCTTTACGAGTCCTACGGGCCTCTTTTTGATCCGTGATAATATTAAAAAATTTACGAATCTGTTCACTCGTAACATTCGATCGTAATATCTGGTGAAACCGCCCAGCCGTTATTCGTGAAAAAACACTCGTAAAAAGTACTCCTAGAACTCGTAACTCGTGGCCCTTGGCTCGTAAATCTCAGTTTCTGGTGAAACGGAAATTTGTAGCACTCGTAGCCCGTACTCATGAAACCGTCACCCGTAACTCCTAACTCGTAGCTTTGTGGTGAAACCGGGCCCTGGAAGCCCTTTTCTGTTCATGTAGGTTTCAAAACAATTTTAACAGCAGAAACAGCTATTTTTGCATAGCTTTCTCTATTTTCAATAGAAAAATTCCAATGTTTTGCATCAAATGCTATAAATACAGGAAATCAAGCAGTAAATCATGCTTCTAGACGTCTATCCGCCTTGATTTTGCAAATTTCTCGGCGCTTCGCGCCAGATTTCTGTTTAAGTCTTAGAAATTTAATGATTTTTTTGCACAAAATTGTCGAAAATTCTAAAATTTTAAGAAAAATATGACTTCAAAAGTGATTTTTGTAAAAGTATACAATCTGAAACACCGAAAAATGCTATTTCGCGCGTTGAGCGCAAACTTTTGGACCTGTTTTTGAATTTTTTGGAAAAGTTTGTATACCGCCCCCTCCCGTTACTGGATGAATCAGAAATTACAGTAATTCTCGCATTCGTCTGCTACCATAAAACGTTCAAAAACTCTTTTTTGTAAAGCACAATCTCAAAGCACTTGCTTAAAATAGTGTGACTTTAAAGAATCTGATAAAGGCTGACGACGACGATAACGCGATAGCACAACAAGGCGAAATAGATGAGGCTAACTTTGATTCAGATGATCTAGATTTAGATGATGAATTATCTGCTTCATCAGATTGAAATAAAAATTCTGGCCAACACCAATAGACATTTGTTTTAGTCCGATAAAGTGTTAAATACTACGATTATTCTCTAGCTCATGTACATACAAAATATTCTAAGAGTACTATTTGTGGGTATACGTATATAAGCTTGACACTCGGCATTACCCTCGGCCTCGGTCGGGGCAAGAACTTTAAGTCGCCTCGGCCTCGGCCGAGGGTCCAAAAAGTACCCTCGGTCCGATCACTGGAGTGGGGGAGGGGGCGAATTCAACAGAAATTGGCTTATATCTCGGAAACTTTGTCGGGATAGACAATAAAAATCACATTTTCCGACGTTTTTAACGTGATCTATCCATTAAGCTCTTAAAAATCAGGCTTTTCAAAAAATTTTTTCTCTAAATAGGCTGTGAAAATCGTTTTTGGTCGCATTTGAGGCAAAACTAGGGATAATACTTCATCTATAGTGGAAAATTTGAAGATTTTATGATACACTAATTCAGTTTTTCCCAATTTTTCCGTATATTATCTTGTCTCTCAAAATTTAATTATCGGCCAAGGGGAAGGCGGCCGCCCACCCCGTAAATACGGCTCTGCATGCATAGTTAAGTAGCGTATTTGTAACAGCTCAAAATTTTGGTTGTGGATCCCCGGCCATTTTTGCAAGAGTGACTTCAAATTTTGGCCGATAAAGGCCGAAAAATACTTAAAAATAGCAAAAAAACGTAAGTTTTTGTCAAAAGGGTATTCAAGAATTTTTCGACTTTGGGGGATGAGGAGGGCGTTCAATTTTCGTTGGGAGATCCAACTAACCCTCTCTTGACAGTTGCATGTATGGTAGGTAGCAATTTATTGATTTAATTTTAAATGCCAAAATTTCAAGCGCTTGTTAAAGAATCATGCCATTGAATAGCCTTTTATTCATAAAGTCCATAATTTAAACTTTAATGCTTGAATGAATCACAAAACATCCGGGCACTTTTTATGAATTACAATATTTGCTGTACTGCTGTTCTATTTGTCTTAACATATAAATTTCAAATTGAGCTGGAACAGGATCACAGAGAATTTCGGAAAAAATCAAAAAGTCGGAACAAATTGAACAAAATATAGTCAAAACATGAGTATAATGGCGCGAAGCGTCAAAAAATTTGGCACTTTTAAGTAGATAGATAGCCAAAACACTTTAAAAAGCTTCTTTTCTACAAATTTTCGGAAAATTGTTGGGAACTCTCAAAAAATCGCTAATTCCAAAGGGAAGTGAAAATTTTTCCGGGGGGAACCCCTAAAGATCATGTATGGTAGGTCTACTAAAATTAAATAGGTACCATACGCAGGTATGAGGACTGAGTGGGTTTTTACTTTCTTCTCAAAAAGCTGAAGTTGTAAAGTTGTAAAATAGTTGAATAAAATATGTTTAAAGTCATTAAAAATCGCTTCTATTTTTCAAGATTTTTGGAAAAGCCTAAAATTTTAGAGGTGAAAATCTTTTTGAAGATGTGAAGACATGAGCATGTATCAATATTAGTCAACTAACATACATAGACAGCAATCAAATTCTGGGGGTCCGATGGACAAACTCATCAAAAATAGCACCAAAATTCAATTCTGGGAAGTCTATCGATTTTGGGAGTCGTTAACATTCACAGGAGCACCAGGCTATAGGTGGGCGGCACCGAAATTCTGGAGGGACGGCGGTGCAATATTTTTCAAAGGTCAAAAAATGGCCTTAAAAATGGTGGTACGGTGGAAAAACGCCATTTTCAACGTTTCTCAGCGAGAATTATACATTGGCATAAAAAATCGCGGAAAAAAACAAAAAAAATTGAAAAATTGAATTCTTGGGGTGGGGTTTATTTCGGTTTTTTTAGAGGGGAGTATTCGGCCTTCTGAAGGGTGCATACCTCCACGTCCACGTGTGCACCAGACCCCTCACTCACATGTTGGCAAGTATTTCAGGGGGCGGGGTAGCGCCCATCCTAGAATTTTTTCACCTCGCAAGGGTTCCTCGAAGTAAAGGATAAAAAATTCTGAAAGTAGGTCTAAAACAACGTCAAACAGATTTTTAGAGTACTTTTGAGCTAGGAAAAGCGAAATGCTCAGTTTCGGGCTCCTATTCTTTTCTTCCACTTTAAGCACAAATTCTTGAAAGTTTGATATTGCGCACCTATGCTACGTATAAACATGGTACAACGAACACACAAAATCAACGCCTACTTTCCACGCAAATCGCATAAATAAGGCCGAATAAATAGCTAAGGCAGCAGTCATTTTGCCGCTAATAAATTCTGGGTCCTTCTTAAAATCTGCTATCGCTGCTAAGGGAATACCCCAATTCGCAACAGGACCCCAAAAGTGAGTACTTGTAAAGTAGTCGATCCATTCCTTCGGACTGCTTTTAAAATAGTTAATCGCCCTCTTCAATGCCCCGCTGCTTGCCATCAATAATGACGAAAAACCCGAATTTAGAATACGATTCTAAAATCGATACCAACAAATAGGAAAATACTAAAGCATAAAATCTTGCGCTCTTTATAGAAGTAGAGTAGCGAATACTGATCATTACATTATCTTGTGATCGCACAATGAATGACTATCAAGAAAATAAACGTTGCAGCCCACTAAAAGTTAGATAAAAGTTAGTTTAGAGGCAGTACAGTGCATTTAGAACTTTTTTACATCGTGAGAAACACTGTTTTCTACTTAAATGCAAGGTTCTTTGTACATATACAAAGACAGTAACCAAGGTATTTATTTGTGCATTCCGCGCATATATTTTATGCTCCTAGGACAATATAGTGAAGTAATGCGTTCTCCGCCAGCGCACTATGTAAAAATAAGCATTTCTCAATCCAGTAGTGTATTTTAGGCAATGCCTGGGTCTCTGAAATTAAAAAAATTACAAAAATTTATCAATACGGCGCATATCGCACGAAAATTCTGATATTTTCAATGAACACACATGTAGAATTTGCAGTTTTTTATGATAGGTATGTACAAAGTTCAGAAAGCAGAATTCGAAAATAGCGCTAGAATTTATTCCTACTGCCTGAAGCACAACTCTGAAGCTCTGCAGTTAGTGATAAACAAAACAAAAAACGCCAAATTCGTACCACAAAAAAATTTTTTATTCTTACCAAGTTATTTAAGGTAAATTTAAACGTTAAATTAGTGTGAACTTGAAAAGCACTAAATCATTTGGCTGATTGGAACTTTTGAGCTCAATGCTGGAGCTCTGTGAAGAGAAATAACAGTCACCGGTACACATGATCTTGGAGAGGGGGGTTTCATGGGTTTTCAACCCCCCAGACTTCGCGATTTTTCAAAAATTCTCAAAAATTTGCTGAAAATTCACAGAAAAGGTGCTTTTTTAAGCGTTTTTGGCTATCTATTTGCTCAAAAGTGTCAAATTTTTCGGCACTCCGCGCCATATACTCATATTTTGACTATATTTTGTTCAATTTATTCGACTTTTTTGATTTTTCACAATTTGGTTTAATGTTTTTATGCTCTAATAGCAACGTCAGAAACGCCGAAAAACGATGTTTTTGACATGTACCCACCATTTTTGGGCCCAAAAAAGGCAATTTAAAATTTGAACCCCTTCCTATCCTGAGCCCAACTACATAAACAAGAATGCAATCTTCATATAAATCGAAGATGCAAACAGCGTCATGGATGTTGTCTTAATAAAAGCTATCATGGTACAACCATAAAAATAAATAATGCAAGCAACCGCACCCGTAGCAAGATTACTTTCCGATCTAAGAAAGTTTTAGCATCTGATCTTAAAACTTGGAAATCAGAGTTTAAGCCATATTCTACAATTATCGCACGAGAGGGTTTTACCTCTACCTCAGAGTCCTAGACTCGAATCACTATCAGACGATTTTGAGATATACGTTTTCTGCATCATTTTTTAGTATGAAAAGTAGCGAAAACGCAAAAAAGTTTCACGCGTTTCGTACCGACTTGAGCGCAATCTATTTTGCCTGTGTGTCCAGGACATTTCGCATTTTACACTATGCTATTTTATTTTCCTTGCGACTTTGTTTTAACCTTGTTTTTTTCGAATAAAGTATGAGTATTAGTATTATTAGTTTTGCTTTACCCATAAAATGCCTAAAATTAAGTTAAAATGAACTGAGAAGTCAAAATTGACAAATCCAGTCAGAATCGGACAAAAAAAATAAGAAATGCAATTTTCCATATTGAAACAAAATTGTAGAATTTTTAAACCATTTTTGATAATTGACCTGAGAAAAAGTTAGAACTCTAAATTAAATGGCCCCAAATTTTGGGATTTCACCTCCTTAACTTTCGACTTTTGGAAACGATGTTGTTTTTAAATGACCGACTTTTTTGTGTTGAACAAAAATGCTAGGTACTCACTCGCTGTATGTCATGCGTAAGGTAAAAAAGCCAACACGGAACATGCTCCACTTTCAGCAGCTATAACTCGTTGAATATTAGATATTTCAATATGAAACTTCGTCATATTTAACACAAATAATTTGTCTGCTTGACCTAAAAAAATTATTGCCTCGCGTTGCTTTCTCAATTAACGTGGGGCTTCTTTTAAAACATTTTGGTGTTCCATGAGAGACCAGAATCGGATTTGAAAAAATATTCATATTTTCATATTAAATTTAAATAATATATTTGAGCGATATACAGTTGCTAGAAGTCAAATTTTAATGAAAGAAAATATAAAAAATGGGGCTCGTCTTACTTTGAGAAAATAAAAATATTTAAGGAGCTACAGGTATGTTTTAATGTAAATACTTACCTAATCTAAGCAGATTGTTATTTTGTGTTTCGTCACAAAAATACAACTAAAACTATACAAAGGGGCCTTGTACAGAAACCGCTGCTGCCTAGTATCTATCCTTTTCAACAAACTTCAGCTTTACGCAAGCAAAGAATAGGTGCCAGTAGCACACTGCCGTAGACAGTGGGGGAGGAGCAGGGGGAATACCACTGGGGAAAATTTTGACATCTTCAAGTACTGAGCAATATGGTTGCATTGCATGATGCTGTTCTGCGACCAAAAATCGACAATTTGCGCCGATTTATTCTATCTTTTTGGCAGTTTCTATCGTTTTATTGCAGGAAAAGTGACAAATTAGTGCTTCGCACAAAGTAAGCACAGTTCAAAAATAAATTTTTTATGAGCTTAAATAGTGCAGGACGATGTGAAAAGCCTAACCAGGGGCGTATTTAGGGGCGGCCGCCCCCCCCCATTGGCCCAAAATAGTGCGCAAAATTAGGGATTTTTGGGCGATTTTTAGCGATTTTCGGGTTAAAACGGCTAATTTTTCCGCCCAAAGTCAGGATTCCGACCCTCCCCCTTAGGGGTACCGTCGCCCCCCCCTTAGGAAAATCCTGGATTCACCACTGAGCCTAACAACAGGTTATTTAGGGCCCGCCCGTTTTCATGGAGTTTTTAGATATAAAAAATTTTGTTAGATCCCCTGGCGAAATTTTTGGCTACGCCTATGCAATGGCGTAACCAGGGGGAGAAGAAAGATGGAATTCTTTCATTAGGAAAATTTTTAAATTTTTCCGAAACGGAACTATGCGGTTGTGTAACGCTGTCCTGCGACGATTTTTTGATAATAAACTCAAAAAATGCGACGCTTAGCGCCAGTTTCTTCTAATTTGGCTATTATTTTAAGTTAGTGACAACAAAGAGTTGCTAAGTTATGGTCGCCATGACAAAAAATACCTATTTCCAGGCATTGCTGGTCGATAGAAATTTATTTGAAAAAATGCGGAAAATTCGAGCGAGTGGTACAGATTGCGTTTTTCAAAAGCATCATAGAATGACAGACAAAATAACAGCCTTGGTACAAAAGATTCGCATCTCATACTTTTTACTCATTTTCTATTCATTTTGGCTACGAGAATATCAGGAAATTTTAGCGCTTCGCGCCAGTCTATTTTACCTATTTATCGACATAAATCAGAACCAAGATTTGGACTATTTCACAAGAATTTTAACATTAAAATGTAGCTCTGCCCGGAATCCGCTGAAGGGGAGGGGGCGTTTGAACGCGCCACACCAGACCCCTCAGCCTCAAAGGGAGGTATTCCGTTGCATTCTCTCCAATCTAAACTTTTACACGAGTAGTAAAACTTGCAAAGTGCGCACTGCACAGCATTGTTTGTGGAAAATTTCCGAAAAAAATTTGTTTTTCTATGCATTTTGATAGTCGCGGAGTGATGTAAAAGTCCGGTTCAGGTAAAACATTATTTCACAACCAGGACGCATTTTTATACGTTTTTATCAAGTTTTAAAATAAAAAATTTCTAGAATTCCCACCTGAGAAAAATACGAGGCGCAGAAGGGTGATAGAACTAACAATTTGGCTAAACTTTAGAATATGATCCAGACGGAAAATTCGCATATTGTAGGGCTCCTCAGGAAAAATCGCGCAAAACATATTTGATAAAAATCGACCCAGTGTCAAAGGAGCTACAGGACTTCAAACTTTGCATTTTTAATGCTAAAGTATAGGCAGTTTTAACACTAACTCTTAATTCTCTGTCTTTTGCCTCACAAATCATAAGCTAAGGCTTAGTTTACATGTTATAAGCCTCAAACATCCCGCTTAGGTCGACATCATACGTGGGCAGCAAGAAAATTCTGGGGGGGGTGCAAGATTTTTTGAAGGTCAAAAAATGGCCTTAAAAATGGTAATATGGCGATAAAAACAACATTTTTCGACGTTTCTCATCAAGCACTATCCATTGGCATCAAAAAATTGCGAAAAAAACGAAAAAAATTCCAAAAATTGAATTCTGGAAATTTGATTTCTGGGAGAAGGGTATTTTGGTTTCTGTGGGGGTCCATACCATACGTGGGCAGCAAGAAAATTCTGGGGGGGTGCAAGATTTTTTGAAGGTCAAAAAAATGGTCTTAAAAATGGTGATATGGCGATAAAAACACCATTTTTCGACGTTTCTCATTAAGCACTATCCATTGGCATCAAAAAATTGCGAAAAAAACGGAAAAAATTTTCAAAAATTGAATTCTGGGAGGGTATTTTGATTTCTGGGGGGGTAATTTGGTTTCTGGGGGGTGCATACCCCCAAACCCCCCCCCACGCCCAGGTGTGGTCCATAACCCCCAAACCCCCACGCCCAGGTGTGGTCGACATACCTACTCCCGCTTAGGTCGAAAAACAGCCAGAAAGCCAAGACAAGACAAGAAAATATATATTGTCCAGAAGTACTACACGAAATCAGGTAAAACACGAATAAATGATAAAATAGCCACTGAACAAAAGGACATACACGTAACGGAGTGTGAAACAAGTTATGTATGCCCCGACATTAAATATGTAAAATCAATGTAGCTCTTCTTTGAACAAATTGAAGTATTGAGAAGCGACTACATGATCAGGTAATTTGTTCCAAGCTTTTTAAATAGCGTTGTGAGAAATCGTTTAGATGTGCATCATAGGTAGGCGGCACCAATTTTCTGAGGAGGTGCAAGATTTTTCAAAGGTCAAAAAATGGCCTTAAAAATGGTGGTAAGGCAAAAAGAACACCATTTTTCAACGTTTCTCATCGAGCACTATCCACTGGCATAAAAAATTGCGGAAAAAAAACAAAAAATTCTCAAAAATTGAATTGGGGGTATTTTGGTTTCTGGGGGAGGGTATTTTGGTTTCTCGGTGGGTGCATACCAGGGTTGACAAGGCTGGCTTTTTGAACTTGGGTTTTTATGTTTTTTGTGGGGTTTTTTGGGTGCAAGAAATCGTTGGGTTTTGGTTTTTTTGGGTTTTTTATCCACAGGTTAAGAATTTATTTGTAATAAAATTAAATACTGTGTATTGTCAATGTTTTTTGTATCATGGTTGTTCCTTTTACAATTGCTTGCGATGCGATGCATGAGGTTAAGTGTCCATCCATTCTCATCCTCTCCTCCTACCTGTTGCTGTTTTTCTCCTATAGTATATACTTTTCAAATGAGAAAAGCCGCCCAATAAAGGCTATGTGGTAATGTGGCATGGATTTTTCTACTAATATGGCAAATTTTTTTGTTTTTTTTCTTGAAGCAGAGCAGAATTTATGAAGAAATTTCAATATTATGCGTTTAAAAATTGCTCTGCCCAATTTTTCATTCTGTTCACACAGCAGACAAGCAAAACTTGTGAAAATTTGCGAAATGGTGAATTTCCAAAAATACTACTCCTGCCCGATTTTTCATTCTTTTTACTTAGCTGCTACGGATTAGAGCCAGATCTCTAGTACCTTAATATTCTAATATTGTTCTTAAACATTTGACTGTATTTAAGAGACAGATGCATATGTATAGGTATGTGGCATGGATTGTGCTTGTGAATGACCAATTTTGTTGTTGAATTTTGTGTATTAGCTGAATAAAGTTGTTGTTCACTTGTTTTGTTTTGTGTCTTGAAGCTGTTGAAGTATTCTCAGCTACTATCTATAGCTCGAGCTAGAATTTTTATAACCCATAAAAAACCCTTAAAAACCCAAAAAAACACACAAACAACCCAAAATTCGAAATTTTCAAATCTGGGTTTTTTTCCATCCCTGGCGCATACCCCCAAACCCAGGCGTGGTGTGCATTGGAACGAACAACTGGTAACATGAGCTTGAAACGTATTTTTCACAAAATTATTTTCATAGTCGTGCTCAGCGTGTCGAATATGCCCAAAAAGGTATAAAGGAAAACTTCTCCATGTTCTTTATCGCCTAATTTCTGCAAATGCAAATCTTGAATGTTTTGATGATAAATCTTTTATCTTCAATCAAAACTTTCTTCCGCGCTTTGTTTCAAGGTTACCTATCTGTAAAATTTGTTTTTATAACATGTTTTAAAGATTTTCAGTAGTTTCGGTTCGGACCATATACCTATTCTAAGATTACTCCAAAAAATTGAAGCACTCCTACATGGAGTGATATGAAATTTCATTTCTTGACGGAATAATATACAATGTCAATGGCTCATTTCGAATCTTTTCAGACAGTGGGTCCGAAATCGAATTAGGTTTTGGAAGTCCAGTGTTGCCACATCCCAAAATTCAGATTCTCCTGCACAGAGGTAAAATTGATGAAAAATTCTCCTGAAAATATTTTGATTCTCCTGAAAATTCTCCTGGCTCATATTTTGCAGGAAAGGTTGTACAGCACATAGTTTCCTAAGGCCGGAAGTTCAGGGGGGGGTGAAATCCCGAAATATAGGACCACTAAATTTAGAATCTAGCCTTTTTTGCAGGCCAAATATGATAAATGGCTAAAACATCCCATATAGCATGTTTTAATGTGAAAAACTGCATTTTTTACTACTACTTTTTGTCCCATTCTGACTATTTTCGTCACTCTTGTAAGTAAAAAATATAAGAATTCATCGGAAATTTTGACTTTTAGATCATTTTTAGTTCATTCTAGGCACTGTCTTTTTTAGCGCGGCGCAAATAGAGCAGGGTCTGCGCTAAAGGAAAATTTTAAGCATTAGCGCAGTGCGCAAATGAAAAATTTTGGATTAGAAAAGATAAGAATTTAATGCAAAAAGTAATAAGGTTTCAAAAATGAATAGGTTGTGAACAAAGCATTAATAAGATTATATAAAGGTCACATCTTCTGATGTTTAGTTGCTATTAATAAATTTTTTTGCTGAATATTTTATTTTCAAAAGAACACGAGGTCGTTTGACTCGGGTGTTTACAATACGTCAATGCCATGTTTCCATACAGCTGAAATTTGCTTAAATATACCATAAGGTTTCGAGATATTCGTTACATCACTAAAGTCATATAAAACACTAAGACATTTAGATTTCTGTTTTTCTATCCTCTAAATTTTGGAATTAGGCTGTTAATCAAAGAACGCCAGTTCTTATGGAATGAAAAAATTAATATCCATAGGTAAATATGCGCAAATCGTATGACATCTTCATTTCATTCAATAATAAGCATAGACATCCACTCACAATATTTTATTATTGCAACAATCAGGCAAACATAGAATAATCATGAGCGATTCACATAATAAGATTGGATGGCATAATCATATAAACAGAACAACTTGTCAGTATTCAACTGCGTGTTGTTAAGCATCTATCTATCGTTTTTCAGTGCGCTAAGAAAAAGCTTCCTGCGCAAACGCTTATCAGCACCCATTAGCGGCTGCGCAAATGGGGGTGGCGCTAAAAAAATCCCTGATTCTAGGTATTTTATGGGTAAATAAAACAGAAATGTACTAGTCGCGCCGAAAAAATTTTAATACCTTCGCTGCTTTTGTATTCAAAAATCATGAAGAAAATGTTTGAAAGCTGAAAATCGTCCGACAGTGATTCAAGTCTCGGACCCTGAGGTGGGGGTAATACCCCCTCACCCCCCTATGGGAATGTATGGTACAGCAGATCTACAATTGTATGTACAGATGCATATCAAGCATGCTCAGGCCAATTTACCTTGGTTCACCCAACTATTTTATTCTGATCTCTTGCCTGTTATCTTCATTAATTGAAAAAGAGTTTCTGTGCTTTAAACAGTGACCGCCAATTTTCAGTTGCACTTACATCATCAAAAATTTCTGAAAAGAGCCCTGTTTGCAATGTCTTTTGAAAAAATAAATAGTACTTTATTACTAATTGTTGTACTTCAGTAGCAAGCAAATCCTTACATTTTGAAATATATCAAAAAAATGTTTATAGGCGCTTTGCAAACGTCTATGAAACTGATAAAAACAATTAGACGGTGTGTAAAGCTATGTATTTCTGCACTTCAAGATATTAAGTGAAAAAATAAATGAATGAATGAATGATTTACTACGGGAGCACGAAACTTATTTGGATATAGTTATAACTTAACACTTAGGTCTTAACTATGAACGAAATAAATTCTTAATGTGAAAGATCTAAGTATAAAATTATATACAACTAAGTAACTACAGTAAGAAGCTTAATGTATGATAATCATTATAACTTGCTGTTTAAGTTTTGAAAATTCTCCTGAATTCTCCTAGATTTTCAGGATTCCACTGAATTCTCCTGACATCTTAAAATTCTCCTGCATTCTCCTGCATGTTTACAACTTCTCCTGGAAAACCCATTCTCCTGCTCCTGGACATTTTAGATTCTCCTGAATTCAGGACTCCTGCACATGGCAACCCTGTTTGGAACTCAAAGGAACGGAACGGAAGACAAAAAAAATTTTTGACTTCTATAAAAATGGCCTTTAATTTTTTACAGATATAAGGCAACCAAGAATTTAATTATCTAATAGTTAATGCTTGCTCATCTCATTATAAGAGTTTTAAAATTTAAAAAAAGCGGCACTGATTATTGGCCAATGTTGGCCCCGGAATTTTTGTTAAAGGCCAATATTGGCCAATAACGAGTGCATTAGGGGCCAAAGTTTGCAAAATTTAAAATTCTTAAAAAGCTTCGCATCCGTGAGTTTCAAACCCCGTACTTTCGTGTTGGTAAACTCATGCGCGCACAATGCGCCATACCAAAATTAAGATCAGAAATCAGAAGAATAATACTAATGCTATCTCTTATATACAGTATACGCAGTAGAGAACACCGTTTTTTTCCTAGCGATTTGGTTCACAATGTGAACCATACCTAAACTTTTTTTCCACATTTCAAATTTTGGTTCACATTTTTTGTGGTCTAAAAACGTGCAAAAACGGGTTGCTCATGATAAAAAAGCCATTTTTTCTTAGAAAGTTCATCTTACATGTAATTGTGGCACCTAAGACGAATCTTTGATATATTTACAGAAAATGAGTAAAATGTAGCTAAGCACAACAAAGAATAAATCAAAAAGAGCAAAGATTTTATCCAAATAAGCAAAAATTATCAACGAATAAAATTCGAAAACCAATGACTGATAAAATTACGAAGGGCTAAAATTCATTCCATGGCTAGAAAAGCATCATACATTTTCGTTGGTTTCGTCCAGCCGTGGAAGATCTGTAACAGCAACAGATAATAAGATGCCCTCATTATGAGACTGAACTTAAATTTGATCAATATTGCAATTCTGCCTACGTATTTCTTTGATTTTTACCATGGTTTAAAGAAATTGCGCTTCGAAAAATATTGATACTCAGTTTAAGTGCCAGGTCACCATCAACGCACGTCTAACTTTGCTGTATTAAATGCTACAAATGAAAATTCTGCCGACTGTGTTATTTGCTACAAGTTAGTCACTGATGACGATACTGCTTTATTATGTGATTTTTGTAGACACTGGGGTCATACTTCTTGCTTAAAAGTTGACAATCATGACTATGAAACTTATTCAAAGCCCCATTCCACTTTTTATTGTTTCCATTGTAGACCGATTGTGAAAAAATATCTGCATATTGAACAACGCTTAGACAATTTTGCTACTCAGCTTGCTGACTTACAAAATAGAATTGATCGCCTTGAACGTTCACGAAATTCTTCTATTGATTATGATAAAAACGATTTGTCTGCCATGATAAATGATGCGATTGAAAGGGATTCTAAAAAGTGCAATGCCGTTTTATTCAATTTGCCTTTATCGAACAGTGTCGAGGACATAAATCAGGTAAAATCTCTAATCGACTCTCATTCTGACAGTCATGATCTAGTGTTGTCCGATGTTACTCGCGTCTTTTGTGATGGTCCCCATTCATGATAATCGCGTTCAATTTGTCAAAGTTTGCCTGACTTCGGCTCAGGCAAGGCATCGCTTTATCTCATTGATTAATAAGACAGTCCGTGTCCAATCCAAAGGCCCACTTTCGCGTCTATGTTGTCGTCCTGACCTATCTTTTCTACAACGAAAACAGCAACGCAAACTGGTTTATGAGCTGAATGATCGCAAATCTCGAGGTGAACAAGGACTATACATTGATTTTTATGCTGATTGCGTTAAATGTAAACCTAATGTAAATATTAATAGCCCCCGACTCGCTCATTAGGTATCCGCGCCCCAAGATTATTTAAAATTTCAATGTTTTTATGCTAATGCTCGAAGTCTTTTGAACAAACTTAGCAACTTACATTTTTTGCTGAATGAAATAAATTTTTGATGCTCTGTTTTTTTCTGAAACATGGTTCCATATTGATATTTCCGATGGATTATTGTGCCCTGGCAAAAATTATTGTATTTTTCGCTGTGATCGAAACTGTAAACGAGGTGGGGGTGTAGCTTTATTTCTTAAAACTTCTTTTAATGCTATTCAAATAAATCCGCCACCCGCTTTTAAAGCTCCCGAAATTCTAATAAATGATATTTTTGATTCTGATAGGAAGATCAGATTTATTTTGGTTTACCGACCCCCTGATTTTGATCTAGCTTATGCTGAAATTTTATGTAGATGTATTGAATGGGCTTGTTCTGTTCCTTTCCCTTTTGTAATCTTAGGAGATTTTAATTTGCCAAAAATCAATTGGTGGATAAGTTCGGTTCCCACTGATAATCTTAATACCCTATTTTTCGACACACTTTCGGGCACTGGTTTACATCAATGAATAACAGAAAATACTCATGATAATAATATACTAGATCTTCTCTTTGCATCTGATCAAATTTCTAAGGTAAAAGTTGATATTCCTTTTTCTAATAGTGACCATAATTCAATTATATTTGATTGTCTTTTGATGCCAGTCCAAATCCTAGATCATCTTTTTTAACTTTCGTAAAGCTGATTTTAATGCTTTAGGTCTATCACTGTCTCAGATTTCTTGGCCTGATCTTTTTGATACCTGTTCTAATGTATATAAATGATATGTATAATTTGTTCGTTGGAGTACTTCACTCTTTAATTTATGTATTTGTCCCATTAACTCACCCCAAGCCCATGAAACGTAAATATCCTAAACTGATTAAAAAAATGTTAACTAAAAAACGTATGCTTTGGAAGAAACATAAACTTTTTCACTCCACCGATACAAAAATCAAATAGGTATAAATCTTTTTGTAAAAAATTAGATTTTGAAATTAAAAATTTCTCTGCTTCTGGAGAAAATAATCTTCTTTCTGACAAAAGTTTGAAATCATTTTATAAATTTGTCAATAATTGGTTGAATAATCATCGCTCTTTTCCACCTCTTTTTCATGACCACAAAATCGTCTCTGATCCTTTAGAAAAAGTAAATTTGTTTAATAACTACTTCTCTTCTGTTTTTCTGTTGACAATAATCATCTTCCTTTTTTAGATTCGATGACTGGTTTTGCATTGCAAACCATTCATTTTGACGCTTGGAACGTGCAACTGGTTTTAAATCAAATAAAAGGTTCTTTTTCTATTGGTCCCAATGGACTCTGTCATTTTTTCTTGAAAAACTTTCAAATTATCTTGCTGAGCCTTTAACTAGTATCTTTAATGTTTCATTTTTGACTAGCACTATCCCCAATTTATGGAAATTGGCAAATGTAACCCCAGTCTTTAAAAAAGGTGACGCAGCTTTAGTCAGAAATTACAGGCCGATTTCTATTTGCTGCTCATCAAGTAAAATCATGTAAAATTTGATAAATTCAAAAATTGTCGATTTTCTCACTACAAACAGACTCTTATCTCCTTTTCAGTTTGGTTTTTAAAATCAAAGTCTTGTGAATTACAACTACTTAAATGTAAACACAGTTGGACGGTATCTTTGAGTAATAGAACTCCTGTCGATGTTGCTTACATCGACTTTTCTAAAGCTTTTGATAAAATTCCCTTTTCTAAGCTTTTATATAAGCTCTCTAAATATGGAATAAAAGGTCTACTTTTTAATTGGCTTAAATCCTTTTTACATGGTCGATTTCAACGTGTTTGTATTAACGGAGTTTTTTCTGACTTCATGCCTGTTGGCAGTGGTGTCCCCCGAGGTAGTTGTATTATTCCTACTTTATTCTTAATTTATGTTAATAGCCTATGTAACTTGATTAAATACAGTAAAATTTACCTCTTTGCAGATGATGTCAAAATCTTTGGTCCATCTTCTGATAATCATTTAATACAAAAGATTTGGACAATATTTATATTTGGTCTATAAATTGGCAACTTCCTATTGCTTCAGAAAAATGTGCAGTTTTACATCTTGGTAAAAATAATCCAAAAAAGCTTTATTCTTTGAATAATATAAATATTCCAAATGATATTAGCTCCGTTCGTGATCTGGGTGTTTATATTTCCCACAATCTCAATTGTAAGGAACATTTAAATCACATAATTAAAAAAGCTGTTTCTCGTTGTTTTCTAATACACAAAGCTTTCTTTCTCGTGATAAAGATATTTTAGTTAGGGCCTATACTACTTATGTAAGACCTATGCTTGAGTATGCTGTTTCTGTATGGAATCCATATTAAGCAAATGATATAAATCGTCTTGAAAATGTTCAGCGTAAATTTACTAAACGTCTTTTTGGTTTTAATAGCAATCTATCCTATCTTGAACGCCTAAAGCTTCTAAACCTGCCTTCTTTAGAACTTCGTCGTCTTCACATATGTCTATGTCTCATGTATCAAATTATTAATGGTTTATCTTGTATTGATGCTAATGAATTCTTCAATTTTGGTCAAGGCACTACCCGATCAGTTAACAGTCGTAAACTTACGTTACCAGTTGTCCGTTCCAATGCTCACCTCAACGATTTTTCGCAAAGATACCGAAAAATTTGGAACTCCTTACCTGATCAAATAGTCTCTTCTCCTAAATTCGTTTGTTCAAAAAAGAGCTCCTAAACATTGATTTTACAAATTTATTGTTGGGGCATACCTAATTGTACCACTTCCGTGATCTTTGTATGTCCTTTTGTTCAGTCACTATTTTATCATGTATTTGCGTTTTATCAAATTTCGTGTATTTTACTGACAATAAACACTTTCTTGTTTATATAGACACTTACTTCGGTTAGTTGTTTACGTAGGTATACTTAAGTAACCTATAGTCAAGAAAACGCATTGGTCCCTAACCCAAATGTGGAAAAAAATCGGTGGTTTCAAGTTGGTCTATTTACCCTAAAATCTGTGCTGGAAATGCGTATTTTTCATCTGAGACAAGTTTTCTAGAGCAAGCTAATAAAATAGCAGTAATTGGTGCGGCGCGGCGTGAGCAACAATAAAACGCAATGAAAATGAATCAATCCGGCGCGAAGCGCCGGAAAATTTTGGAATTTTACCTCTCCAGAACGCATTTTTAGCATTACAAAAATTTTCCACAATGTGAACCAAGCCCAAATTTTTTTCCACATCTCGAAATTTTGGCTCACAAAAACCCCTAAATGTGGAAAAAAACGGTGGTAGAGAATAGCAAGTGGATCACACACATGTAATAAAAATACAGTAAATAATGAAGAACATATTATGTAAAAAAATTAGAACCTGCTGGAAAAATAATATTTACATTCAAGTAAATGTTAGAGAGAATTTCAACCTACCGTAAAGTGTAAGATATCACACGCCGAATCTGTTTGACCAGAATTAAGTATAGTCTGTTTCGTTTATCGGGAAGCTTTTCCGCTGAATTTAGTCCGCATAAACCAGGCTACAAAAGTGACCTATAAGTACATACCTATATGACGCAGTCTTGCCTCTTAGCAGTATCAACGATCATAATCATACGTGGGCAGCAAGAAAATGCTGGGGGGTTGCAAGATTTTTTAAAGGTCAAAAATGGTCTTAAAGATGGTGGTATGGCGATAAAAACACCATTTTTCGACGTTTCTCATCAGGCACTATCCATTGGCATCAAAAAATTGCGAAAAAAACGAAAAAAAAATTTCAAAAATTGAATTTTGGGGGTATTTCGATTTCTGGGGAGGTATTTTGGTTTCTGGGGGGTGCATACCCCCAAACCCCCCACGCCCAGGTGTGATCATAATGCAACTCGATATTCTGTAGAATATAGTACCTATTTGCTGTCGCATTAGTATGTAGATAGTGTATCTACACGTGCCGTTTACACTTACGGCTATTACGCATCTTAGTGCGTCTATTCCGACCATCCGGTCTTTTAGTTCCACTTTGGCGATCCAGCCATATGTTCCGATTACTTTACAGTCGGATAGTTTCCGATAGTACGACATGCGGAGGCATTCCGACCACGCAGTGTCTTTTGGTTGGACTCTTGTCGCTATGTGTCGCGAGGGATACAAAGATGCGACCTTTTACTGTGGAACCCCTGCAAGTCCCCTATCAATTCTTTACATTTAAAACATAGGCGACATGACCGCTATTCACGTTGAGCCTGTGCAGAGACCGGAAAAATCCATGCGCAAGTAGCGCCAATTTCTTTTAAAAAACATTTCTTTCTATTTCTCTTCATATATCACTGTAGGCCTCCCTCCAATCATTATTTGGTGCGGTTGTGGCAAGAGTTGCCTTTTTAATTACTGGCGTGTCGTTTCCGACCTTATCAGCGCCTAAGACTGTACATATTGGTTTGACTTGGCAAAAGCTAGAAAATTAGCTGTCTAGAGGTGCATTATACCGCAGGCAGATAAGGATTGGGAATTGGCCGGCCTCGACCTAAATAATTGCCGGATTCTATTGGGTAAAACCTTTTATTTATCATTTCGCTCAAAATTCATAATTCCTCTTTCGAACCAAAAACCTATAAAAATTATTACATAATTTTTATAGTGGATGACAGCCCGGATAAGAGCTCTTTGTTGTTGTGATTTAGGTACAGAGTGCTATTGGAACCAAAATTCGTAAGTAGTTTCGCCATAGGTAATCTGGCGCGAAACCTTTTCAATTCTTTTCGCGAAAAATTATTCTTCTGGTCTAAAAAGGTCCAAGGACCTAGGGCTAATACCGGGGTTATCTAATTACTCCTGTGTTAGGAACCGCGGTCGGATTTTCCTTCCCATAATCTCCATAGGTACCGGACCTATAACGTCCGTGGAGATTTTAGGTAGTAAGTATTTAGGGTCATTTGGAAAAGTGCAGGTGAATTGCCGCAGTTTCCTATCCAGCGCTAGTTGTAGCAAAGGTACTTAGGTAAGCCCCGAAGGTACTTCATTGGGGTTTGTTGCTTTCGTAGTTGTTGTGTGTAGGGTATCTGTCCCGACGGCGTGCTGTTGGTTTAGCTATCCGTACATACTTCAAGTACTTAATCAGCCAACTCATTTGCGCGCGCTAAGATGCTCCAACAACTTGAAAGCGGGCAAAGCCCCAGAAGTTACAAGTATAAAACACTTTTGTAGCCACTTTAAACTTTTCTAAAAACCCTCGACTAAATGAAACACACTATAGTTGTGTAGGTACCTTTATACGTACCTTTTGTCCTGCTACATTGGTAGGTAACATCTACCTAGCTATTTGAAATCGCATACTGACATGGCATTAGAATATTTATGCACACATGCACGTACTTATGTATTTATGTAGGTACATATGTGGGATTTTGCAATACGTAAGGCAAACCAACGACAATTAGAAATACCTACCATACAATTCAAACTACATAGGCATAAAAGATAGGATAAGTAATCTCTTTCAAACAAAAAATATCAACTGCGTATACTGTATATAACAGATAGCATTAGTATCATTCTTCAAAATCTTGATCACAATTACGCTGTGGCGCAGTGTGCGCGCGTGAGTTTACCAACACCGAAGTACGTGGGTTCGAAACCCACGGATGCAGGGACGTAACCAGGATGTTATTTTGGGGGTGTCTGAACAGTTTTGGGGGGGTCTCAAATGGTAAAAAAACGACATTCAACTTGAAGATGGCTTATTTTCCTTTACTCCCCCTTTGAATTTTTTTGTGACGATTCCATTTTGGGGGGGGGGTCAAAAGACCCCATTGACCCCCCCTGGTTACGTCCATGCGGATGTGAAGCTTCTAAAGAATTTTAAATCTTGCAAATATTGGCCCCTAATGCACGCGTTATTGGCCAATATTGGCCTTTAACGAAAAAATTCGGGGCCAACATTGGCCGATAATCAGTGCCAAAAAAAGCTAAATCTGTCAACACATGTTTCGTTTCAATAAAACTGCTCATGCTAACTGGATTAGAAATCAGAACTGTCTATGTTCTGCGCTTATGACATAAGCTACAAATTAGTTTTTTTGACGCCCTACTTCCTAAACAATTTTTTTCATTTCATTTTTTTAAAGAGGGAAGACATGCAAGTGAAGGTTTAGGGTCCTCACAGAATTGAAATATAGGAGACATTCTGAGGCAAACAAGGCAAAATGGAGGCTAAAAATTTATGAAAAAGGAGATCTTCTCAATCGACCAAAACTGGAGCTTAACGCTTCAAATGACATGGAAATTTTTGAGGTCATTTTCACCCCAAAAAAGCTCGGTTTAAAACGCTTGCAATCAGTTTAGATTTTTTCAAAAACCCTAAAGTGAAATGAAGCGAACGAAATAATTATGAGATATGTATGTAAGTGTACGGAAAAATAAATAATAATAGTAATGTTAATAATAATAAATAGTAATCCATTCGAGATCATGCTCACTTTCTGCGCTCAACATAATTGAGAGAAAATTTAACATCAAATTCACAAAATTTAAAGGGATCTGTTTCGTTTTGTGCAGTTAGCAGTAGCACCATAGGCGGGCGGCACCGAAATTCTGGGGTTGGAAGATTTTTCAAAGGTCAAAACATTACCGCAAAAATGGTGATATGCATACCTGGGCGCGGGGGGATTGGGAGGGTATGCAACCCCCCAAGAAACCAAAATACCTCCCACTCGAAACCAAAATACCCCCCCCCGAATTAAATTTTTGAAATGTTTTTTTGTTTTTTTTCGAAATTTTTTGAAGTCAATGGATAGTGCTCGATGAGAAACGTTGAAATATGGTGTTTTTACGTCATACCACCATTTTTAAGGCAATTTTTTGACCTTTGAAGAATCTTGCACTCCTCTCAGAATTTTGGTGCCGCCCATCTATGGTGGTATGGCGAACAAACAGCATGTTTCAACGTTTCTCATCAAGCACTATCCATTGGCATCAATAAATTGCAAAACAAACGGAAAAAATTCAAAAATTGAATTTTAAGGGGGAATTTGGTTTCTCGGGGGGGGCATACCCCTAAACCCCCCAAGCCCAGGTGTGGCTAGCACCTCTGCTATACATCATTATGGTCTCACCACCTTATGTAATACAAAAGCTGAAGGATTATAAAGTAAAAATGTAAGTAGGTACCTATATTAACTTCGATATCTATTAGCGGCACACATGTACTCATACACAAACACGTAGGCTAATTTAAAACTCATTTGTCGTCACTCTTTATTCTGCGATTCTTCAGTGAAAACTGATGATTAATTGGAGAGTTTGGTTTTTCCACTTTTCGCCTTACTCTCTAACGGCTTCTTCAAGGATGCTTGTTCTGCAAATGCACTAAACTATATGGCGTATTGTTACAAAAGGCATAATTGTGTAGTACATTTGTGCATATGCACTCATATAATCGTGCACATGGGCAGCAAACAAATGCGCAGGGTCTGATGGAACAGATTGGAAAAAAATCGCCATAAATTTAATTCTACGGTCTACCCAGGACACTAAGCGGATAATAAGGTTGAAATCCGTGATTTTTCTATTCTTTCGTTCTTAAGAAATTTCTCATATTTTTCAAGTTTTTAATCACAACTACCTACAAATTCACTTTATTTTTAATCGAAAATGACAAGTTAAGAAAAAATGACATTTAAGTTTTCTAAAATATCATGGCCCGTATTCATGAAAGCGTATTAGCGCTAATACCGTATTAGGGTGATCAAGTATTAGCGTTACTACGGAGTAAAATCCTACTCCGTATTCCTAAAGGCGTATTAGTCTACTCCGGAGTAAGCGTTAATCCGTATTCATGAAAGCGTATTAGGCTAATACGAAGTAACAGTTGACCGTATTTACCACCATTTTTTAAACCTGCGAATAGGAGGATAAGGGAACATAGGCGATCGAAACCTTGCGTTTTTTTCTCGTTTGTTCATAAATAAATGGATCTGCTATCTTTTTTGACGTAATTGATAATTCAAATGACGAACGTGATCTGAATATACCTAAAATTGGTCGACAAATGAAGAATGTACGATGACGAAGCATTAAGACTTCGATATAGACTGAAGGCTAGTGCTCAAGAATTGATTGGCTTACTGGAAGAACAATTAAAAAACCCAACTTTGCGACATAATTCGGTGCCCCCATATATGCAAGTAATTTCATTTTCTCAGAACAAAACAGAACTCTAATTTTGAAAACATTCATGTAATCCATTTGAATCTGATAATATGACGAAAACGGGACGGAATAGAAAACTGTTGAATAGAATTATCTTCAATCGATGGAGCATGGTTCAATTTCCGTATTTTTGTCTGATAATAAAATTTCTTCGCTTCTGCTACTTTATTTTTTGTTTTGTAGTATGCCATTTTAGCTTCGTGCTCCTCTTTCATAATATCTCTTTGCAATGCCAGCAATTCAACTCTTGCAGTGCTTCCTTGTGAACTTGTAGTATTAAAAGTTGAGTGAATTTGTTGCTAACCGAGCTCTTTCTGGTGTTTTTGCATCAAAAGTATTTGATTGACTTCCGACCTCTGGCTCACCTACGTCTAACATGTAAAATAAATTACTAAAAGCAAATTGTCCTATTTTATGACGAAGAAACCATTATCTATTTATGAGTGCGTTGTATATTTACGATGAATAAAATTTAGATTATACTGCAGATATTCTACAATAATTAGGTTGTAGGCTCTCTTTTACCTCATTGCGAAAAAAAGAAGAGTTATGCACATAGGTGGACAGCACCAAAATTCTGGGGGGTCATAAAATAGTCTTAAAAATAGCGGTATATCTAAAAAACACATTTTTTCGACGTTTCTCATCAAGCACTATCCATTGGCATCAAAAAATTGCGAAAAAAACAAAAAAAGTTATAAATTGAATTCTGGGGTATTCGAACTTCTGGGGGAGGGTTGCATGCCCCCAAGCCATACGTGGGCAGCAAGAAAATTCTGGGGGTGCAAGATTTTTTTGAAGGTCGAAAAATGGCCTTAAAAATGGTGGTATGGCGATAAAAACACCGTTTTTCGACGTTTCTCATCAAGCACTATCCATTGGCATCAAAAAATTGCGAAAAAAACGAAAAAAATTTTCAAAAATTGAATTCTGGGGGTATTTTGATTTCTGGGGGGGGGGTATTTGGTTTCTGGGGGGGTGCATACCCTCCAAACCCCCCCACGCCCAGGTGTGCCCCAAGCCTCCTTCTCCCCCTCCTCCCACGCCTATATGTGATTATACATTGTTCACAGGAAAATCTGGTTGATCAAGTTACATTTCAATTTTTTGTTAAAGTAAATAATTAACATTTAATCTCATTGCACACACGATTTTAGTAATTTGCGGTAAAACTCTTGACAGTTTTGTTTTTTTAAACGTGAGTAAATATACAAAAATTTTGGGGACCATTTTCGTACATGTACAAAGGGACCTTGTACAAAGAAACACTGAGTACACTCGAAATCGATGTCACTAGCTTGCATATCAAAATGAAGATAAAAATACACAAATAAATGTGAATTAGTTAAAATATGAAATGCTCAAAATATAAGGTAATGTATCCTAAATTTTCAGTCATACAGAGGTCGAACCTACCTATATATGTTACGCGCTAAATTATCCCCGTTTTATCTGCTAATACGCTATTAGTGGCTCTTACTTCGTTGTAACTAATACTCCACTAATACGCTCTCCTGAATATGGAGTAGAGCTACTAAGGAGTAAAAGGGCGTATTAGTTACTCCGTAGTAAGGTCCTAGTACGAAGTAAGCTAATACGCTTTCATGAATACGGGCCTAAGAGTTTAGGCGTGACTTCTATTTATTTATGAATGTTTGGGAAGGGAAAGAAGTTTTTATTATATGCAGAAAGCTATCGAAAAACTTGTCATTAAAATTAAGCACTTGTTTTCAAAGCAAATATGAATAAATGACGAGGAGAGAATAAAATAGCATATCTATAACTTTGCGGCTAGAATGAAAACATGGGTTCCGTCAGAAGAAGGTAAAAATGGGATTAGAAAGTCATGACTTTTTGTGTAGAAAGATGTAAAAAGCGCAGAAAAAATGTTCTCGAAAATCCGATCAATACTGAGGAAGCTACAGAGCCTTAAAGTTCGCAATTTAACAATGCTTAAGAACAGTCAGCTTTGATATTTATGCTGTAGTCGGATTTCTCTCTTCATTTCTCACAAGCATAGGCCGAATGAAATGGAATTTTTGGCTGCTTGCTTAGGTCGATATTCTCGCTTATATCAGCATATAGACAAAAATTTGTATAAATTCGCATATTAAATTTAAAGATTTTTGATTCGAAATGATAAGCGCACCTATTTGTCATCAGCTCATCAGAAATAACACAAATAAATATTTTCAATCGAAACGGTCAGAAACCTGTATTTTTGTGCACTAGTGCGAAATCACAAAAGACAGATTTTGTAGTAAAAATTCAAAGTATTTCGAGAGATAACGGATAGTTTTCAATTAAATTGATTTTTTCAATTTCTTTCATCTTGCACTATTTATGAAAAATTCGAACTTTCTAGACCCGACTCCGAATCTCGAATAAAATTAACTTATTGGTTGGAAAACTTACGAGAAAGTTTGGATTCGCCATCTTTGTCAGTCTTTGTGACCAACGCTGTTTTTGTTTTATTATCATCTGTCGGCACGATTTTCTCAACTTTTTCTTCCATCTGGGCATGGGAGTTTGCACGTTTTAAGAAAATTTTTGACTGCAATTTCGTGAGCTAGTCGTGTGACTCGCGTAGTTCGCAGTGCCGGGGTAACTGCCGACACAATCGTGCGTCAGCATCTGTGCAAACCTTGAAAAATATCTTCATAGATAATACTCGAAAAGTGCAAAATGCTTTAAATCAAAGTAGGTAGGTACCTATGTAAATGCTTTATAGATACACATTATGTACGTGAGTATGTGCAATGCATTTATCAACCATACACGTATGGCATGGGAATTCTGGGATGTCAGGCCCAAAAAATTCTTAAAAAAGTGCCTTTCTTGGACGGAAAAATGAAGGGTTAACGTCAAAAATACTGTTTTTGACGTTGTGAACAATGCACGTTCTTTCTAGGAAATGTTTCAAAAATTCAGGAAAAAATTTAAAATATTGAATAAGATGAAAATAATAGAGTCTAAAAATGTGTGTATGGCGCGGAACGCCGAAAATTTGACTTTTCAGCCAAAAATGAGCTAAAAACGCTTGAAAAGGCACACTTTTCCAATTTTTACGAAAAATCGACAAGTCTGGAGCGGGGTCAGTAACCATTCTGGGGGGTCAAAGCTCACCCCAAAAAACATATATGGTATCAGCGCGTTTAAATGCAGGAACAAACAAATCAGTCACTGTACGGCATTTTCACAGGTTTTCAAAAATTCATCACATTTTGCTATGTAGCTTTATTTAGTTCTAACATAGCAAACTCATTTAGAATTCATTAGAAAGACAATTTGACTTGCTTTCGATGATTCATACGTAAGTAAACATATAAGTCTGTAGCTACGTGCTTTGTAAAACAACTTAATTAATTCGCATGTCTCTCCATATTCCCTCACCAGCGATCACACTTCCTGTTGAGAAACAATGATGACGCATAGAAATCCAAAGAATCCAAAGAAAGCAAGCTGCGGAAACACGTTCGTAATGGATGAGCTAAAGAAGAAAATTTAAAATACATAATCCGCCAGATTCGACAAAAAAATAAGTTGGGCAAAAACTGAATGTATAGGCTAGTCTAGACCACAGATGGGCGTGGGGGAGGGGTTTGGGGGTGTGCACCCCCGAGAAGTTGAAATACTCCCCCAGAAATCGAAATACCCCCCCAGAATTCCAATTTTGAAATCTTTCTTGCTTTTTTAGCGATTTTTTGATGCCAGTGGATAGTGCTCGATGAGAAACGTCGAAAAATGGTGTTTTTTTGCCATACGGCCACTTTTAAGACCATTTTTTTACCTTTGAAAATTTTTTCACCCTCCCCCCAGAATTTTGGTGCTGCCCACCTATGGTCTAGACCCCAAAATAAAAAAGGGGGAAATTTCTCAGAAAAATGGGGCAAATGGAGGCAAAAAACGGATGAAAATTGGAAATTTTCTCTAAAAATTGCCTTAAATCGACCAGAAACTGTGTGATATGTAATGTTGTTTTAGCACTATTCCAGTGCTTATACTAGTTTTTGAGGCCATTTCGGCCCTAAAACTTTCAATTATTGACCCTTCAGATCGGCTAAACCCCGAAAATCGGCCATGCTGTGCATCTATCGGGCTGATTCAACACAAATTCGTCTATATCATAGAAAATTCGCCGAGATAGCTCGCAAACACCGCATTTTCGAAGCTTTTGGACATGCTCGATCCATTAGGATATTAAAATTCGAACTTTCCGAAAAAATTTCTCCGATCCAAAGGTATCGTTTTCGGTTGCGCTTGAGCCAAAATTTTGGCAAATACTTTACATCTGGCGCGAGGCGCCGAAAATTCGAGATCTCACGTTAAAAACATGCAATTTTTCCAACTTTTGATGCATTATGATACCTTTCAAATTTTTTTCGGCCAGGGGGCGGCCCTCTGCCCCCTGTATATACATAGGTATATAGTTACGGGAAAAGGTTTTAGAATTATACGTCTAATACGTAGGAATGTTATGAATCAAACACCATATCGTTCAATGTTTTATAGCGCATCCATTGGCAATAAGAAAGCGGGTTTGATCCAGAAAACAGGAGTACGAGTAGCTTTCTTGGCGCCTTTTGCCGCTTCTAAAGGCTACTAAAAAGATTCTTAAGTTTTGGTATAAATTTTAAGAATTTTTTTCGACACTACGCCGGCGGATTATTATAATTATACATA